>VZSG01000578.1:37370-59451 GCA_013398315.1 Nothoprocta pentlandii | reverse complement strand
GCGGCATCCAGGCAGGTTTGGAAGATCTCCAGAGAAGGAGACTCCACAACCTCCCTGGGCAGCCTGTGCCAGTGCTCTGTCACCCTCACAGGAAAGAAGTTCTTCCTCACACGGAGATGGAGCTTCCTGTGTTTCAGCTTGTACCCATTACCCCTTGTTCTGTCACTGGCCACCCCTGAGAAGAGCTTGGCCCCCTCCTCCCTACATTCACCTTGTCATATTACCAAGGCTGACAAATAAAGAAGTTTAAAAGGCCACATTCCTACAGCTGATCCAAGTTCCTTCTGGCTAAATAACTATACAAGAAAACAATGAATACTGAAAAGCATTTTAGCAGAAATTAATTTTAGCAGAAGTAAGTCTTGTCCAATTAAGAGAGGGAGGTTAAGGGAAGCTGATTTGTGTGGGCAGTCTGGCAATGGATAACCAGAAAGCACATAAGAAGAAGAGAAAATAAATAAATGCTAGTGAGCCAGACCTAGTGTTAGACTTGCTGGAACAATTCCTGTACAGGACAATCAGAGCGCACAGAAAAAGACCACTAAAAATGGACATGAACTCCTGGGAGGTCTTGAGGCTCAGAAATGAGTTCAATTCTCATTGTAAACTGTGCATGGTAATATTAAGACTATGCTGCAGTATTTCCACAGTATTTACTATGTCAGTTTAGGAATTTAAAATAAATAAGCAGGTGGTGCAAGTGCGAAGAGATGTTTCTGAAGTGAACGTGCAAGTTGCTGCAAACAGAGCTGATTTGCCTCTTGCTTGTTAGCAGTAAAAGGATCCAACGACCCTGCAGGGATGCACAAATGGATCAATACAGAGGCAAATGCTTCACTTAAGCTACAGTTACTGAACACCAGCATCTGCTTTCAGGAGAAACTGTGTTGCTCATGGCAATGCAAACATGGAAAAGAGTCTCAGGTGTTCGGGGGGCATATTGCATCAGGGGGAACTGATCCCTGAGCAGCCGGTGCCATGAACACATTGCACAGAGTGAGTGTGACTTAAGGGGCTACCAGACGTGGCCAGAGAGCACCCCAAGCAGCCGGGTTTCCATGAGCTGTGTGTTATGCTTTAAATCTGTCTTTGAAAAGGCCAAATTAACTACATAATTTAGGTTCTGCCATCTTCAGTATAACGGGGAGAACAGCATGCAGGCATCAGGGATATTTGGAGTTCAAGGGTATATTTGCACAGCCAGATAACAATGCGTCAGGCTATGCAGCTTGCCTAGCACCAGGGCAGCTCACAGCTTGGGTACGTAGGTTCAAACCTGTTCTCATCCTCTGTGGAGATGCATCGGCAGTAAGGGGTCTTCACTTGTAACCCCATAAGGAAACATCGAGCTTAACAGAAGATGTTCTTGTGGTATTTGGTTTTGGTTTCACTGTCTAATGATTTTGCTCCAGCATGGAAGATGAGGAAAAGTGAGAATTGAGAAGCAGGAGTTGAAGTAACTTGGTGAGCTGTGTCTGCTTTTGAGAATGCTTGTAACTCTAGATGGGGACAAGATTTCCTTCTCTGAAGCACATATGGCCACTTGCCATGAGCAGAGTGGCTGTTCCCCAAACAACTGCAATGGCTCAGAAATGAGATCTGCAGAACTGCTGGATGGATCTCCTGGTATTTTGCAGTATCACAACGTGGGCCTGACTATTTTCTGGGCGACGCGCTCACCAGCAGCCTGCAGCTGTGTAGCGTGCCTGTGTAAGGAGCTGTGCGGGTAGAGCACCTTTCACACGGAAACTAGCTTTTGAGGGAAGGGTAAAGGTGACAACTCTACCTGGAAAAGATGGAGCTCAGGCCCTTCTGTATTATTATGTATTTGTATTTGCTGTATTTGCCTTGGCTGTTCCTGGCAGGCCGGTTGAATGCGCCACCTGAATCGCTGACTTCGGGAAACCGCTGATGTGAGGACATCTCTGCTGCAGTGAATTGGCTGCAAAGAGGAACCTCAAATCTTCACACGTCAGGCTGAGCAGCTTTTCTACTCCTTCTAAGAGGATGTCAAAAAGTTCCTCACCTGAATGATTAGCCTTGATCCTAGAGTGCCTGGTGAAAGGAACTCAGGAGGCTGAGGGGAAGGGAAGAAAACATTTTATGTTTGTGCTATTTCTTAAACTTTTTTTACCACAAGCATCCCCAAGCCATTTCTGGATACAGGATATGCTGGGACAGTTGTACCTTTAGTCTAACCAGTTGCTGTTAGCGTTGTGTTTTCATGCACTTTTCATGTTAAACTTCAAATTAATGCTTTCAAAGGCATTTTTTTTCTTATTCATGCACCTGAATTTTGAGAACAAGATTCTATTTTAATCTTATTTATCTTACTCTTGAGCTTCTCTGAGTTGGTTGTCAAAGCAAAGTTGCTTGGAAGATGTCATTCCACAATTTAGTTGAGAGCATATTCACACAAAGCCACATTCTGCCCTTGTTTACAGTCTGCAGCTCCAGTGATTTCACTGGGGACTTCACAGGGTCACGATCCATCTCGAGTCCAATCCTACAGAACTTACTCAGGCAAAAAGCTCGTGGGTTTCCTACCGCTAGTGCACACTGCGAGAGAAGACAACGTAGCTCTTCGAAGTGACCATGGTAACTGGCTCCCGGGTTTCCTAGGTGATTGCCTGGCAAGTGGCCAAAGGAGGAAACTGAAGCAGAACGGGCTCGGAGGCAGCGGCAAGCAGCGACATCCCGGCTGTGAAGCAGGCGGCGCTGAGGAGCCTCAAGTGACAAGCTGTGGAAACAGATATTCCAAACTCCTCGCTTTAAAATTATAGCTAAGCGTCAAACACAAAGCAGAAGAAGGTTAAGCAAGTCTATGGTCCTGATTTCCTTCCAAAACTAGTGAGCTTGATATGTTTCCTTTATTTCTTCTGTCTGCTGAATAATATCAATCTTATCCAATTAATATTGTAAGGTTTGCATAAGTTAGCTCTGATAGAAAATAAAAGGTCAAAATGACACAGAGAAAGAAAAAAAAGTTTCTTAACAACTTGTTACTTTAAAACTGACTTTGAAGGAAGGAAATTCTCACACTCTGTAAATATACATATTTATATTTTTAATGCTTCACTGTAGTAAATAATAGTGGTTTTGTATTTTTCAAGGGATGGAAGATGCATCAAAAAAGGACCATATTCTCTGTCATGTCCACTGGAGGCACTGCAGCACACAACAGCGGTCCTGGTGGTGCTCCCAAGCAGCACTCAGAAGAGCCTATCTTACCACATCTTGAGCAGGTTTCGGGACTCTCCTTAAGTGCCTCTAAAATCATTCACCCAGAGGCAGAGATGAAACTTGATAGACAAAGTAGCACCACAGAGTAGAGACAGAAGAAGCCCTGGAGGTAAGAACACGTCCATTCCCTTCTGCAGAATAGAGGAAGAAGGGTTCATATCTTCTCATAGATATATGTGCTCTTCCGACTCTTGTGCTGCATTAGAGACTGTCGCAGAATGCTCTTACGCATAGTGGAGTCCACCAAAGCCTGCAGAGAACTCATGTGCATGGTAGCTACATGACCACAAACAACATCCCCTAACAGCCGAACGACCCAGCAATGGGATCGTGGACCAGCCACAGCAGCAGAGCTATCCATGCTGGTTCAAAAAGCCTGATCCCTTCTGCTGTTTCCCTCTGCTAGAAAAGAAGGAGCCAAAGCGGTTAGAAGGCTCCCACTGCAGAAAGGCCTCGTCCTGCACCCGCTGTGAGAAACGCCCGAGTGTTGGCATCGTAAACCTGAATCAAACTGTCGCTAAGTGTTTACTTGTGTGGTTATGTTCATGCTTTCAGCTATAAGTAAAGCCGTATGAAGCTTGGCGGCCAGGTTTTTCATTAAAGCCAGATAGTCCTATTCTATCCCTGTGGAGATAGAATTTAAGAATTTAAGTTAGTTTAAGATTCTGTTTCATGGCCAGAGAATAAAACCAAATTATCCATGGAACAGGCTGCCAAGAGAGGCTGTGGAGTCTCCTTCTCTGGAGATCTTCAAAACCTGCCTGGACGCAGCCCTGTGCCCCGTGCTCTGGGTGAGCCTGCGTGTGCAGGGGGGTTGAACTAGATATCTCTAGAGGTCCCTCCCAACCTTAAGGATTCTGTGATTCTATGATGCTATGAAAGTGCTGTGAAGTGTGGTGAAATTAACTCGTCACTTACCTACTTGTGGGGTTGATTGCAAAATTCTTCTTTCTCTGTCTCCAACTTTTAATGGAAAATCTGTGCTGGTGCCTTGTAGGGGAGATGTACAGTAGTACTAGCACAGGGCTGGAAAGAAGCAGCTGTGTTAGTGACGTATGTATCTGCACCAATAAACCTGTGCAGGTGCCTTTGCTTTCCATACCACCCACCTGTAGTCATGCCTGTAGTTTACTGAACTGCAGCAGGGGAAGGTGAGCACATCTTGGTCATTGAAGAATGATCATTGAAGAATGATCAAGATGTACGACAGCCTTTAAATCTAGGGATGTCGAGACACATATGGAACAAAAATGTCTTTTAGAAGTGTATTTAAAATATCATAAAATTAATATAATATTATTGCCAATGAAATAATTGTATATTGTTTTTCATACTTCACCTGAAAAAAATAACATCACTAACTTCCTGAAATTCTCATTTTTTGAAACATTGAGACATTTGTGCTGAAAAACTAAAATGATTTGAACTCAGAGTCTATTATTCTAAGATATACATAGGCAATTATCTTTTCCAAGAATTAAAACCTCTATGCTTATCAAGTTAAAAATAACCGAGAAAAAGATTGCCATGTTTATGTCCCGCACTAAGGATGGATAGCGAAAGAAGGTAAAGCAAACACATAGACAGGAGCCTCTAGAAGATTATGAGACCACTACATAAAGTAATTACACACGCCGCTGGTTTGAGATCAATTATTTATATGCTTTTTTACATGTTGCAATTCACCTTTTATTAGCGATTGTTATTACCAGCTCACTTCAATAGAGGGCAAAAGAGACTGAAGTTGCCACCTCAGAGTGGAGGTTGTGTGCAACAGCGAGAATCAACAAGTGTGGGAGGATTAAGTACAGCTGGAAACACCACCAAAGTGAAAGAAAATACTGGTGCTGGATCAGGTTTGAGTAACTTTGATTTCCCCTAATGCTTCACTGCCCTCCCTATCGTACTGAAACGTACTGAAAACGTACTGAAAAACAAAACCTGGTGAAACATTTCTCGATAATTTGATGTACTTATGGGAATTTCACATGCTGGAGGAACACTTTATTTGTTTTTATTTTCTCCCTGATTTCATTTGTACAAGGAACCAGGGATTTCCTTGCTATCTATCAGAGAACTTCAAACACTGTTTTCTGTTACTGAGTTGTACACAGTTCCAGTGATATTTTAAAATTCACTTAATATAAATCACAATTTAAGATACCCCAGCAATTATTAAAAAGGCTTCTGTTTTATGTAAGACAAAATAACACACTTTGGATTCAAAGATAATTCCTTCTTTCAATCTGCATAAGAATGCAATAAAAAGAACAGTGTCTTCCCACTTCTGCGAAGAATTCCACAATGCTGGACAAAGTTCATTTTCATAGCCTTAAAGAATTCCTCATGTAGCACTATTTGTCTTCTATTACTCTTCACAATTTTTAGCAGTGAAGTTATTGCCTTAATACAGTTTATTTCAATTCCTGATATCTTTCCCACCAGCTCTTTCCCTCCAAGATTGTTTAAGTGCACTTGAGCAACAACTCCTCCAAATTTGCTGACCATCTACTTTCCTGATGCTCATGATCTTTATTCCACTACAACTCTGGTTTAAGCAATATGCATGTTGTCCCTTAGCAGCTCAGAAGCATGGAGAAAGAGAAGACTTGTATTCAAAACTATCTTGGCTAACAAGAGAGAGTTGCTTAAAGTGCAACAAAAGCAATGGCAAAAACACCCACTTAAGAGCAGAAAAAAAAAACAATTCAGAAACACAAAATGGAAAATAGCCTGAGAAAGAACTGAGCTGCAGCAATTAATAGACAACTTACTGCTGATTGCAAAACAAATACAAATTGGCAATGTTATGCTGAAAAAAAAAAGAAAAAAAAAGGCAATTGTGACTGTGGTATTTGCTAGAAGGAGCATCATATTAAAAAATCAGCAATTGCATTTGGAGTGGGTAAGTTCTTAGCTGGAATTCAGTATTTGCTTTTGGGTACTGCTCCTTAAGCAAGGGTTAGGCAATGCAAGAAGGTCTACGGGCTTGTAATAGAAATATTAAGATTGCAGGAATGGAGTACAGATGGATGTATCTGCGTAAAGACCAGAAGAAGCAGCAGAAAAGTGTAGAAAAAATTGCCAATATTCAAAACCAAGGACACAGCCCCAAACAGTAAAGCTGAGGAATGTTGCCTGCATTGAGCCTGCACTGCTGGAAGACCTGTCAGCAGGAGACCCTACACCCCCAGGCAGTTGGGAAGAAGGTTACAGCACGTCACACGTCATTCCTTTTATCCTAACAATTACAGTCAGAAATTCAGAAATGTGAGAAACAAGCAACAGTCAATAGACTTGTATAAAATTTATGGAGGAGGAAGCAAACAAAATTTTAATGCAAAAGAATCATACCATCATGCCTCGGAACTTTTGGCTTCCGAGTCCTCTAAATGACCTGTCCAAAAACAGGTTTGTCATCGCAAATCAAGAAACCCCAGCAGATGTGATGAGGACTCAAAACCTGGTGTCTTTCACCCTCTGTGCTGCACTCAGCTGGCCCTGGCCAGACCACCTGAACACGTCTTGGTTTCTGTGAGGACGGGAGTGTGGGAGCAGGAGTGAATGAAATCATTAAAAATGATCCAGTGAGAGTGAGGGAGTATAATAAAGTACTTAGGGGTTTTGTAATATAAGTATCACCTTCTCCTTCCACAAGGCCTCATCTTGAGTTTCATTACACTCATTTCTCACACAGAAGAATGCACATACAGTGATATATGCTGAAAGAATTGCATTTGTTTAGGTGTGAAAAGAAGAGCTTTGGGGGAAATAAGGTGATAGCTTTCTGAATGCAGCATCCTATTTAGTAAGAGGACACAGTCAGTTATTTTTAATGGATGCTGGAAGAGAGACAAGAAGAAACCCAACTCAACTGTAGCAAGACTGATTTTGGCAGGTGTGAAACCATGGAACAGCTTGGCTTGGGATGTTGTGGAATCTTCAAGGGAGATTTCAAAGAACGTGACAAACAAGTGCCTGTCAGCGACTGTTTCTAAACATTCAAACCTAACTTAGTCCTGGTGCTGGACAAGACTGGTGATCGGCAATAATTTTTATTGTTGGAGGCTCTGTGACTCAGAGGGCCAGATGCCAGCTCAGATCTGTGTCAGTTATAGGCTGGGTGCCCATGCCAAGGTTTTGTCATCAGTGGTCTAAACAATCTCTTGATATCTCTTCTTGACCTCTGTTTTCATGGTTGCTATGAAACCCTTACTCATGGAGCAATATTTCCACTGGCTCTATGGACTTCTGTTCTGTTTCTCACTAACAGAACAGTTAAAACATTTTTATTGTTTTTCTATTTCCTTTTCTATAAAATTGGAAACAGCCATGCTTAGAGTTGGGGAAAATACAATTTCTTTTATATTTTTTGTTTCAACTGGCTTTTGCAAAATTCATCTGCTGGCTGAAAGTTGCATAACTACATTTCATTTAACAGAACTTTTGCTATTATCTGTTTGACAAAGAGATGGCAGCAGGGTGGTGCTGTTGCGTTTTCCTCTTCATTTGCTATTTTTTTATCTCTGTTTTGGGAGTAACAAAGCCAAGCCTCCAAAGCTTTGGTACTTTGCCAAGAGTACACATGGAAATATCTGAATGAGGTATAAAGTTAAAAAGCAAATAGCCACACATTTTCAAAAGTTTTATGGGAATTTAAGACATAGAATTCCCCTTGTCTTTTCAGATAACTGTACAACTCCCCCTGCGGTAATCTATTAAATTGAACATTCAGATATTGAGGCTGGAATGAAGCTTGCAAAATCTTTATGTTCTCTAGTTGCTGGGAAAAATCATGCAGTGAAAGCAGGATTAAAAGGTAAATCTTATACCTGTAATTTTAATCAGATCAAATTAAAAAGCAGTTAATCTTGTATAGTCTCAAAATACTTCTCTTTTCTACGTATTTTAATGCACTTTGCAGTTTCTTAATGACTTTTAGGAAAAAGCAAAATAGGAAGGATGTAACTAAGGGAACAATGATGACCCTGGCGTCAGGCAGTCTGTAAATCTCATGACACAATTCTAAGATAAACTGTAATTTTTCTATAGCAATCCCTATGCTCCTCTCATTATTTATGAAAGAAGATCTCACCAGGGCCACATTTTAGGGGGAGAGGCACATGCAGCTGATTACAACATAATACAGGTATAAAAAAATGTAGTTACAAACACTTGCCAGATCATGTGGAGTCTGTAGATGAGCCAGCATGGTTTAAATGCTTCTAACAAGGAGCTGTGTAATCCACCCTTTCATTGCAAACTCACTGCTCAAAATCTAGCAAGTGGTTGCAACAAGTGATTGTGACACACATTGAGACCCTTCAGAGATAGACTGGCTGCATCACAGGTCAGAACACTGTGTTTCAAGCCGGGGACACAGGGAAACGTCTTATTATGTGTAATTTCCCTATATTTGATATATCCTTCATGGTATTGCTTTTCTTCTCCAGTCAGGATCTGTGATTCTGTGATCTGTCTCATAAGGAGAAAAATGCTTGGCATCAGATGGCCCCAGTACCAACCATGGGCTCACTTACTAGGTCCTTCAATACTGTTTGTGAAGGAAACTTGTTGTGATGAATTCAGTGATGTCCTTGCAAACTGCTTCCCTTTTTAAAGTGATCTGTGTTCTAGGCAGACTTGCTCCAAAGCTTCCCAGTTAAATGTCTCAACTTTTAACATTGCCAAAAAGTGCTTAAGAGTCACTGCAATTCTAGGCTTTTTGGTGGCGTTCCCTTTTGGCTGCTCATGAACGTACATGGCCATATCAGCAATATGGCATATCAGCAATAGCCTACAGAAAAAAAAAATATTGCTTGGTCTATATTGCTCTTGGTCTATATTGCTCTTTTCTCCTTTCTCCCCAAAGCATCTGCCATTTCTTCAACCCAGTCCCCCAGTTCTTCTCAGATAATGTTTACCACTTCACTTTCATCACTTCTAACTCTTCCTACTATTCAAGCTCAACCCAAATCCTTTTTGGGCTTCCCAAAACCCAACATTCCTCCAGATTTCTTTCAGATTTAGGAATTCTCTGTATCTCCCCTCGAGCAATACATACAAGAGGACAGGTCCATTGCTGAGCACTTCAACTCTGTTTTTGTGAGTTTCTGCCCCTAAGAAATTTGTGCATGATGACAATTGTGCATTGAATCATCCCGTTTTTGTGATTGCTGGCTAAGATGGAGGTGAGGACAACTTGTCTCCCATAAAATGGAGTTGTCTTGAAAACTTCAGCAAAGCTCTCGAGCTGGGCTCTTCTCCTTACTCAGTCCCTGAGCCTTCCCCCTCCAGCTTCTGCCCCCTTCTCCAGATAACTTTGCCAGGACTCACTGACTCTCGTCATACCCATTGTTTTACAGGTATTTAGTGACTGTGAGTTCTTCGAATTTTGGGTACATGACTTGACACGCTTTAAGGACATGCCCGGTTTCCAGAAGGGGAACAAATGGAAAACAAAAAAACGACAAAGAAAACAAAGAAATCTTTATTAAAAAAAAAAATCTTTGCAATGGATCTTGTTAAGGAGAGCTATTCCCTAACTAGTTTTAGGATGGCATTTGTTATATCTCTGGTATGACAGGGTTACAAATATGAGCCCCATGGTATGGCCAGTTGCAAAGAGGGCTGGATGTGCACGGACACCAATGGGACAGTTTTCCTACTTCCTCCTCCCCCTTGTTTGTGATGTGTTTAACAAAGTAATGCACCTGTTTGGTGCACTGTTTTTGAAGAACCTCTGCCCATCAGACCTCAGGGCTCCATCTCCCTGGACAGGTAGCACAGGAGGGCAGTGCTGGGGGCTGAGCAGCCCCTCGGTTCAGGGCTCCCGTTTCCACGTGCGGCTGGAGCGAGGGGACCGCGCGCAGCCCCAGGCCGCCCACGCGGGCACCTCCCCCTCCCCGCAGCGGCCCTAACGGCCGCAACGGCCCTAACGGCCGCCGCGCCCCGCCCCGCCCCGCCCCGCCCCTGCCGGCGGGGCTCCGCGCTGCGGGCGCGGACGGGAGGGAGAGCGGCGGCGCCGCGACTCAACGGGCCGAGATGAACGCCGAGAACCAGGATGTGCTGCTGGACCTGGAGGACGAGGAGGCGGCCGCGGACGAGGAGGACGAGGATGGAGAGAGCGGTGAGCGAGCAGCGGCTCGGCGGGCGGCATCCCGGGAGGCAGCCGCGCGCGGTGCCGGGGCTGCCGCCTCGGGAAGTGCCAGAAACGGGGGAGACTGGAAGCGGGGACAGCGGGAAGTTCTGCGGGGGGAGAAGAGGACATAATGCACGCTCTTCTGCAGCCTTGGATTTCTGCCCTCATGATAAAATGTAATAAACCAATGCGGGCAGTTAGGCAAGTAGAAGGTATTTTTGTATGTATAAATTTCATCAAACAAATAGGCTGCCTGCTCATTACTGTTCACAAGGTTGTGAACAATTGTACTGACAGGTAGAGAATTTTGGTGTTTTTTTGAATTTGGGGACTGAATTTCTGTACTCGTTAAAAAATCTAATGACTTTAGTTCTCTCCGATACTCTTTTTGCCTTTAAATACTGATGCTTAAAAGTGACCAGTACAGCTTGTCTCATTTATCCAGTTAGCTCCATCCAAAAGTGTATAAAGTTTGAGCCTCACCCAAGGTCTGTGGAAACCACGGAGTGACTTTTCTCCAGCATCACTATATAAGAGCCTTTGTCTCAGATGCTGTGGGAGTATCCCTGTATCCTTTGGTTTATAGTAATAGTCCAAAGACCAGTTCAGTTTTCCGTATGAAGCGAGACCAAGGAATTGTTTGACTCCAGTCGCTCATTAAGGGGCGGATCAGCACTGCAGTGTATTAATCACCACATGCCTTTTTCTTTCCATTCTTTACCCCAGAGAACAACTCAACTTTTTCCTGCTCGTGCCTCTGTATCAGATTTGGGGTTGGTTCGGTTCCCAGAGCCAGCAAACTGTGAGCTGCTTGTAGTGCTTGCAGGATGCTGCAGTTTGCATCAACACAATATGTGGTAAACTTGGCTGGAAACCAAGCAGGGATGGTTTCATGAACTGTCATGCAAAGAAATTTTTCGGCACAGCTCTCACGTTTGCTGTTCTGCTTTTCATGGATAACAATCTCAAGGTTTTCAGATTAGCTAGGTAGATAATTGCAGGAGAGCTAATTTAATCTGAGAAATTTGCAGATCATCCATTTGCCTCCCACTTGCATCTACATTTTTACTGACCCATCCCTGCTTCAGGGATGCGTAGGACTTCTTTGTGACTCTTTCCAGTTTGATCTAAGTTTTAAACATCTAAATTAGTTTGCTTGTGTGTTGGGTTTTTCAGAATATGAGTGCTCTCGCAAGAGAATTAACTTCTGCAGATAACTTACTAGCCATTCAGCATAAAATACTTTCCCTAGTGATACTATGTTAGCCCATTCCTAACTCTTGGTTATCATGGTTTTGCACAGATGCAATTCCCAGTTGAATCCTGCGTGTTCTGAATTTTCCCTTATAATGAAACTGCTCTAGTAGTCGCTGAAACATCTTTTGTGGATGACCAGTCTATATGCTTAGGGTTTGGGGTTTTTTGTCATGCCATCCAGATTCCGTGCTGAGGAGGAGTCTGGGTCTTCCTCTTGGGACACATTTTGTGCTACTGTTCAGCAAACATTTTTTGCCAGCTCCTAGTTCAATTGTTTCTGGCAGTTTCTTTCTTCATTTTTTTGAACAGTTGTTTTCTTTCTTTGTTAGCAGTGATATTTTTGTGTTTATGGCTTATTTGCTTTGGCATCCTGTCTGGTTTTGAATCCGTAGCATTAAGTCTTTAACATCACAGTTCTGTGAGATGGCAGTCTGGCACTGCTGCTGAAATAGGAAGCTCTGCCCAACTCCTATCTGGATTTTCCCATTCCCAGCCTTGCAGGCTCAGTCCTCTGCACCAAATCAAATGTTCTGCACAGTGAACTGTACAGGTTGTATTTTATCTGGTGTGTATCTCCAGTGTGCTCACTGGAGAGCACACACTGTGTGTGCCAGTCTATGAGAGGAAGGACGTGGTGGGAAGAAGGGAGGATGTGCCAATGATCAGGCAGGCTAAGTGGGAGGATCGACTGATTATTTCAGTGCTAGTTTCTGCAAGTAAAATTATTATTTTTGGAATGGCAGATGAAATTCTCTGTGAGAGGGCAGTCCTCTCCAGCCTGTTTTCTTCCAATTGTGTGCAGCATTCAGTGCCCCTTCAATGGGCACCTTGTCCAAAGGGGAATGTCATAATGCAAGTGATGAAGAACAGACATAGCTGCTCTTCGCCTCATTGCTTTTGCTTACCATCCTCATGTTTGTTTCCTCATGACACATCCTGAATTTTATCATATTGCCTGCTCAGAGCCTCTAATTGGTCCTACTCACTTCATTAACTTGACTTGCTTCTCATTTTCACCCTGCAAATATTGATATCGTTCATATACTATGCTTCAAACTGAATGTACTGTATGCTGGCAATGTTCTGTAGATTACTCCAATATATGAATTATGGATTTTGTAAAATGATTAATTGCATATAAAAGTATTGTAAAGACAAGAGAAAGTCTAAATAATTAAGATTCCTTGACAGAAAATGGAGTTAACCTTGTCCTGTAATTTATGAATTGTATTTTTCCAGCTGTGGGTTGTTTAAAAATGGTCTACCTAGCAGTAGATACAGGTATCTGATATTTTTTTAATATGCAAGGCTAGGTGAGAGGATATTAAATTGAATTTCTGAAAGGACAATCTATTTCTTTTCACAGCATATTCTATGATAAACAAGACTGCCCAGTGCACTCTTGTCACACCTGATTTTCTTCATTTTTTTTTCTTTGATTTGTAATTAAAAATATTATGGCTCGTTTCAGTCATCCACTGTCCTGAAGAAGACTGTGGGAGGGATATGTCTGATAAGCTGAGAATGAAAAATTGCTACTCCCCAATTCTGGGCTCCGTTCGCTACACCATTTTAGTTAGTATGTGAAGACAGGAAATTTTGCACGCTCCAGTTTAATCTCTCTTTTTCGGTCTTCTGCATATGTGCATGTAGCAGATAAAGAGCATAAATAAGTAGGAATGCAGAATGGCTGTCTTATTCTGATTTACCACTGAGGCTGCAGACCTGTATTCTCCTAAGCCAGGTACAAATCCAGAATGGAAATACTAGCCTGTAATACTGTGCAAAATCGTAGCTGTCTTTCATGCCTCCAGCTCCATCCTCATATCTGTTACCTAATGGTTCTTTCTCCCTTACTACTTCATTCATCCTATTGACTGACTCTTTCTACTCCTTTCATTTGCACTGAATCCAAACTGCACAGGAGTAGCAGCCTTGTTACTGAACAGGACCATATTTGAAGAGGTCTGCATTGCTGCTACCACTCACTCTTATTGTGATTTAATGTTTTTCTCTACATTCTACAAAATTTCTACATTTTCTACAAAATCATAATACACATAATACAGAAATCAAAATGCATATAGTGAGAGTATAAATATTTCACTGTGATATAATAACTGTTTGTAGCTATTTATAATACATAAATGGGAGAAACTCTTAACATTTTAAGAGTCAGACAGAAATTAAAGAGAATTTGTGAGATTTTTCTCTTTTTAAACATTTCTACCATAATGGACTTGCCACTCCTCCATGATAAACTTTTACTTCGGAGTATGCTTTGTACCTCTGTGTACCATTTCAGACTTCACTACACTGAGCAGGTGAGTTCAGTTTACAGATAAGTCCTCAGTCTCTAGGACTGAATTGTTATTGTCAATGTACTAATTTGTGTTATCTGTACCATTTTAATAGTAATAATTTTGTATTTTCTGCTGATCATGTGATCAATTTTGTCAGATACATATCATGGCTGATTCCTTAAAGGTGTAGCTTTGATTACACATCCTACAAGTTCTTCTAAAAGGAAAATCACATATGAGGTCCAGACATCAGAAATCAGTGCCATACAGTAGGCATATGTGGAAACTCTAATCTTACTGATTTTATTAGTCTCAGACAGATTTACATTTTTTTCAGATATAAATTATATGATTTTTGATATTTTTGTTTGCATATAGATGTCTGTTTGCATGTGGGAAAGAAGATGGCAAAATGATATTTTACTATACATATTGCAGAGAATATTCTATAAATATAACATTTTAAAAGAAACTAAGTCATCAAATTTTCAAGATTAATTATAAACTAGTCTGTCCACAGAATTGAAACACGCTTTGAGGCTTAGTCAAAAGGGAAATGTTGGCTCAAGAAAATGTTCATTAACAGGAGATGACAGATGCCTTTCTATGAAATTAAGCCAGTTTTATAAACTGTAGTAATCATTAAAAAGCGAGTGATGAGAGCACCTCATCCTCAACAGCAAGTGTGATGAAACATAAATGGATCTTTCAAAATTAATTAAATGTAGCTTATGAATAAGAATGGAAAGTTCATCTAAGTTGTTATCATTTAAATCACCTTATCTCAGTATTTTAGTATTTCTTGGTACTTGTCTTTTTCCTAGAAAATAACAGGTCGCATGCTGTGGCATTCAGGTCTAGTTTGCCACTAGACGTGTGGCAGGCCCCAAGGGGGAACTGATACTAAAGCTGATGTTCCCTGCCATGCAAGAAAAAAAAAAGGATGTTTTTTTACAAGAGCAATTACCTTTCATAAATCAAATAGTCTTTGTAGTGTCTTCCAGCTTTTCCCTTTTGAAGAAAGATCTATACTGCACCAAAAGAGAATAAATATTTCACTGAGTTTAGCATTAACTGAGTTAGAATAAAAAAGGATTGTTCATTTTTATAGCCCTAGGTAGAGGTAACACAACTGAACATACTGCACTTCATAGGAGAAACGCTTTGAAAGAAGGTATTGCATATGTTAAGCATATCAGGCCACTGCAGAGGTGTATTTAACAAGTCTATGTATTTAGTAGAATGTAAATATCAGGGAGAAGCACTGAAAATGGGTTTGGAGTTGTTTATTGTTCTTGTATTCACAAGAAAAAGGTGAGGATGGAAATACTAAGCAAATGCTGAACTATGTAAATTTATGGACAGTGAAAGGCATCAGTCCCTTACTGGGCTGTCATTCCTGCTTTCCTGTGCCTCTCTGGCATTGTCCTTGCTGACAAGTATCAGGTATTGGCTACAAAATGGGTATATTAAACTGATATTTGTTTTGTTTTGTTTTGCTTTGCTTTGCTTTGCTTTGTTTTGTTGTATAGACTGAAAATCATTTCAGCAAGGCATATGCCTAATATCACTTGCAACTTTTAGTAGGTTTTTGATTCAAGCCCAGGCCTCACTGTGTAGACAGAATAGTTTTCTTACTGAGTAGAGTATTTATTCATCTCCTGAACTGGCTGATGTGAAAGCCCATAAGTGCATTGCTAACCTTTGTGCTAAGAGTTCAGATTTGATGAATTTGCAAGTTGAAGTGAAAGCCTTAGGCTGTAATGTGAGACACATGTCAAGCCAGTGCACATTGACTGGGCTGCCAGAGAAGAATTCAGCCTCCAGTCACCTCCCAGTGGCAACTTCTTAAGTGTTTGTGGCATTTCAGCCTTATCGTTCTTTGGGCGTATGGGCAGCATGGTTGGAATACAAGCTGTGAAGAATGACACAGTACTCCTGAAGTTTTTATTGCTGTACTCTGTGGGAGATGCAAACGGGCAGTCTTACTACATGTCATCAAACAAAGATTATTTTTAATAATAAATTTAAGAAAGTAAACATTTGAGCGTAGAATCTTTTGTTTTCTATACGCTTCACCATGTACTCAGCATCCCACATTTGTATGCTTCATGATGGACTGACCATATTGGGCTCTTGACTTCCCGGGGAATTATATGGCCATCTGAAATATATTGTTGCTTGCTTCAACAGGTTGATCTGTAATTGTTGTTTACACCTGTCCCAACTGTACCCATTGGTGGCAAGAGCAGCAAGCATGGTTTCCTGCAAGGACTTCAGGGAGGAGATCCAGAAGCACACTAGAAAATAATTAGAAAAACTCCCCTTTGGCTCAACATGGCCAGATTTCAACTCTCAGCAGTCCCCACTCTCCTGCAGGATCCAGAATAACACCCCAACCTCTTCCTCTACGTATCAGATACCTTCCCCAAAACAGTCAAGAGGTTGCTCAGGCCCCTCGCTTAGAACTCTCCCTGTGGGAAGGGAACTCTCCGAAGCCCTGCTTGGTTTATCAGGGATAGACTAGGAGCAGGGGAAAGAGGGGGATAACGTTTCCTTAGCATCAGTCAACCTGGTACATATTCTGCTATCATTTATCACCATCAAATGGCAGCACCATCCCTTTCCTTTTCCCATTTATATGCTGCATATGTGTCAGGACAGCATCCTCTTCATAAAACCTTTCAGTTCCAAACTGTATCAATATAGGATGGTCTGTTTCCTATGCAGTCTTTGAACCGTTGAAGGGCAAAATATTGCTGAGTATGAAATAGGCAGAGTCTAGTTGGTTTTGTTCATGGAAATAGCCATGGAATGAAATGTGTGTTTTAATTTTGTAAAAGGGTAAGATTCAGACCAGCATCAGCTCAGTTACCAGGAAGAATCAGCAAGACCAAATGGTTTTGTGAAAAGACCACATTTATATACCTAATTAATTCCAGATTGGAAAATTTAAAAATATATATACCAAAACACAAATTGACTGAACTTCAAGCAGTGCAGTTATGAATCTGCTAGAGCATAAACATTCTTCTTTAATTGATTTTATGCCTCATGTGATAGGAATTGCAGCTTAGTTTCAAAATGTTGTATAAAGGCTGAATAGGAATGAACCCTTCAATTTAACGTTTACATTAAATACTATGCAGCAAAACCACTAATCAGCAGTACTCATTTGACATTACTGAAAATCGAAGTTTGTAGTAACTGCCACCAATAGCAAGTTTTCTCTTTTTTTTACAATTTATCTTCCTTTCAGTTTCTAGTGGAGAGATTTCCTCAGCCCCATTAATCTGGTTAGTCAGGTTGTTCAGCATTTTTTGGCTGTGATTTACCATGGGACATTAAATATTTGCATAGGAGCCTGCTTACAGAACAGTCATCTGAATGAACTACTCCTCCAGTCTTGTAGAAAACAGTCACCACCTCTTTTCTGTCCAGTGGCTGTTTGAAAATCATTACTGCAGCAAACACCTAACATTGAATGTCTGATAATTTGAGTTTTTATTGAGTGTTTCTGTCTGGTGGGCATGTGGCTCGTGTGGATCTTTTGGAAATATGACCATCAGTGTCTACACGAAGATCTCAATGCTTGCCCTCGCAGCTGCAGCAGGAACCCATGGAGCTCAACTGTTCTCTCCTGTTTTGAGAAATTTCTGCCCAAGGAGGAAATCTTCACTGGGTAGAGAAGAGGAGGAAGAGTAAAAAGAGGGCCAAAACTTCTGCTAACATGCACTGAGTGTCCTGTGCTAGAGTTGTGCCAGAACTAATGAATTTGGGGTGGGAGAAGGAAACATATTTTTTGACTTTTCAGTGGGTGAAAAGAAATTATGGGTTCTTTGTGGGATAAATATAGGAAATGTCTTCAGGATCAAGGTGGAAAATGTGAGAACCTGCTATACAACATGTTGTCAGTGTAGCAACCCTGCTGGAGGTTTTGGATTTTATTGCAGTCATCAGAGGGAATCTGAAATTTGCACTTTAGAACAGAACATCATAGTTCATACAGCAACATAAAGATTCCTATAGCACAGAGTGGAGTCTTGGCTAAAGAGTCTGGTAAAATAAGAAGTGCTGAAGAAAGAGGTAGCTTTAAGTAAGGCTATGGAAATGTGTGTTGAGACTGAGTATGCACGAGAAAAGAAAAAATTTTACAAGTGCTAGTAAAGAAAGTCAGCAAATACCTACATTGTGTGGTAAGACAAAAGACATACTGTATTTAATATAAAAAGCGAAGAAATCGATGTGACTTGAAGGCTAAATGAGGTAATGCCGTATTAGGGGTCTTGTTTTGTTTTTGCAAGTGCTTACTGCTAATAAAATGGGAAGAACAAAAATTTCCGGCACAGCGCAGTCCACCCGGGTAGAGTTACGTAGGTTCTTGCAAGGCTATTGGCCTGTGAAAAGCACCGTTCTCTTCTACACCTCCTGTCACAGAAGAAGAAGGTTTTATATAGAAGTTGCCTATCTTACCTGCTGTAGCCAACGGGAGGAAAATCTGAAATCTGATGAGTATTTTAATTACTAAAACTCCAAAATATTTCTTAGCTGGTAAGCAAAAGTACTCAGTTTCATTCTAAACTCTTAGGTCCAACACAGGGAATGTGTTCAGACTTGCGCCTATGCACATACACAGACAAGTAGTTCATAAGTGTCCATAGGTTCAGACTTCAGACTTAATACTTTAATGATCAAAATAATTAAAAATACCTTTTTGGGATTCAACTGTATCCACACAGCGTAACAGCTAAGTGTAGGAAATACTTTAAAGCAAATGTTCAAGCAAAGTCATTAACAGAAGTTCAAGTACATCTCCTTTGAGACATGTAAATTTAAAAGCCATGGGCATAATTTTATGAACATATTTCAAGTTATAAAATTAGATAGCTTACAGATCCATGGGCATTAAGGTCTAACCAAACATCCATTTGCAATTACAATTTGGTTCAGCATTTCAGATCTCCATAGAAAGGTTTCTCAGTTACCTGGAGACTTGACACTGGTGATGAGCACCGTGGACTCATCTTTGCTGCTAAAGAAGCTCTTTCTGTAGCTCGGAGGAACTACTGTGCACTGGCTGCCCTCGAATAAAACACAGCGAGGGCGAGGACAGAATGTTTCTGTGTGGTGGGGTGGTCGGGTTGCCAATGTGCTTGTCACTCATCATAGCAAAAGCAGAAGTGCATACTTTGTGGCAAAAGTGCCTTCCTTGTAGTTCCTGTATAAGAACAGCTTGTTTGGGTTAGCTGCTCTTGGAGAGAAAGAGAAAGGAAAGAAATTAAGAAGAAAAGAAAGCCCCTTCACATTCAAGAAGACACAAGGACTGGCCGAAGTCTTGGAGCATTTGTGGGATTACGTATTTAGCTCTAGAGCAGGTTGAAAAAAGAGCTTCTCAGACCCTTGTCTGGAGGGTCAGTTGTGTTGTCCCCACTGAAGTGCAAGCCAGTCTTTCAGCAAGTCAGTGTTGGAAATGGCTTGTTCATTAGACCGGGTTCTGGGGGCCCCTTTGATCTGAACAGGGACGATGGAGTATGGCACAAACATGACAAAGAGCTTGCACTGCTTCTTGTTTCCATCATTTTCATCTTTAAAACAATATTACGGTTTAATATGAGCTGGGTTGTCACTATGAGCAGATGTCACTAACAACCCAGCTGAATTTTGTCAGGGAAAGGAAACACAAAGGAAGAACAGCATCTTATGATGCTTGACCCAGGTGATTTAGTGCCTTTAATAGCTGTCACCTTGCCAAAATTTCAATTATTCCTCTCAGTCCATGATAGGGATTCAGGTATTTCCTCTTGTCTTCGCAAATCAACCTAAACTTCCGAGCTGAGAGATCTGACCAGATCTAACCAGCGAGCTGGAAGCAGCAGGCTGCTGTTCATGCCCATGCAGGGACAGATTGCAGGGCTGCTGCAAGGTGGCAGAGCGCTCCCTCTGAGGTAAGGGCAACTGCCAGCTTTCATAAAGTTATTTAAGTGCCTAAATGTTGCAACCTCAGCCCTCGGGGATTGCCTATTGCTGTTCGGAGAATGGTTTTTTTTCAGTGGTTTATCTTCAAAAGTGCAAGGCATTTATGATGGAGGGATGAAGATCTGCCTAAATAGCAGTACTCCTTTTATCAGCAGTAGTTGGTAGATCTGGATCTTTTTGTCTGTCTCCTCCGCGTGGAGGGGAGTTTAATTACTTGTTTTGGGAGTAGATGTTTATCGTAAGACCAAGTGTGTCTATCAGACAGGTTTCTGGTTGTTTCACTAGACAAACCCATTGATCATTGTGCTCAACAGAGTTTTTCTTATGAGTACCTCACATGCAAAAATAAACCACTGAGCAATGTCATTGCCTTCCAGCAAGAGCCTAAAGCTCTTTCTCATCCCCTTTGGTATTTCCTTCACCTTAAAGAAGTCAGGGATTCTCTTGGCTGTTGGAGTGCTGAGTTTCACTCCTTAGGAGCTGCGAAGGCTCTTGCAAAACAGAAGTCACTCAGCAGTGACGTAAGGTGCTCTCCGTGTCCGGACTGCGCAGGCAGTGTGACAGCCTGCAGCAGACAGCAAGGCGGGAGAATCATTCCTTGATTTCTTCTTTTAGGACTTCTCCTCTTCCCAGATAAATGAACTAAACCAAAGTCAATGACTAGAGGGGGGATGACCTTTGAAATCTTTCATTCATTAATATTTTGAACATATCCTATCTGTGCTAAAACAAATGCTTAGAATTTCTAAGGTTTTGTTTGTGCAGAATACAGGTCATAAATGATGTCTTCATGACAAGTCAGATTAAAATATATATATATATATACATGATAAGGCACCTTTTTAACAGTGCTAATATAGGGAACTAAAGTCTACAAAAGTAAAAAAAAATATGTGTTTATATTAAAAAAGAAATGCTGGCAGTCTAATGAGCAAAGTTTCCTTTCAGATAAGTTGATATGATGAATTGTATGTGTGGCTGGGGAATCAGTCTTGCCCTTTTGTCTCTGAAAGTGTGTGAGGAGAATTTTACACTTCTTTTTTTAACTGAACATCTGATAACTTCATAAAATAAAAAAAAAAAAGTGGCAGTACATTTCTAAAGGCAGACATTTCTGTATCTCTGGACCTTCCCCTAGTACGTCACCTTGATATAGGACACTAAGAAGAGCAAGGTCAAGCATGGTAAATCCCACCCGAAGTTTTCAATCCTGTATTTATAGTCCTGCATTTCAAGAGCATGTACATTGCTCTTGAAATCAGTGTTCATTCAAAGCATAAACATTAGCTTTTCCATGTGAAAGTGTGGCTTGGAATTTAGCACTCCCTCCTCAAATGTTCCTTAAGAGTGTGATAGTTTTGCTTTTCACTAAGGGCTGGACCATGCTTTGCAGGCGCAGCTCAGAGTTAAGGCCGCCAGAGTTAAGGCTCTCTGCCTGGCAGAGACCTCTTTAAGTCTCCTCCATACATGATGATGTTAAAGAGTGACTGGCACAACCAACGTGCTGCTGTCTCCAACGTGGTCACCGGCCTGCTGTCTCATTTTGGTGTCTGCTGTGAGTCATCCTGGCTGCCTGAGGCAAAGACTAGAAGTGGTTGTTCTACAGGTGCTCCCCTCCCTGCTCAGGTCCTCCTCTCCTCCTGCTCCATTCCAGCTACCATGTCCGCGGGTAGGGCTTAGGCAGACACTTCTGCAGCGTGAAGGGAGAGCAGAATCTCCGCTTCTCACTGCTGCGACAGAGTATTCATGAGATGATTGGTTTGTGTGATGCAGCATCTCCATTGCCCTGTTACTCTAAGGATTTCCAAGAAAAATAATAACCTGGTAGAATGGCTGAATGCTAAATCCCCCCAAAATGGAGTTTGGATCAGGATCCAAACAGGATCATCACTGGATGATGGCACTGTAGATGTCTTCTTGCCATAGAGTCTGTGACATGGTTTCGCACGTCTCAGATGGTTATTTTAATTCCCTCCACACACAAAAAAGGTAGAATCTGCAGCAGAACCACTGTGATCTCCTCTTAAAAATAAAACTCAGCAACTTGCCTCTCAAAAGCCTCTCATGGTTGTTTTTTGCCATGAGTTGCACATTTTTTTTGCCATGAGATGTACAAAAGCTGAAGTGAAAAACAGCTCTATAGAGGCTGCTTTGCTTTTTT
>VZSG01000578.1:0-27549 GCA_013398315.1 Nothoprocta pentlandii | reverse complement strand
ATATGTCCTCTTACCTCCACAGTTTTAAGCAGATGGATATTCCTGAGCCTCTCAGCTCTAGTAACAGTTTTATGAAGATCTTCGTAATGTTGAATGAAATGAGCAAGCCCCACATACGACCTATGGTTGTGCCTTAGTTACTGCCATCTCTGCTTTTAAATTCACCTGCGTTCTTTCCATATGTCTTCCTGCTCTGTTCTTTCTCTGGGAAGCCTGGTCTTCCAGGAAGTAGACTAGTGGTCAGAGAAGTCTGCAAATAGCGCTTCATGCCACACTGACACACACCAGCTTCACTGGGTCTAAACTGCCTCCACGGTTCCAGCTTTGAATGACCCATTCCCCAGAGTGGCAGGTCGTCGTGCTGCAGTCCGAAGTACAACGTTACCCAGGGGATGATCCTACTCTGTGTGTTGTGTGTAAGCATAAATCTTCAGGTGACATAAGATCTAGATATTCAGATGTTAACATCAAGGCAAAGAGCAGCAAATAAAATGTAGTTATTTATCTCGAAAATGTTTTGGCTGTTGAGTTTCTTCAGAGCACTCACAGAGCATTCACTGCCCCATGTGCAGCACTGTTGATGCTCAGGTGTCGTTGCCACTGCTTTGGAGCATGTATGCCCACCACATTTGGGAAGATTGTATTTCTACTGTGCCAGCCCCACCTCATGGAGTGGAGGGAAAGCAAAACTTGCTCTTCCCACTGCCAAAACATATATGTTTCAGATTCAAACAGGTTTTGAGAGAAATTTGGGCATTAAAAAGCCAGCAAGTGATTTAAAATATAAATATGCTGCTTCTCTCTGAGCATGTGCCGTGGCTGTTTCACTATTGCACTATCTTTCCCTCATCTGATGCTTAGAACATGAGTAGTTACTTTGGCGCAGGGTACCGTTTGCACTGGAGGACAGGGGACAGCCCAGCTGGCGGGCAGCTGGTACTTCTTAGTGCCAAGTAGTAAATGGGGGTAGAAAAACCACCCGCAGAAAGTAGTTTAGATCCCTTGGTGTCTTCAAAGCCCCAGCTGTTTAGCATGAAGCTGTCAGACTCACCCGGATATAGTCACTGGGTGTCAAGAACTGAAGCGTTAGCAGCATCCAGAACTTTTTATGGATAGTGATTTCAATAAGCTGAAACACCTACTGGTTTTCCATCACGATACTGAATTTCCACTAATTAGGTTATTCTGTACTGACTTTTTAAACTTAATCAATCTGATATGCAGGTTGCTGGGGGAAAGTGTCAATAGCTATTAAGATTACTTTTCTTACAATACACTTTAAAGTTACTTATCAGCACTTCATAGTGCTCCTACACGTGGAGCGCTAATCAAATTTTCTGATTAGGTGAAATTCTAGACTTCCATCAAAGGTTTTTTCATGCCAAATTGCAGTAATAATTGTTCCATCACTTCTACTCAAGGGAATCTCTCCAGTGCTACAGATATAATTTCATTTCTAAACTGACTGCATAATTAAATAATACTATATAACCAGCAGTAATCTTTCTCCATATTTAAATGTAAATATTACCAGTTAGCAAGAGTAGCCGTAGCATCCCTAATTGGATGTGGATAATTATATGTTACAACTAAAAGATGTTAACATTAAGGTTGAAAAAGTCAAGCACTTAGAAGTGGGGCAGTGTCAGAATTAATCTTGCCCAGGCAACTTCAAATTTCCTCTCATTTGTTTGCATGAATGATGTTAGGTTTTAATTGCAGAATGATACTCTTCTTTAAGTCCATTGCATCATTCAGTGAACTGATAGTAACTGAAGGTTTCTTTTTATCTTACTCATTAAGTGGATGACTCCAAGCTTTGTGTAACTCAGATTAACCCAACCTTGCCCAACATACACTTCTATTAATTTCCTCCGTGTGTCTTTTACATTCTTACCACATCTGAACACTGTATCCAGAAGGGCCGTGAGTGTCCAGTTGCTTAATGTCCTGTTTAGGAGGAGCTGAGGTTGCAGCTCAGCTGCTTGGAATAGCCTTCAGGCTACTGAAGTGCAAAGGGTGTAAAACCCCTCAGAATGGGATCTGCCAAGTGCCTGCAGGCAACACAGAGCCTCAGAAGGACCAGCAGCAACGCCCCGCACCCACTGCAGGCCCACCGGGAAAAAAAGAATTTTCCAAATCCTCCGTACAGCCGAGTGTACATCCTCCATACACCATCCTGCTTTTAAGGCGGATAAACACACTGTGTTTCATACAAGGTTGCGAAAGTGCTCGCTAATCACAAGTGCTTCAGGAGTAATTTTTCTAAAATAAGAGTATTTGCATATCTTGCTGTTCCAAATATTGCTCCATACGTCTCCAGCTAACGTAGGGTAGCGACTACTGCCGGACTTTGCAGTAAACAAAACTGAGTTTCGCCAGGGACTTAGTGTGAAAGCCTTGTCCTGGAGAGCTGGGCAGACTTTTTCAAGCAGCTTGATCAAGCATCATGTGTGAGTTATGTGCAGGAGCAGTTTTCCTGCAGGCCAGTTCTCCAAGACTTTCCTCAAATTCTTTGGCAACCTTTGGCAATCCATTTTCCTTTCCATCTTCCTCCAGTCACTGTGCCCTCTCCATCTTCTTGAAAAATGAGGTAAGGGTCTAGACAGACAAATCCTCCTCCTTGACAAAACCTGGACTCAAGTTCAGAGCAGATACAACTTGTGTACAAAAACAGTCTGTACAAAAGAAGGTCGAATATTGAAGGAAAATAATAATAATAATAATAATAATAATAATAATAATAATAATAATAATAATAATAATAATAATAATAATAATCTGGACTTAAAAACATTATATCCTTTACTTTGAAATCCACTAGCATCTCCTGTGATAGATCAAGTGCTATTACTATGATCTTTTACCTTTCATTTAGTAAGAACCATTTCTGGAGTGGGAAGGCCAGGACTTAGTCCCTTTCTTTGTCTCTTTTAAAGATGGGCAGTCTTGAGATGGAAGGATCTCTATGTGTGTGATTCTGAATTTGAAGCCTTACCCATCTGTGAACACATTTGACTATATATTTTTTTTAATTCCTGAAAAACAGATTCTGTGATGTAGAGCAGTATCAACCAAAGTGGAATAATTAAAGTTAGTAATTTAATTTACTTCAATTTCAGTCGGCCATAACCAGTAAGCATCTTGTGCTCAGTTTTAATCTTGTTCTGAATTTCTATCCAGAAGGATTTTCCAAGACAAAGAAGTTTTTCTTGCTGCCTGGCTTAGGGACAGAGGGTGGGACCGTGTGCTGTTTGTGACGATGCCGCAGCCGCCCGACACCCAGCCTGGGCCCTGGGGACTCCCAAGGGGCAGCACCCACCGGGCGCTGCACTCAGTTGGGGAGGCTCCTGCTAAGCAGCAGCTGCACGTGCGTGGTTTTGCATTGTACTTTTGGGCCTGAGTGTTTCGTTTAATCTCATAGGCACACATTTGTTTAAGCTAATAAATACTACAACGTACATTTACTCAAATTTTAAATTTCTCGTTGAATGATTATTTCTTATTTACTACATTACTATTTGTGCTGAGTTTGTGTTAGAATACATTTGGTTGGTAAGTGGAATTCAGTTAGCCCCAGAGAAAAGCAACATTAGAAAAATGTTTTCTAATTACATTAAATATGTTGTATATGTAAGAGGAAAGCGCACCTATAAAACATATCTTGCATTTAAAACAATTTTACAAGAGAAATATTAGCTGTAGTTAATGAAATTGGTTCCAGCCACTAAGGACCATATGCAGGTGTTTGATACAATTTTGCTTAAAAACTGTCAGTGTGCTTGGACACTTCTGAACACCTCAGCAGGATTTTATCTGTAACTTTCCATTCCTAATGCCTGTCTGCAAATCTGTCCTAATGTCCTCTGGGCTTTTAGAATTTGTGTGTCTCATTCTCTGCCACCTGCATTTTATTCATTACAAGAGAAAAAAAAAACCCTATTCTTCCTGGTCACTTTTTGAACCCTTCAAGAATTATTTTAAGTAAAAAATGGTGTGCTGATTTGTTGCTTTGGTTTGTTTTTTTTTTTTTTTTTCCTTGAACCTGCAAACAAAATAGCTGTCTGTAAGCAGATGTTGGATACTGGACTCAGTGACCCAGCTCGCCCCTCTGTCTTACGTTTGTAAAGGGCCCGGGATACTTGTTTTTCTTAATTGTAGAAACTGAAAGAACTTACCATTTATTTGGACTGCATGAATGACAATGTCTGCACTGCTGTAAAAATTAAAGAAGTGAAGGTAATTTTTCCGGTATTTAGCTCTGACAAAGTGTGAATTCACCCTGAGAAAGACTTATTTGGTAGATAACACTACAGCAGTTTTCTACCTGATTCTGTGTATAATTAAAATGAAGTAGCCCTCAAATCAAATCTGTGAAGAGGACCGTTTGTTACATCATTGTAATGTATTCGAATTACTCAGTAGATTGTAAGTATATGAGGAGAAAAGTGAATGATCATCTCTCCAGACATTAATCCAGGGCTGGAATATGGACCTGAATCAATCTCAAGTCTTTGAATTTGTCAGTTTATTCCATTTTCTGAATATTCCATATTCAGAGTAGTTTGTACCCTGACAAAGCTAGGTATTTGTATGCGTACATTCAGTATAAAAACAGAAGGTTTAAAATGTTGTTTAAAATGCTAGTGGGCTAGGTATGTTAGTCGAGACGTTCTAAAATGACAGTTTTTTTTTCTTCTATCTGGCCTCTTGATCAATGAAAGCTGACATAATTCTTATAGAGAGCCAGTTCAGATGAAACGATATAAATTGTTTAGCCTCATAAAAACCTTTTAAAATAGTCTAGTTAGCAGCTGAATTTCTGCATTGATATGCAGTCACCTGATGTTTTGTATGCAAATGAGAGAAGAGCATATGCAGACCTCTAGTTCTGGTGTGAGTTGCACCAATGAAGACCAGAAACCAGCATTTGGATTTCAGTGGATTCCTCTCCAATCACAGAATTGTGGCTAAAGAGATGTTAGTCCAGTAGTAGTTTTCTAAACTGAAGTTGGGGCAAGAACAGAATCACAGAGTCACAGAATGTTTGAGGTTGGAAGGGACCTCTAGAGATCATCTAGTCCAACCCCCTGCTCCAGCAGGGACACCCAGAGCACGGGACACAGGGCGGCATCCAGGTGGGCTTTGAAGACCTCGAGAGAAGGAGACTCCACAGCCTCCCTGGGCAGCCTGTGCCAGGGCTCTGGCACCCTCACAGGAAAGTTCTTCTTCCTCATGTGGAGATGGAACTTACCGAAATTATTAGGATTTTTGTCATAGGTTTTGGGCAAGTGTCCTGCTTTCAGTGAAAAGTCATCTTTTGTCTACTTGAGCTCTGGACACGTGAGTACTGTGTGGCAGGTTGGCTAGTGAGCCTGTGTGCCTTCTAGCCCAGTGCCCCTAAAGCGTTTAGAGCATGCTATCAACAGAATAGTTTTCGCTAAGTCTAGCTTGTTATTTTAGAATTATCTCCTAATTGCTTATTTTTCGGGAGAGCTACCTTAAGTAGTGAGCTCACTGCTTAAGGAAACGAGGTGCTAGATTAGCAATAGTCTTCGTATTATATTACCTATTGAATATTCCTTTTGTTTAGGGCTGGTCATGAAAGAGCATTTATTTTGGCTTGCCATGTCACATGTACTTTATTTGCACAGCTATAAGAGAAGATAACTTAATGGAAAGAACAGTCTTTCACACACAAAAAAGAATCATCTTTCAAGACAGCCCTTTCACTTCCTTTTTGATTCAGTAGCATCTCTGTAGCTTCGTATTGGGTATGCTTGCACGTCTGAAATTAAAATCAATGCTGTTCTTATTATGGGGCATAGATAAGGTGCAGGTCTGAGAATACCTGCAGATCTGCTGTATGTGACTATACAAAGAATATAATTTATCGACAGCTTGAAAAGCCATTCTGGTGGTGCTGGTAGTCATCTGTTTTATCACGTACTGTAGACTTCAGGGGACCTTAAGAAGAGAACAAGACTTTCACACTGAAGGCAGCTATATAGATCTTTTATTAGCTAGTGGTAGGTCATAAAGTATTGTCTGTTGTAAAAGTGATTCAATTTCACTTTAAATCCATAACTTTCCACAAAATGAAGAACATGGATTTCAGTAGCTTGTATTCTTCAAATAAAGTCTACGGATACAGAATAGGGCAAATAATTTAAGCACACTTCAGTAAAATAGCTAAACCTAAAAAGATGGATGCTATTAAGTGCAAGCTGCTAATGTTTGGGTGGAATGGGGTGAAATATAATCATAATGGCTGGCCTGCTGTGTGGCTGGAGGAATGCCTGGAGCCCAGAGAACAACTAGTCTGCAGAAGTCTTTTCAACTCAGGCAGAGCCTTAACGAGGAGAAAAATACTCATAATACCATTGATAGCCAGCAAGGAGTAAGGTAGAAAGATAACATTTACACTGTGAAAGGAGAACTGGAGGTTTTCTTTTCGTTACTGTCTGTGTTTGTTTGCTTACTCTTAGAGGAGGCAGGAATTAAATTATCTTTCTAGCTAAGGAAAATTTCTTTTCTTTTTTGGTTAAAATTGTTTTTGTGATTTCATGAAATTACTTTATGTTGGGCTTGATATGTAAGAATCAAATCCATCAATGATATTTTCTATTTAAAGCTGATATATACAAGGGAAGCACATGGAGGAAGTTAATTTCCTTGATTAATTCTCTTTTAGCATTAAACCACCTTTTTGATCTTCCAGGGTATTTAAATGAAGATATTATAAATCTGTCACCCTCTTCTATCCCCAGAAGTCAGAGAGATTTTTTTGGCCAGGCTACAGAGACCTGGAAGCTGCCTGCTGGATAAAGTCCCTCTGGGGAGAATGGCTTTACTTCCAGTCACAGTTGATTGTCAGGGACTACTCCAGCTCCTCAGACTTACACCTCTATTGATAATTATTAGTATTTCTGCTGTTCTGATACAGACTGTAGTTAGGAGTAGTTGCCATTCCAGCATGGTGCTCTGTCTTGGATTCATCAGTAACCAGCCTTTTTGAGAAGAGGAATGTCTCTGAAACGTGAGTCTTATCCCAGACAGTGTCATTATGTTCTTTGTGATGAAATACGGTCACAGTAATTTGTCTTGTATAGATGATGGGATTCAGAGCGACTTTCATTCCTCTCGGGACTCAGTTTCTATCCAGATATTTTGCTTCATCCCTTCTAAAGCTTCTGAGGCAGCCGGACTCAGTAGGGAGGTGGGATCTTTGCTTGTTTGTCTCTCAGGTGCCTTTGCAGAAACGATGGTACCATAAAACGTGCTGCTGCTGTCGTGACTGCTGAGTGCCAAAGTGAGGAGACACTACCACGGTGTTTATCCGTTTCCCAAGGAGCCGCACAGTGCAGGATCAGCTCAACTTAGTGAGCAGGTCCTGGCAAACCCATAGCCTTTAGATCGGGTTCCTTATCCCAGCAGACTCTACCCAGTAGTCTGACTCTCTTAGTGGAAAACCTAGACAAGGGGCTGTCATATAAACATTTAAGTGCATCTGTCCACCCAAGTAGGAATTACATGCAAACATTTCCTGATATTTTCCAGCTAGCAGATTATTTGATATTCCATTAATTTTGTTCAAAACCTGTTTGAAGCTAGAAGACCTACTTGTGTCTGAGTACTCTTGCATTTTATATATGCCAAGAGAGGTTGTGGAGTCTCCTTCTCTGGAGATCTTCATAACCTGCTTGGACACCATCCTGTGCCACGTGCTCTAGGTGATCCTGCGTGTGCAGATGGTGGGGCTGGACTAGATGGTCTCTAAAGGTCCCTTCCAGCCTTAAGGATTCTGTGATTCTATGATAAGTAGCACAAACACCCAACATTGTTGTCTAAGGCTGGGTTGCATGAAGATGTTACTGTGAGCTAGGCTAGAGAGAGGCTTTGAAACACCAAATCTCTCTGGGGTAGCTTTCTGTTCTCCTTTGGTAAGTTGTCCTGTTCTTGTGTGCTCTCTGCTTGCCTTTACTGTGCGATAACCTTGGGCATGTGGCCAGATTGGTCACTGTGCCCTAGCACTGCATTCTAGTCTAGTGTGAAGAAGCTTTTTCCATGTCACCACACTGTAAACTTTCCTGCACACAGAGGACAGGCTGAAAGCACCATGCAGAAATCCTTGGGCACAATGGTATTGTGCTTAGGCGAGCACAATGTTGCCTTGATTTATTTCTCTCCTGGAAGGAAAAGATTTAGGATTTGTACTTTTTAAAACTTCTGTGACAGCCTGTTAATACTCGCACTTACAAAATACTGTGAGGAAAGTGAGAGGTGATATGACATTTATAAAAAGGCAGCAGTGCCTGGGACCCTGGGGAATTGTAGACATCATCTCTTGGCTTTTTCTCCTGCCTACTCGCTGCCAGGGCTGAGATCTTTCCTTTACAACAGCTCACAGCACTGTTGAGGGAAATGAAGTACTGAAGGACTGTTTGGTGTTGTAAAAACCTTTTTTACTTCTCAGAATATTTATGGGTCTATTAGTTTGTCTAATTTACACATTTTGCAAGCAGAAGGAATGCTTCTGCTTTCACCCTTGACTATTTCCATTAGAGGAAAATCGATGCTAGTCAAAGATTTCTTTGGCACAATAGGCTTGACATCTTCAAGCATATTTGGCAATGCCTTTGTTTGTAGAGCCAAACCCAGTGGCCTTTTCGAATATCATCCAATATCTTTGTTGTTTTCTTCTCAGTAATGTTTATTTGGACAACATCTTTCTCCTTTATTTTTTTATGACCTTTTCCCTATTCCTAGTCTTTCTAATTGAACTGTCGCAGAAAAACTGTTCCATCCCCAAAGCCTGAGCTTTGAGCAGTTGCTTCTATTATTTTATTATTCAGACTCCCAAGAAAAGTTTAATTCTCCCAAATTATTAGAGAATTATTTATTTATGTATATTTATATATATTTAATTCTTTATTCCAAAACAGCTTTTGTATCTATCATTTTGCCATTTTCTCTCACCTCTGCCATAGCAATAAGCATAATATTTGTGAAAGCCTGTGGAACTGAATTATTCAACGGAAAGTTCATTGAACATCCAAAAACACTCACAGTCAATATCTATTAATTAATGCAAAAGCTAAGCAATTTAGACTGACGCTCGAGGAATTTTAGGAGCTTTACTCAACCTACCCAGAAATGTTGGCCAAGCTGTGAGAAAATGGGGCCTTTCTTATGGTCAGAAAGCAAACTACTGAGAATGAACAGTGAGATTCAGGTCTCCAAGATAGGAGAGTTACACAGGTTCCAAACGAGAGGCATGGGATGTGTGCAATTTGACCTGGTTTTAATTCTCCAGAGGACACTTCTGGCTTCTAGTGGGGTTTAGATCTCTGCACTGAGATATCCTTGTAAAGTAGCATGCACAGATTTAGTACTTACAGTTTATACAACACACAGAGCACATTTTGTATGGACTGAAATAAAAGGCAGCTGCTATCACCAAGCACGAGCTTAAAATATACAATTACAATTCAAAAAGCGAAATCGTTAAATGTTTTGACAAAAGTGTATTTTAGTAGGATTTATTAAAGATAGGACTTGAGGCATCAGTCCCAATCAGAATGTGCAAGCACAAATCTAGTAGATTTCTTTGCTGCCCTGGCTTACTTGGCTGAGTGAATAAAACAAAAGCATATATGCTTGATGTGCTCCAACCCAAACATTAATAAGATGGATAATGCTTCTTAAGGAGAAATAGATGAGCAAAAATATTATTTTTAGTAAAGTCTCAGTGCAGTGATTTGCTTTGACTGTAAGTGTGAAAAGGCTATGGGCAAACTTGTATTCAGAGGAACCCAGGTCTTGAAGGAACCTCAGGAGCTCATCTAGGCCATGGTGTGGATAGTTTCATCCTGTTTATTTATTTTGTCCTGAAGAAATGCTGCTGTTGAAGACCTCACAGGCCAGGTAGTCTGTTTTGCTATTAGAAAGTTGTTTCTAACGTCCAAAACTCAGACTTTCTTGCTGCATTTTTCTTTCTTACCCCATATATTACATAGTCTTTATTATAGTGCTGGAAGGGAGGTAGAAGAAATAAACAGGATGAATTTGGGGATAAGAAAAAGCCCTGTGCAGATTGAACATATTTGGTCCAAGCTGAGTTGTTCCAGGTATTGTTTCTGTCACTCCATGAGATTGGAATGATCTCTTGCAGGCACAAGCACAACTGTGCAGACTGGAGTGGCTGCCCTAGCAGAGCACTGCTAGACCAAGTCTGAGCTAAGCTCACACTGAGGCAGCGTCAAGGCACAGTATTCAATTTGAAGAGAGAACTTCTGGGCCCATGTCCCAGATTGAGAGTGGCAGGTTCTTTCTGCATGACTCCTTCCATAGTAACAGAGGTTCAGGGATTGTATTGGGCACTGTTTCAAGTCAAACGGCATTAAGGGGATAGATTTTGTTGAAATGATCAAGTATTCATAACACATGCTGTGGGGAAGATGTGCTGGTGAGAGCCACAGAGTGAGGCAGAGGCAAGTGCTACTCATGTATAATATGGACTTTTCCAGAGGATATTCCTGCCTAGCCTCAGATCATCAGGATTTGGGAGAATAGGAATTATCCTTCCTTCCATGAACGCCAGGGTTCCCGCCTTTCTTTGCTGCTGACGGGGTGTCTGAGCAGCCCCGTTGAGTGCTGGGCGATTATATATGGCAAGTTTGTAACCAAGAGGCCTTTTTACGCCTTGTGCTCCCTGTTCTGCAGTTCAGTGGCTGGCACGAGCCTTGTGGTCCGGAGCTTCTGCTCTGCGCGTCTGTTCGCTGCCTATAATGACAATGCAGACTGTGAGAACAGCAGTCTGCATTTCCGAGCTTCACCCTGCCCTCTCTATGTGGGCAGCAGCATTCCCTGCTCCGTGGGTTTTCAGGAGCATTCTGTACCCAGGCAGGGAAGAAAGAATTCCCCGGGGATTGTTGGGTCAGGCCCATTGCACTGACCTCAGGGGTTTATATTTGCCCTCCTCACTCTTGTCTGAGTCGAGCCCATTAAAACATAATGAGCTGCACACATGGCAATTTTGTGGTAGCTGCTGGTACATCCCCATGTCTTCTGAGTCTGCATGTTCTGTGCTCAGCATGTGGTGTCTGGGTGCTCGCTACTCTACGTTTTCCTCCTCTTTTTTTTTTTTTTTTTTGGCATGCTGGCAAATGTTTCTAAAGATTTTAATGTTTTGAAATCTCACTGACTTTGATTATTCAGCTGGGGCAAGATGTAGGCTGTGATTTAAATGTTTCTTAAGCCACGTTGATGGAAAAAATCATGGAGTTGCTTTTGCCTCTTCCCTGGAGTATGCGCCATCAGCACAATAGAGATCTGGAAGCTGACAGCTCAACATATGGAACAAATTCCCTAGCAAACTGTATGACATAGTATCCAAACCAGGGAATTCAGCAGGTTAGTAAGCATGAGCAGATTCTGCTGATTTGTACAAGAAAATGTTGTGGTGCTCTATATAAAAATGCTTTGACTGATTTTCAACTGATGTAAGTGAGCATCATCACTGAAATAGGGCCTTTTTGAAATTCTTGAGAATCTGGCCACATATCAGTAGAGTTTTTAAGTCCTCCAAAAGTTAGGGCATATCTTGGCCCTACTAACATGTATGGCACTTCCAAGAGTGCTGTATATTTGATTAAAGAGTATTTCTGATAAGCTGAGCAGGCAGCAATTAGATGCAGGTACCCTTAACACCCATGACCAGTCTTTAATGCAGGACAAACTGCTGGTCATGGACAGAAAGCAGCTGCTTTCAGCTGCTTGTCTTTAGCCTCAGGATGTTTTCTGACCTTTTCTTAAGACTCACAAAGATTTGCTAAGCAACTGGAAGGGTGAATTTATCTGTTATCCAGTGCTTGATCTGGTGGCCAGCTTTCCCAACATGTCGGAAGGTGTTAGACAGCTGTGCTAGGAAATGGTATCGGAGTAGTGTATTTCACAAGATCACTTTTATTTTTTCACTGTATTTGCCTGAAAGTTGGTTTATGGGCTTTGTTTTTTCTTTTTTTTTTTTTAGTAGAAATGACTCTGGGACAATGAGTGAGAAGTCAGTGAAACACCAACACACTGAACCTACAGATGTGATACTAGATCACACGAAAATCATTCGGGTTATGTAGTGAATGTTGCAGCGTCACCGTCCATCTCACACCCACTGCAGGATTTCTATACGATTTCCTGCTACTGCTGTTGCCTCCCGGGTATGATCAGCATGAGCCAGGGTTATTTGTGCGGGTGGAGCCGGTTCCAGCATCCTTTTTCACTGAAAGCTACCACAGGCTGCAGATGAAGTTTTCTGAAATGCTAAACACCACATGCCTACTGACAAGGAGATGTTTTGGATCATTCTAGCCTTGTCCTTACTGTTTCCAAGACTGTCACCCTAGCGAAATGTTTGTTTTGCTCCCTTGCCACCTGTTGACTCTCCCTAAGTCTGAGACACAAACATGCTTTTTCTGAAACATGAAACAAGCGCGATAAAATGGCCAATCCCCAAACCACCACTTAAAAACTTACCACACAAAATGTTATAATGTCTTAATTTTGTATGTTTATTTTTAGTCTTGGAGTTGAGCCAGGTGGTAATTCCCACTTACGGAACGGTGCCAGATCAGCAAAACCTTCATGCTCCAGAATGGGTGGGTACTTCTTTACTTTAACTACGACTATGTAGAATTTTTCCTGGTACACGTAAGCAACAGTGGGTAACGGTTCCAAAGGAAGAGCCTGCTGTTTGCATTTGCAGTGTGTGCAGTTCCCTCACGTGCTGAAGGATGGACAGCTGTGTTTCTGTGTGCCTAAAGGTTCTTGCAGTCCCTCTGGTGTGAAAATGGAGCCTGACACAGACACTGAATTTGATGGAAAGTGGCATGTCACTGGATTCATTACAAACGTATATTAACTGACACACACACATACACCTCCACTAGATACACACCTGTATGTGTATGCATACCTAGGGGTTGTGTGTGTAGGGATACAACACACCCTACACATAAACCCATACCCTCTTGATTCATATACATTCAATTATTAGTTGGCTGATGTGTAAGTTTGTTGGCTTTAGATATGCCTAGGTACCAGAGTAGCATATTTCACAAGATCACTGTTATTTCATGCTGTCTTTGCAGGAAAGAAAGTCATTTGGCACGTAGGGGCAACTCAGAAGTTCAAATCCAGGGGTCTGAATTAAGTCTGCCCTGTCTTGCATACAGATATTATGACTGGAGCTGTGCAATTAATTTATTTCTTGGCTTGGTCACCAAAATGAAAGCTATTTTAATTCATATTACATTGAAGTGAGAAACAGAATCATGAAAGAAAACCCCAAATTTCTGTAGTGTTAGGAGAAATACAATGTTTCAAAAGCAGCAGGAATGAAGGAGCAGATTACCTTTTAACTACACGAAGGTGTACCAGGGCCTTACGGGAACTGCTTTAACAGCTTAGCTGGCCAAGTACTTTTCATAGCACTTTCCATGTAGGTTTAGTTCCCGCCTCTGTTGTAGGAAACAAATATTCCGTGTACCAGAAAGAGAACTTCTTCTGGGAGCCGACTACACCAGGGTTGCCTGACCTCCCCTTAGGATGTTTTGACACCGTGTTCTCTGTTTGAGGCTGCTTCGGTTTCTGTAAAAATATTTAAACATTTTTGGAGCATAAACTGGAACCAAGACCTTCTATTTCCCAATTCAGTGCCATGACTAGGCAGTTATAAAAACCTTAGACTCTCTTTGTGGTTCAATGATTTTTTAAAAATGTATTTATATGAAGTGGAACAGTATCAAAACAACTAGTATGTCATATACCTTGTGGTTAGAGTATTCCTCTCTGAGCAATCTTGTAGAATTATTTTTATTTCTACTGAAAATTCACCTTCAAAATCAATTTTTATTTTTGGTTACTAGTGTTTACCAGCAGTTGTAATTTCTGCTCAGTTTTGGCAGTCTCTTTTCTGTACTGCTCCCTTCATGTCAGGTCTTCCTTCCTGTCCCTGTGTCCTACTGGACAGTTTCATTGGTCTGAGGGGCCAGAAAGATTGAATAAAACTGAGTACTAGCATGTCTGTCTGTGAAATGGATAACATGAGAGCCAATCCACTCGGGTAGAATTAGAAATTGAAGTTGAGTAAGGAAGTATTGTGGCTATTATCTAAACTTAGATTGTGCTTTCCAACCGAAAGTAGTCTGTGAGTTTAACTTGATTTTGCAAACCGTCTTGGAGTAGCCAAAACTGAATAAACTACTGAATAATAAAAATTGCCCCATCTTTTTTATGATGCTGGTACAGGATCACATGTTCTGTTTGCCACAAGATCCCTGTCTCAATCTGCACAAAAATCCAAATTCTGTGAGGAAGGATGTTGCATGTAGCTCTTCAGCAAGGTATAAATGTGGGAGGAAACTGTAGGAAAAGAATGAATGGTCTTATGACTGGCAAAACTGAACACTGCTCCGGATAATTGGATTTTATCCCTGCTGCTGCTGCAGGATTTCTGGGAGGCTTGTTAAGTCACTTAGGCCCAGGATTTATTTACTGAGTGCCGAAGGGGAGCATCTGTGGCCTTGTTTGCATTAGCACAAAATAGTCACAAATAGACTTAAAAATGAGTGTAAGGCACTTGGAAGAGATAGAATTGCTAAGAACTCTGGAAGAAAGAAAAGAAAGAAAATCAATCACCATGTGTCTCAAGCTGGAACACCAGATTTGTTAGACACTCAGCAGTACTTGGCATTTATCTATAGAGGCCTCATGCGACGACTGGTAGTCTTGGGATTATACAGTTGCTTTCTCTCCTAGGTCTTTGTAAAGTTAAATTTATTAACATTTGCTAGGGGCTGTTTACTTCAAGTGTGATGGGAAGAGTTTTTGAATGAAGAAGATGATAAGGACTAATCCCTAACTATTACAAAGAATGTTAAAATAAAGCATATGATCGTGCAGTTAGATCTTATATCATAAACAGGTTGTATTATGAAGACAAAATTGCATATCCAATCTGAATTCAAGCATTTTCCAGCTCTCGAGTAAACATTTGGCAGTCCTAGTTGCTTTGTAGGTAGGTAGTTTGGATTTGAATGTAGCAGTTTTGAGATAAAACTTCTGCAGGGGAGATCTTTGCCAACACCCCCAGCTTGTGTACTAGTGCTGTCCCTCAAATACAGTTTCTGTACTTCAGAAAATTGGGAAAGGGTGAATTTCCCAGCTTCTGCTCCAAAAAAAAGGAAGAGAGGTGGTGCCAAGCAGGTTTTCAGTGAAGTGCTATCTTCACCTTTATTTGAAAGTAAGTCTGCTTGGTCTGTCTCTAATCAAGAGTAACTGGAATTCCTTGTGCGACCAGAAGTCTCGCACAAACTAAAACAGGAAGTCAAGTGGGTGTCTAACCTAAAGTTAGCGCCGGGGACCAGGCATCCCGATGTCTGGCCCGTGACCAACTCTCTTGTGCTGACAGAAATACATGGCTGTAGTGACGCCCCGTATTTTTCTCCCTTGTAAAAAAACCCTTAGACTCAATTTATTTCCATTTACCAGATATGAATTGTTGCTTTGTTTTCGTGTTGAGATGCTGAAAACAATTTCTCTTGATTCATGTTTGCTGATAATCTCATTGTTGCCAAAAACAGAACTAAAACAGTCCTGTGTTGTTATTAGCAAATATGAGTCACGAGGGAAATGTTAAATGCATAACAGGTTTATTGCCCTTTAAACACACCAACATTAGCTTCTCGTGGTCTGCAAAGAAGTTTCCATCTTCCAGAAGTAAAAGTAAAGTTGAACTTACTGCCAGAAAAGTTGTTGTGTCCATTGGTCACTCTGAATACAAAATAATTAAGGATCTTCTTATATAGCTGTGTATATATAATAAAAACTTTACATTTTTGGCAGTGTTTTCACCAGATGATTTCAAAGCACTGTGCAAATAGTTATATTTCATGATATACTTGCAATATCATTTATTATCTTTTAAAGTTTTGGTTTGAAGAGAGCCCCTGAAGCGAGAAATAGCCATGCTCCTAAGCAGCTCCTCTGCAATGACCCCCCTGCTGATGGCCAGAGCTGAAGAGCTGCCCGCAGGAGGTGGGAATCCCCGCTCGCAGGCAGGGGTGATGCTGCCATGGGCTTTTCTGCCCGTACCCAGCGGCACGGGAGCGCTGCCCATGCCTGGCTGGGTCCCTAGCAGGCGTCAGGCAGCTCTTCCAAGCTGCCCCCCAACTGTCTGAGGTTGCAGACCCTCAGTTTATCCTGTGTGGTAGTGGTTCCGTTTGGCACCGTTGGCCAACACGCTGAGAGCTCGTGGGGACTAAATAAAGCACTTCTTCCAGATAGGGTAAGTCAGGCCTGCAGAAGTCTCATTACTTAAAGAAGGTGTCCACCATACTGTGCTTGTGCAGGCTATAGTAAACAATAAGGAACTGCAACTCCTTTGCACACGTTTTTCTTCATTCTTGTCCCTATGCAGCCCTCTCCACTATTATCCATACTGTATTTTAACATTATAGTGCCCCAGGAAACCTGTGTCAGTGTTTCTTTGTGATGGGCTTCTTATTATTGCAAGTCACAAACGGTTGCAACCAGTTTTTCTCCCCTGGAACAGGGCTTTTTTCCACGTTGCTGAAGGGAGTTTTGGTTAGAGTGATCTCCTCTCGTTCTCTGCTGCAGAGATCCCATGTAGCCCTGACTGCAGGAACTGTCTCCGCTTAGGTACTGAGCTACCTCGTCCCAGGATATGCTCCTGAAAAGCATCTTCCAGATTAGGTGCATCCAGCAGGAATGCGACTCCTGGTCTCTGAGACAGTTCTGCAGTGCAAACCGAAGCACAAACGCTGGAGACACCAGGGAGGTTCAGTTCGGGGCAGTACCCTGGGCTGGACTAAAGCCTGGAGACACTCGCACGCTGACACGGCCGTGCTGCTTCCAGCCCAGCTCATATAGTTGTATCCCAAGTGTAACATTTCTGGAAAACTTATCACAGCCTGGCCCTCCATTCCTTCAGATTCCTGATGTTAATAAGGCCGCTGGTAGTTCCCTACCTTGCTGTGCTAGGCTACCAGTTGGTTTTACAGCACTTGAGAGTTCAGCAGCACTACAGAGTATGCACTAAATACAATTACTCCTGCATAGCTCATGTATTTTTTCGCATTTATTAGCAATGTTAATCAGTATTAACCTGCTATCCATTAAGGTAATATTATAACGTTCGAATGGGCAACCCTTTGCCTGCATCAGTACTCAAAATGTGCTGGTGCTGAGGCTCGGAAAATAGGAAAGTGCGGTTAGCAGGGCCCATGTTTGCTTCCTCCCAAACAGAGAGGTACCAAAGGGCTTGTTCATTGCCTTGGGTTAGAATGTGCCACTGATATTTAAGCAAAATTATGTATTGGAATTTCAGCCCTATGAAATTGTGTGTATGTGCATTTCTATAATAATGATGTTTGTAATATTATTGTCAAATAATACTACATACTTATAAAAACATGGTCTCGAAGGAATTACTAACTGCAGGATACAGCATTTTTCTTTTTTTCTTCTTTTTTCTTTTCGGTTTCCAGTCCTGTGCTCCCCTGCTAATTATGCTGAATAATATATGATTTTTCAATACTAACTATCCAATAGGGACCTTTGGAAACACCACACATCTAAGTTAGTGCAGCTGTTGCAACCCGGACTATTTCTTTTCCTTTACATTTTACTTCTCACATTTTAATTGAGCAACATTTAATGTTACATTACAACTGATTTGTGTGGGTCTTGATCTTGATGTCTAAGTATTCCCATTTAATGAGTCAATTCTTCAGTGCATATAGTGTCTGCTGGCAGGTCGGTTGGACATTGCCTTAGTAATGAAAAACAGTAGAGATTACTGTTAAGAAATTGGCTTCCTAAGTGTGAGCTTCTGCATAGCTGGAGCCATATAGTTCAGTAATTTTTCAGCTATACTCTTATTATATATATTATATGCTGTTTCACAGGTATGTAGAGGTGTATGAATATAACAATATGCCTATACTTGTGCATGAACACACACACAAATTCTCAAATCAGAAGGCTGATTAATGGGCAGCCTTTGCCTACTTGCACTGTTGCTGCCCATCTTTTAATGCCAATTACTACAAAATTAGACACAGTTTTTATAAGCTTAAAGAAGACAACATTTAAAGGAAAACTATTTGAATAGTAAAGTTATGCAATTGCAGTTTGGGAAAAGCTTTCTCTTAGATTTCCTGTCTGATTGCCATGTAATTTATTTATGTCCTGTACATAGGTTCTGTACACTCAGTAGCTAAAAGCTATAAGGAAAAATCCTTAAAGTTGTTCCAGTTTTCATGTTTTAAGTGCTCAAGGTTCACTGCTCACTCTCACCTGGTTTGTGCTGTGGTTGCACTTGTTGTTATCCATGACCGCAGGGTTGGGTCTGGCTCTCCGGCATGGCAGCAGGTTTAGGCAGAGCAGGTTTAGGCAGGGAGCCCCGGGAGGAGCAGGGGCCATGGGGCTCCTTCCTGCTCTCCTGCTGCTGCTGCAGCAGCTCCCAGACCCTCTGTGGGCAGGGAGGCCTCTGCATTGCTGCAGTGTCCTCGTGCCAGTGAGATGAGGCACATGGGGACATTCCTACCAGTTTGTATCAGACCTGTGTCATGGGCCTGGTTCATGCCACACTCACATATCCAAGCATGGTGCTCAGCTCCTCGGTGCAGACATGTCCAGGTGTCCACGTGGGAGCTGCGTGTCTTAATTATCCTCTTTTAGTCTGAATTCTCTGTAAATACCACTGTCTTAATTGCTTATCACATCTTGAGGCTTTTTAAATGGAAATACTGATGGAATTTTCAAGCTGGAAATCCATTCCGACAGAGCTTTGCGCTCTACACTGAGCACAACTCTCATCTTTTTATGAATTTCAGTAAATGTAAAGAAGGTTTCAAAATACTTTCAGAGTCTGCTTCAGTAGGAAAGCAAAACCTGTTTCAAAAGCCAGACCCAGCAGTTTGACACTTCACCTTCCATCTGGGACTAGTCAACATGAAATGGTCTTAACTGTGTTTGAAAAGGGGTTGCCATTGTTGTTGGCGGGGTTGGTTTTAAACTGTGGGTAGTCCTCAATGTGAAGCAATCTTGTCAGGGTCGAGTCTGATGACTTTGTGAGCCTCTTCCAGCTCTTGTTTTCACAAATTTGGGAAATCACATCTGTGGTTGCCTTTGGGTGACAGAAATCCTCTGTTGTGCTCTGGTGAGGACTTCTGAAAGCTCAAAGCATTTTCCCTAGAACTTCATAGTGTGCAGTTGCATGTTGCTTTGGTGACTCTGCTTGGACACTGTTTCCAAATCCTAGTCCAGATTCTCAATCTGCTCTGTGCTATATCTTATCTCAGCCATATGTAAGCATATATTTATATTTATTCATATATATATTTTTATATATAATTTATATATAATATATAATTTAAGCAGCAATTTGCTGTCAAATTTGTCGCAAATGTCCAAGCAGAGTGCCAAGCTGAAGCACCTTCAGACAGTGAGATTCCACAGAAAAGCAGTATAATCAAGAATCTGTTCAAACTGTTTCAAGCAACTAGATTGGCAGAACCTTTCTTCAGCTGTTCATAACCTTTGTAGATGCAGAATAAAAAATTTTGAATTTAAGCTCCCATTTATTCATTTAAAACAGAGAATTTTCACCAGAATTAGGCAGAAGTGCATCTGGGTAAATGGTTTTGACTCAGCCAACAAACAGTAACAAAACAGATTATAGAGAGGAGTTTGAAATAAAGCTCTTAGGGACAGTTATTTTAGAAACATGCCCAGGTTATTCCTAGAGGCCTTCTGCTCCCTGGCAATGGGTGCTCCTGACCGCAATGATGTTCTTGTCAGCTTTATCACAGCAGTTGAAGAACCATTTCAGTCTGCAGTTGGGGAGTCTCTGCGTTTTCGTGCACCTTCTCATGAACCCGACCTCCCAGATTCCCAAAACTGCACTCAACTTGTTTAGAAGCCCTTGTGTCGCTCATGAAGTGAGGTCTACACTGGCAGGGAAGTTTTAGACCTTTGAAACCCAGAGACCTTTCCATGAGCACCAAGGCCCGATATATCCTGGAGATTATCCAGATAAATCTCTGGCTTATTTTGGCCTGTGTCCACCCTAGGCCATTTTGCATGTCCAACCATCTGTGAGCCAAAGTGCCCACCGTTTCTGTGTGCCAGTCTTGCCATCTTTGGAGAATTTACCTTCTTTACTGCAATGCTGAGTCAGTTATTTCAGTTATTTCTTATTCACTAACTCCTCAGAAACAACATAGATGGATCCGGCCAGTGCCTTAGAGTTTGGCACTAGTGCTGTGGCATAATGTGACAATCCTGATTAATAGAATTACAATTCAGATATTAACTAAAAAGAGAAGTTGTTACATGTGACAGTGTCCACAAAGTATTCCAAGAAACTGCAAAGTCATTACTTGAGAATTCAAGTTCCCCCATCATCAATATGTCTATATTGTCACACACGAAAAATAACACATTGAGAAGTTATTAGTGAATATGATAGTGAATCTATCCTGCTTTCTTCCCGGGACTAGATAATGGCTTATGGATATATTAATCTTTTTGATTTTGGCATCTATTACAATATGATGGATGGATGGCATATAACAGTGCTCTTTGGTTGCTGAGATTTTGCTAATAGGAAGAGAAATAAATCCACATAGGATGTGTTCCAGTTTGAGAGTTCATCTGCAGCCTGGCCACGTTCTGAATTCTCTGGGCACTGGTGCTTTTTGGAAATTGGTATGCATCAATCTACTCCTTTTTTTTCTTCTTTTTTAATTGTCAAGATGCTTAAAATTTTTGCAGGTAACGAGACAGATGGGAAGGCACGAATTTTGAAGCTCCCATCAGGAAATAAAAACATCTCGTAGAAAGTGCGTTTAACACTTTATCCATAAGCATGGATAACATTTATGGATAACACTTCATCCATAAATAAATATCCAGCATGCAAATTACTTGACTGATGCCTTATTCAGTAATAGTAGTATATCCTAGTGCTCCTCCCTTTGCCAAAGCAAATATGCCATTTAACAAAGAAATAAAATAAGGTCAAATTCTGTTGTCCTTACATCATGCAGAGACCTGCCAGGTTTATCTGGATATGCCTTTTTTTCCCAGTCAATCCCTTGTCAGAAGACAAGTTCAGTGCTAATTTTGTTGTCACTTTGAACTTCTTTTTTTATGTGTCCATAGGTGTTGAATTTCTCTGTTGTTGAAATCCTGTGTTATGTGAAACAAATAAGGAACTAGCTTGTACTGTCTGTATAGTAACCTGTCCTACCTGCCTTCCAGGCTGATTTTGATGATAAGCCTGACTCCTTGTTCTTCAGTGATGGGCAGCGAAGAATTGACTTTGTTTTGGTGTATGAAGATGAAAGCAAAAAGATGACTCACAAGAGGAGTGGCCGTAAAAAGCAACAGGTAAGCTGGTAGTGCACACCTGCCTTGTTTGCTTTGTGGTAGAGCCATGGGCAGAACCAAGGGCTGTCTGTCAGGGTACATTAAGTATCTCTAGGCCATGCTTGCAGGAGGGAACCCTTCAGGAAATGTAAGCCAAAAAATGTTCTTTTCAGGATACCAGTAAGAATTAAGCACTGATGTCTTCAGACTAAGACATTTTTAAAAAATTTGATAAATGAATTAGATCCCTACTGCACTTCAGCAATAAGATTGTTCAGGAGAGCTTACAAAAGGAGGCAGATAAGTGGCGTGGTCCAGGTCTCCATTCAGGATATGGCTGCTGACGTTCTGCCCACTATGTCCTTCATGGGAGGCCTAACGCTGTGTTGCTTTGCCACCAGAACTTCTCCAAGTGCTACTTTTTCCCTTGCCACTTGAACAGCTTAGCCCTCCTCGCGACCCTGAAAAAATTTTCTCACTCGAGCCAGTGACTACTTGGTGAGTAGTCTTGTGAGCACTTGTTTGAGTGCTTGAGCACTGCAAAAAACAGCAACCAGACATTATTTTTGAATTATTTCAGTAGGTCTCACGATGAGTTTCGTCCAGAAGGGTGACTAGTTCCAGGAGAACAAGCTCAGCTTTGTCCTGAAGCTGTTCTGATTGTGAACTGCCTGGAAGATATCAGCTGGACTGTAATGTCCCTTGGAATCCGTGCTCTCCCACCCACTTCCTTCCTGTGATTCAGTAGCCCTTGTTTTCCAGCAGCCTGTGGTGGAGACAGGCAAGGATGGAGATATCGCCGAAAGCGCCTCATGTAAATAGAATGATTTGCCATTAGGAAGGGGAGAGTAGGAGTAGAAAGGCCTGCAGTTAAGCTGATTGTTCCTCATGACACAGTGTTGTCATTGGCATTGCCAGGACAGCCACGAGGAAAGTCACTAGTAGTGTCTGAGAGAGCCCTGCAGTAGGTGGATGTTACATTGCACATCATAACTAGATCAGTGATAAAAATGAATTGAAAGGTAATTAGAAACAAAAAGCTGCCCTTTTGGAAGCAATCGTTTTTTACAATTACCATTTTACTATTATGTTTGTAATATTTGGCTATTGCCCAAATGTATTTAAAAATATAATGTGTCTTCTCCAAATAGTGATAAAAATTAAATATGAGCAATGCATTTGTATTTTTAGTGCAGCATTAATGTTGGGACATTAGCCAGAGCTAAAGCAGGGATGATGAGAGCAGCAGATTGTGCGTGTTCTGCTGCGTGCTTCCCAAAGAGGAGGTTACTTTCCAAGGCCTCAGCCCTGCAAAGATCCTCAGCCAAACCAAGTCTGTTGGGGTACTGAAGAGAAGGACGTAGCCTACCTACCTTAACAAACATAAGCTTGAGGCATATTAGACTAACATATAGGCTAACACATAGAACATAGTATATTAAGCTCTAACATATATAGCAAAGTATATTAGACTTATAGCTAGATAAGGTGAAGACTGACTGGCTGGGAAACAGTTCTGTAGAAAAGGCCCTGAGGGGGTCCTGCTTGGCCCTGGTGTGTTCTGGTGGTGAGGAAAGCCATGGCTTTCTGGTCTGCAGGAACAGAGGCACAGCCAGTAGATCAAGGGAAGTACAGACCTTGTTAGACAACATCTAGAACACTGAGTGAAGTTTCTGTCATTGGAGGTTTTCAAGACCTGGCTGGATCTTGAAGCCCTGAGCAATTTGGTCTGACCCTGCTTTGAACAGGAACTTGGACTAGAGACCTCCTGTGGTCCCTTCCAGCCTTGATCAAGATGCAGAATTTTGCCTTGGGACCTGTCTAACACTTGTATTAGAAGTGGAAGCAGAAGAGAAGAGAGAAAGGAGAAAGGAGAAGAACCAAAACAAACAAAAAAGTGAAAGACTAATTGAAGAGAAGAAACAAAACACATATAAACACATGTATGATTGAGTGGAAAGGAAGATGACATTTATGCTGCAGTTTTTCAGAGTGGGAAAATACTAATAAAAGGTATGCTATATGTATATAGAAGAATACTAGCAGAAGATGTAGTGATAGAGTCATAGAATAGATACACATTCCAGTGTATCTAAATTCTCAGAAAGGTGTGGAGATGCTGGTGCCCAAGATTTATAAAGAATTTACTGGACTAATATCTTGTTGATATCTTCTATTTACCAACATTATTTTTTACTTAGTTCTATTTTATTCTGATGCAAATGGACTTCTGCTCTTGCGATGAAATAAAATGTACCAACCTAAGGAATATTGTCATTTGCAAACAGCCTTGAGTATTAAGTTCATTGAACAGTTCATTGGCTGTTTCTGATCGATGAGGAGAGGACCTGAAAATGCCAAATTTCATAAGCAGCATCTTGTTTAATTGAAGATGAAGAGTGAAAAAGGTTCCTTGCCCATAGTACTCTGTCTCAAAGACGGTTTTAAGGAACAGTTATCCATAGGTTTATTGTTCACAGAACTTTTAAACTCCTGCTTGGTAAAGGGTAATGGATCCAATGAAATCTCTTTGGAAGGGCTAAAATCCTCACCCCACTGAAGTCAACAGAGAAGTCTCCGTTGATTTAAATCTGGCCAGAAGCAACTTCACCCTCCTGTGAAATGTAGGGACCCTGAAATGTAGTCCCTGGAACAAATTATGTGTGGCTTGCACTGCACCGCACCTGGCTGCATGGCATGTAGGACAGGGCAGAATCTTAATTGTTAGTGGTGTCAGAAGTGAAAAATTTGGGGTGCAGAAGTGAAAAGTAGGACTCATCAGTCCTTTTATATGATATAATGAAAGTGGAGGAGTCCCCAGATTAATGGGAGTGATTTGAAAATCAGACCTTCTATATCCAATTTACTGGATATAGAAAAATGGGGCACGGATCCATATGTTCTCCTGCATTCAGGCCTAGGATCACTGGTATATTTAATTTGAATGGCTTTCTGTCCTTATTAAATAAAAAAATGACCCAGTGCTAGATGGTATTAATTAGTAGCTTTCCTGAGGAAATGATATCAGTGGAAAGAATGAAAAAAAATGTATGGTTGATTCAGGAAGAAGGGGAGGGGAAAAGCTATATTTCTGAAACACTTGGAGATTTTCATTGCTGTTTTGTTAGCTTCCTTTCATGTCCTTTGGAAATCTGCTTTAAAGGAGCCAAAGGCAGAAGACAGAAATCACAGCCTCAGAAAGTGTCTAACGTAATTTGCAAACTCAAAATTTAGCAGATAAGGTTCATGTACATGACTCAGTTTGAACTCCAAACCTTTTCAAGTTGTTGCACAGTCAATTTTGCAAGTACTAACAAAAAACAAACTGTGCCAGGAGCAGATTCCAGAAACTGTAATGTGTGGTACCTTGCAAACAAGTTCCAAAGCAGGGGTGCAGCAACTGGCTGAAATCCGTGTTCCTGCCCTAAGCAGGCTTTTAAACCTCCTAAATTATGTACTCCATTTATCAGGATAGAAATTGGCAGGATAAAAATTAAATACTACTAGTCTTCCTTAAAATGTTCCCAAACGCCAGTTTTGTCTGTTGGAATTCTCAAGCACCTTGTTCTTGAAAGCTAAAGGATCGACTCCAGAAGGACCAAGTCAAAACAGTCTGACACAGAGCGTACTTCTAATCCATCTGCTTCCTCACAACAGAAATTGCTCCCAGAGAATTTTACATACTCAGATTTTTTTAACGTACAGTTTTACCGAGAACTCAAGCAAGGCTGGAGAAGTTGCCTTTACAAGCAATGAGCAGTTCCTACTGGACTTGTTTAACGACAGCCAACAAACAGAAAGCTTCCACCCTTTTTAACCACCTAGCTCTGCTTCTGCCACTGTTTAGAATGCGTCACACCTGCAGAAAAAGAACAATATTCGGGTTTAGAGAAAGAATAAAACCCCAGTGCCATTTTACACTGTAATTTGACACAACAGAGGATGACGGGCTCTATATGCTGACCCGGGAAGTTTTTATAACAAAGATGAATGAGGTCTTTGAAATGGGGAGAAGGGCAACCACACTTGCTCTCGCCTCTGTAGAATGGGTTAGCTGGGAAGCAGAAAAACACCAAAAAAATAGTCTCTGTTCCTGAGGTAACCCCAGACTCTGCTCCATGTTTACCTAATGAAGGAAGGAAGGACAGGAGATAATTATCGAAATTTAGGACATGCTTTCATGGGGTCTGAAATGGGTCTTTCCAAATGCAGTGATTAAAAGTCACTATTGAGAGTAGGGCTAGACTGCAGTATTGTCAATTTTGTGTGGTCATGTATCAGGTTTAAAAAAAATCACCCTGTTGCTTCTCATTATGTTGATTATCCTCAAACATAAAGAGGCTTCCATTAAAACACAACAGCACAAGCAGAGCTGCTCGGTCACTCAGAGTGGATGCCGACAGCTCAGGCTTCAGAGGAATCTGCAACACCAGCTAAGAACCTCAGAGTTGGCCACCCATTGACAGCTCTGCTCTCCGCTCCTCTTAGCTGCTTCACTGGGGGTCCAGGGTTCTCTCTCTGACTGTCCGTGATTTATCTGCTGGCTCTCAGGTCAGGCAGGGCTACTCAAACACTCCTCTCCGTGTTAGGATTGTTCCCTTGAAGCCACAGCAAAATTTTTATGGGGGAACTTTTCTCTTTGCCCAAAGAAACCAACGATGTGAGGTAACATTTTTCTGTCACTGTAGAAAAGCAAATTCTTCCTGCCATTTAACAACACGGAGAAAAATGTGCTAACTGTCTGTTAGCAAATTTCAAATTCACAATCTTGTTAGTCTGCTCAGCTTGGCAAGACAATGATCAGATACTGAAAGCATTATGGTGACAAAACAGCTCCCAAGAGCTTCTATATACCGTTCTGTATACGATTAATATTTATCGATACTTTGCTTTCACTTTCTTCAGACTGTATGTGGTTATGTCATAGTATATATTGAGTATCTGTCTCATAGTATCTTATTTTGTTGGCTAGAATAGAATTGGCTGTTCAGGCATCAAAATCTCAGTCAGTTCTACATCAGCAATTTTACCATGTCTACAATATTCCTCTACTATTGCCTTTGCAGGTAGCATAACAAAATGCTGGATACTGAAATAAGCTTGAAACAGTTGCCATATCCCAACCTAACAAGCTATCATATCTTTATACTGCATTCCCCAATCAACACAAAACCGCTGAAGACTCCTCTGGGTAAAAGTCTAGCTACTCCATAGATCCTCTTACACATAATTCTATCATTCCTATAAACTAGGAAAACTCTTAATTAGCAAAGGTTCCCAGGAGCTTTGTTTCTCACTACTTGCATTAATGCATTATTGGAAACTTCATATTGTCAACATTGCTGTAATATTCTGAGGGCAAAATTAATCTGGTGAGCTTCTTGCCATAATACATTATTGAAGCAGTCTGAAGGGTAAGAATAAAAATAAATAAATAAACAAACATGCAGGTAACAGAGAATCATCTCATATCTACTTTAGTGCCATTTAGGAAGAAATGAAACATTTGGCCCTGTGCCTTTTTTATTTGCTGAAACCCAGCAGGATTCTAGATTATTCTGTCTATATTGTTCATCTTTCAAAGGATCATATGAACATGGAAGTTGTAAAAAGGTAGGATTAAATTAATAATTTTCATCAAGGGAAAAGAGGTAATAATAGAGTGGGGGAAAAAAAGTGTGTGTTCTTCAGTGCCTATTTTAATGATCTGGTAAGGGGAGCAAGTTGTGATGTAGCAAAAATTACAGAGGAAATAGTTATGTAGGTTATTGAGGAGCCGAGATGACTCCGAAGCTTTAGCTTTGGGAGTGAATGAAAAGCATTATTGCCCATGAAATGCTGACAAATGCAAGGAAATCTGTCGCTGCAAGGAAGAACCTCATTCATTCCAAGTTAGTGCTGTCAGAAGAGACTGGAATAAAGGCATGAAATGCAAAATAGATCAAAGAAATATCTTTTAACAAGGTATGAGACTCATCCATTTAGAGCATTTATTACTACATGCAGGTGGAGCAATTGAGATTGAACAGTATGAACGGGAAAGACTGTAGAATTAAAAATTATAACCATGAATAATCATATAAATTCTACAGT
>VZSG01000577.1:448340-514605 GCA_013398315.1 Nothoprocta pentlandii | reverse complement strand
TGTTTTGCTTGGCCCCGTGCCTTCTGGCACGGCCACCTCCAAATTCCTCAGTTGCTCCTCACCACCAGATAAGGCCCCTGTTTTCGCAGCTGTAGAGCCGCCTTCAAACTCCCTACAACCAGATAACGGGTTAGTTCTCAGCTTCACAGTAGTCTCAAGGCCTCTACAGATCATAAACAGGCTGTGAATCTTTCCTCCTCTTATACAACAAGACATCTTAAGTACAAGCAAAAGTAAACCATGCCAGTGAATATTTATGCTAGCAATAGAAAACAGAATAGTTTGATATTCCCAAAAGTCAAACTAGCCTTAAGAGAAATTTCTGCCTGGTATACATCATTTATTAGCTTCTCTAGCCTCTGATTAAGGCAGTAGAATCTCTTTTCTATGCTGTCAGGATGAACTGACTGGGATGAAGCAGAAAAAACCTGCCAAATTCAGTGTATAATTCAGTTTTCAACAGCAAAGGCATAGCATGTAGAAATCTCAGTTTCCATTTCTATAGACAGAGACTACTTTATCCTCTTGGTCTTAACAAGAGGTCTTTCATGACAATGATAGTATCACACCACAATTAAATAAATTGTTGTTATGGAGAAACCACAACTGAGTGTCTTCATTGACATAGTGCTTGAATTCAATAATAGTGGAGAGGTTTATTTATCCTCCTTCCCCTTTCATATCAACAGAGCAACCAAGCACTCTGCAATGTTTTATAAGAGGTGAATTCAAAGGAAACCACATTTTAGCCAGTGGAGGTAAAAATCCTTTATCTGACTTAATAGATTGTTTTTGTTCCTGTAGTAAAGAAACAGAGTTCGTATCTTAGCACTGCATTCTAGAATAAAAAGCTACTCATATTGACTTGTTAAAAAAACTATATCCTAAAACCCCGAGCATAACTGCCTGCACTTTGTCCTACTGACTGAAAGCCAAACTATACTGATAAACGAATATGATAAAGACATGACCAAAAAGTCCAAAGACAATAACTATATATGATTAGGTTCTGCTTCTTGGATGAAAGGATTTCTTCTACAAGAAATAATTGGCAAAAAGAGCAAAACTGTAAGGCTGAGATAAAGGAGAAGGAAAGTGGATTTTACTTTAAGGATGTTTGCCTCAAAAGTTTTGTACTGAAGCACGACAGCCCTCAGATCATTTTGGCTGCTTGTTCTACTGTTTTGGCATCTGAAAAGACATGGTATGCATGATTTATCTGCCTTGTTGGATCCTTCCTCTCATCTTCTTTTCTGTTTTACATTTAAGGTCTGTTTGGTGGATTGTGATATAGATTTAACAATCACGTAAGTACTGCTTGCTTCTATTGTGCATCTGCCTGGGCTATTTAAACTAAGACAACTTCTTTGGGCAATAAGATCAACCTACATGTTATTAGACAGCAATCATCTTACCCCTCTACTTATTCTGTTATTGTAGGACACCCAGCAAAATCCTTATGTGAAGATTTTTAAAGGGATCCTCAAAAACAAACCTTTCAGCTTTTCTCCAAGACAAAGGAATTTTAGGTCCTATATAACATCATAGAGATGACAGAAAGTAAATCTTACCTAGAAGACTAGACTTTAACTGTTTTTTTTTTCTTTTTTTTTCCCCATCCAGAAATTCCCACCATGCTTTAAAAGGAAATTCTTGAAAGCTGATCAATGGTGACTGTAAAAAAAATATATATTTTCATCAGACACACACTAAAGGTGCCTAAAAGCTAACTAACAGATGAAAATGAAAGGGTTAAGTTGGCGATCATAGGCAGGGACTACAAGCATCATAGGCAGGGACTACAAGCAACAAAGACATTTCAGGCCCTTATCCTCAGAATGTCTGATCACAAGGGTTATTAAAAATGCAGATATGCTCATACAGGAGATGAGTGTGGCCTGATCCTTGGAAAGAGATAGACAGGCAACAGTTAATAAAGATCAATTGTCCTGTGTTCTTCAGAAAGTCTGTAATGCTTGAAACTGCAGATAAGAGTCTGCCCAGTATCATTCTCAGCTCCCTTTTAGATGGAATGAGATGGAGATGGTTTCACTGAGATGGAGGGTCCCAAAGAAAAGGCCTGGAAGTCTGTTTAAAGAAGTGGAGGTGGAAAACAATAACCAGTCCAAGAGCTACATATTTAACTGGAAAATACAGAAACTATCTAAAAGTCAGCAGCAGACATAAGGTACTTTATTGCCTCACAGAATGAGCTATTTTATTGTTGGCTGACAATGCAAAGGGAAATGTTTTAAGAGATTGCCTGAGCCCACTGGGGAAACATCACCTGAAAGGGCCAAACAAATAGTCATTTCCAAAGGAAGATTTATCACATCAGCCAGCCGGGGTAACTGGGTAGCGCTTTCAGCTTCTGGCACATCTGTTGCTGTGACAATTACTTTCTTACAGCTGAGTAAGATCTCACAAAATGATAGGAAGAAGAGCAAAGGCAACTAGACATGCATAATGACAGCTCTTAACATTACGAGATGAAAGAAAATTACTGTGTCAGAATAATTTTGAGTTGAATTAACATGTGCTCATAACATTTACATTTTTGTACTAAGATAGTATTCTCTTAGGTTTAATCTGTAGCAAACCTAAAGACAGAGATTGCATTATAAAAGTTCAATAAATAGATATTTTTGTATTTCTCTAATGATAGTTTTATTCTCAGTATTATCTATTTTCATTGCTGCTATGTATATATGCACGTGTCTGTGATTTTGTTCTGTTCTCTGATTTTAAGCTAATATTGCAGGTAAAATTTTTGACCAATAACACTATAAAAAAATCTAGCTAAGTTTAGGGAGGGCAAAGATTAGAATCTGTCAAGAACTCATTTTGTTGCACATTTTAATGTAATAATGGGTAGCCAAATAGGACAGAGTATTGCTAGGGTCATCAGCACTAAGTATTAACTCTCATATTCACTATTGCACAAAATGCTAAAGACAACTCTTTAAGGTTAGCTGATCATCTTTCAAAAGGCAAATTTTTCTACTGTGATCTACAGTGAACTGCGGTGCCCTGATCCTCACCGGTAAGGCACAAGTAAATCAAACCAAATCCAGCATTTCAGACAAACATTAAAGTTAGCTTTGCTTTGCCACATATCATTCAGCTGAATGAATAAGCATGAGAGTATTGCATCAACAAACAGCTCTGCCTGCTGGGTTGGATAGGACTACTTCACAAGGTATCACATGAAATTACATTTAAATCCATTCCTCGCGCTCCTGTAAAGTCATTGTAATGATTTGTGTCATGAGTATACTCTCTTAGGAACAGATTGTGTGATACCATTTTTCCTATATGATGAGGATGAGGGAGACAAATAATAATCTTGTTCAGATATAGAAAGGGAAGCATATCAAGAAAAAAACATATTGCAAAGCAAATTACTTTGTTTAAAAAAAAAAAAAAAGAAGAGGAGGAGAAAGAGGTGGGCTAAGGAGAGACTTTCCATAAATTTTGAAGATTCTTGCCTTGAAACTAAGTAAAAAGGGACAATCTGCCAGAAAATGAAATCATCTCTCACCTATATTCAAGATATGTTCTAGTTTGGCTGTTAATAGCCTGACCTAATATGCTTGGCTATTTTTACATACCATTGAGAATGATTCTCTTAAATTTTCTGCCCACAGACATTTCTCTAGCACAGATAAATGCAGAATAGGAGAACAGAAGCCACTTCATACAGAAATAGTACCTGAATGACAGTAATGATAATGTTATAATATTAGTAGTAACTCAAGGTACGTCATGTTCATGTTCTCTATGCTATGCTGAACAATGGATGCATCAAAAATATTATCTCGTCACAGGAAGCATAGGGCAGTCAAAGGGTAGATAGGATCCATCTCAAGTACAAAATTTAGGTTTGGATTGTAAGTCAGGATGTGAACTACATCTTTGGAATTGAGGTTTACAGCAAAATCGCAAGCTGATTTGAAAGAAAAATTAGCCATTTCCTGGGGGAAAAAAGTACTACTCAAACAAAATCAAGAGAAATAAGTTGGGTTTGAGAGTTGAGAGAGCTGGTTTAAACAAAAGTTTTTTAGAAGATGAGAAAGGGGGAATGGATTTCAACTTCAAAATGAATCAAGCCTTTTGTTACATGCTTTTCTTGCTTTGTGATTGTAAGCAATATTTTAAGCAGTGCAAATCAGTGTTTAACTCCGAATAACCTAAAATTAAATACATCACTCCAAAACTCTTTATTCCTCTGATCAGGATTAATTCTGAATAGAAGAAAAATGATGTTCAATATTCTTCACAGAACAGGATTTTAACACAGTGCACACATGTCCAGGTGAGGTCTCTGCTCAGAAGTGGTATCAAGATCCTAGAGCACTTTAAAATATAGCCTACTTACACACTGGGGAAAAACATAATCACTGCGATATCAAACCAGAGACGGGCAGAAAGCACCTTTTTACTCGGAAAACCTTTTTACTTGGAAAGAATCAGGAAGAAATGGACAAGATCCTGCAAGCAGCTTTGAGCTTTCTTTGGTTTCATTGCTGATCCCAGAGCTACAGCTGTTCAGATGAACGTTCTCTTTTTTCAGGTGTCTCCTCAGACCAAACTTTTTTGAGGGTTTTCATTGCAAGTGCAAATCTGAATCCCAGTCTCTGGCTGAAGTAACAAAGCTCATGTTAGCTTCAAGGAGAAAATGAGCAACCTTAAAATTTAAATGTGTAACAGAATACAACTGATGCTTAAGTTTTGTTCATTTTTTATATATAGATTGCCTCTTGCAGCAGAGCAGATGGAAAGAGAAATGCACAATAAGAGATTTGCAAAGTCACTGCAGAATTTGTTCTCTGCTTAAGGAGAAGAGTAAAAAACAACAACGCAACAGCCCCTTTTAGCACATAAAAAAGTTGTATTTTAAAAAGTGAATGTCTAATGTGGCTATCATTATCTTTGATGCTTTCAAAGCCTCTTCTGCACCCCCTGCAGTAACATAAAAGTTCAGACACAAATACTTGCAGCATCTTTGAGTGTTAACTTTGCTATGTAAAGTCAGCACTGATGAATTATTATAGATGGATTAAGAGAAATATATGTTTGTTTTTCCCTGCAAGCCTTATAATGAACAATTTTAAAGGTAAGGTAAATACCTTTGAAGTCAGTAGCTTATTTAGTATTAGAAAAAGTCAAAACCAATCCTCTTCTGATACTCCAAAAGCCTAAACCCAGCTGAAAGTCAGAGGGATTTACTGATTGAAATTTGAGTACTGAAAGACTGAATTGAATTAAGAGGAAATGGGGAAAAAAAAAATCAAACAGGCAAGGCCAAAATCCATTAGAGACAACGACCGTAGTTATCTCAGTGAAGATTTTTTCCTCATAAACTATTGATTTTTTGTTTCTTCACAGAAAACAGCTCACTAAAGAAAAATGAAAAACCTAAAGTGTGACATGTCATTGTTAATTTTATCTATTTACACAGAAGAAGGCCCAGCTGAGAACACCTTTATATTAACAGCTATTTAAAAAAAAATCAAAGTAAGATCTTGTACTTTCCTTTAATCTTGAGCAAGGCAAAGCCAAAACAAGGAAAGAGGAAAATTATTATAATTCCCATGTTATAGGCACAAAATTCAGAAATAGTGCTCTATAGTGTACAGATTTTATAAGCCACAGAGGATGTGGATCTCCTAATTATGATACATATGATAGTCTGAGACTGATATTTGGTTTCTGTAATTTTCTAGATGTCTGGGCTTGCATCCTTGGAAGCTTGCAACACTACCTGCTTTGCATCAAATACATGGCTCTTTTCTGGAAATGGCTGTTCTCAGCTAATATTCAGTATTATGGAATATGTGTTACCATTAAGACACCCTACTCTTTCAGAGAAAAAAGGGATGGATCTTATTCATATTACTGAACTGTTAATACCTGTTTTTATGACAGTATCTTCTAGAATTTTAAAAAGATTTCATTTTGATGTTGACTTTTAAGTACATAGTCTATTTCTAAGCAATATTTTTAAATCTGGGAGCACTTCGGAGCCTTTTTAATTTCTTTTACAACTGTGTGGCAGTGCAATGATGCATCTTTGATGTTATCAGTGTATATTATGCCATAATGGGATGCTGTCCCTTTTGAAATAGTATAGACGAGAAATATCCCAAATCCATTACTTGCCTTTGTCTTGTTTCACAAGGAGATGAAAACAGCAGTTCAAAATTTCCTTCTCATTGCTAGCTAAGTAAGGTCTTCCCAGAAATTCCTGTTTTCAGGAAATAATATCAGATGAATTGGGCATGAGTTAAAAAGAACTATTAACACATTTGCTTGATGAGACTTTCAAGGAAAGCCCATCATTTCTGATTGATTTGGCTTTTCAGAAGGATCTCTTATCCTTATTTGAGAGCCTGAAGTGATGAAGAAATCTGTCCCATCTATGAAGTTGTCCTAGCAACCATACTGATAAAATGGTTTGGTTGATATTTCCTGAAACCACTAATGCTATGTAATATTTTCCACCACAGAATGCAAGCTGCTTTTGTAAGTCAATGTATCAAAAAAGTGCAGGTTTTCTCCCCAGCAGAGAGGAAGTCTGAATATAAAAAAGTGAGTGAAAGTGAAGAGAAGGAAGAGAGAAAGAGAAGGTGACAAGATTCAATTGCCTGGTATATAAAAGAGCACAAAAATGAAGAAATGTTTCTAAGTCACATAATGGATGGTCTTGTCTCTTATATTGACAGAAATGCAATTCATAAGAAATAGTAATTATATTACAGCCTGAAGGGAAAAGGCAGTCACTGTTAACTCCCATATAAAATGCATCTTTCTGGAAAAATACCTTAAGTTCCACCTTGCTAGGTGTGGACAGGGAAAGAGGAAAGCTTTGTCTCTACCATACAGTATTCATAGATGCTGAACTATCTCAGGACAATCTCCCGGCCTAAGTTCAGTGCAGATCCTCCCAGGCTTAGAGAACAAAGTTAAGCAGAGAAAAAAATAGCAAAGAGGCAATAGAAGAGGCAACAACAATGAACAGCAAGGCCAAAGCAATATATTTCCCATTATATTAAGCATGTTAAAGGCTGAAGTAGAACTCATTGGCCTTCGTTGACTTCAATGAGCTTTTCATCAGCCCCTTATTGCAAATGTGGTTTAAAATGACAAGGAAATCACAGCAGCAACATTATATAATTGTGTTTAGAGATAGGATATGGCTTGTAAATATCTTGCATGGCTTTTTGTAAATATGTGATTGAATTAAGAAGCTGAATAAGCTTGGGCTAGGGCTATGTTCATAAATTAGAAATACTCTGCTATACTAGTTGACAGTGATATGACCCTGACAACAAGAAAATTAAGGCCATATTAGAAATTAGATACAGGCAGATAATCTCCAATGGGGATAGCAAGCGTGTTAATTGCTGTAAGTTTCTTGATATCACAGAATCCTTGTGCTTGGAAGGGACTTCTAGAGATCATCCAGTCCAAACCCCTTCTCCAGCAGGGACACCCAGAGCACAGGGCGGCATCCAGGCCGGTTTTGAAGATTTCCAGAGAAGGAGACTCCACAGCCTCCCTGGGTAGCCTGTGCCAGGGCTCTGTCACATTCAAAGTAAAGAAGTTTTTCCTCCTATGGAGACTGAACTTCCTTTTCCTAAAGACTTCTGGAAGGAAGTCCTTATTTCCCCAGAGAACACATCACACACCTTTAGCCTTTTCTTGCAAGATAAGATTCCTCATTTGCTTGCTTCCTTGTCTTAGCCTTTCTTTACATCTGTCATGCTCATGGCAGTCAAACGATGCTCTGTCACCCAGGTTTCCCTTCCAACTATCATCTCCAGCTAGAGTCACTATAAGCAACAATTCTGCTTGCAACTCCCTCTCAGCATAACTTAGCATTATTAAATTTCATCTCATTTTATTACCTCTGCACTCAAGGTCATTTAATTCTTTTGGTATGATATTTCAGTCTTCTTTTGTATTAATATTGTATTGCAACTTTGTAAGAGAGCAAATTTCTTTAAAATGCTACTGTATCTTGCACAAAGTTTGTTAATGGAATTACAAAATAAAGAATACTGCTTGAGGAATTAGCTAGTAACTGCCGTTCAGTTCAAGTTTCCTTTCCAGATAAACTCACTGTTCCTTCCTTAGTCATTACTGATTCCCATATCCTCCAGTTTTAATAATTATCCGTGTTATTGTCCCAAAGGCTTTAGTGAAGTACGAAAATGCACTTAATTTGTCTAAAGTTTGCCGGGGAAAAAATATGGCTTATTTTTTGAACATTCATCTTCTGTAAGTCTTTATTGCTTTCACCTGTTTTCCCTTTACTTTGACATTAATGCCCTTAAAAATTCATTCCTGTAAATCTTCCAGTCAAAGGCCATTGTTTGAAAGGTCCTCAAATAGGGAGTTTCCCTGGATCTCCATTTTACTTCTTGTTCGTGTCTGACAGCCATTTCCTTTTTTTGCTATTGAGTTTTGGTACACATTCATCGACCAACCATGAATTCCAAAACAGTCCCTGCAAACAAATCATTGTGCAACACAAACAAGCAAACGCACTTGCTTTGCTAGAGCAGGCACTCGTTTCGGTCTTGTGCAACACGATGCCTTCATCAGCTTTTGCTTGCTACATCATCTTTTCTGGCCCTGTTGGCTAGTTTGGAAGAAATGGGAGGAAACGGGCACGGAAGACTGGAAAAGAGAAGTGAGGCCTTTCACTATATGCTAGACTAAAATAGACTTGGAACCTTAAGAACAAGAAAAAACCTAGCTCATTAGTAGATGCAAATCAGCAGACCAGGATTTCTCCGGCCTCCCACAAAACCAAAAATGAGAGATTCAGGAACAGGAAATCTGAGATATTACCCTTCACTTCCACAAATAGAATTGCAAATTTCTAGCTTGGCACACAGACAACCTTTTGTTGCTTTCTATGAACTCAGAGCACTACTTGCCCGAAACACCATCATCTACTTTCCCAACAGATTTAAATCTGTTTAATATAAGGGCAAAAAGTTTTTTGTTATTTTCTCCTTTCAAGTCTGACAGACTGTGCTCATAAAGGTGAAAAAATATATTGGAGTCTTAATTAGAAACAAGCAAAATAATGCATCATTTTCCAAAGCAGAGAGTATACTTTGCATTTTAACAGTGTTCCATTTTCATTGCTGTTGAGAATATTTCAGCATGGTATTTATTATAGTAACCCCTAAAGATGTTCTTTCTGCCAGTGAAAGTTAGTTCTGTGCTTAGAATAATAATTTTTTAATAATGTCAAGGCAGTGCGAGAAATTAACCTCTCAGAGTGGAAAGAGCTAAATACAAAGCACACAGCTGAAATGGAGGTGAAAAGCAACCAGTTAGTCCAGAACTCCAACCAGACAACAGGGTGTTGTCCAACTGAAAAAATACAATTTGAAAACCTTACATCTTCAAAATATTGCCAATCTTACCTTAGGTGAGCCACTTAACTATTGCTGAAAGCTTTATATGCAGAGAGCTTTTATTGCTTGCTTTATAAAAGAACCTCTCACAAGACATGCTTTCTATTCCCTGTTCTCCAGACTTGTAATACAAGCATTTCTCTCAAAGAATTCAATCCTTCGCTACCACCCAGAGCAGCTGCATGACAAGGATGTTTGTGCAGCTCAGACAAACGTATTTTACTGCAATATATAGATGCTAAAATACCTACAGCATCGTTGGCCAATTTAAAATGCCTCTTATGGCGTTGCCACTACACCAGCTAGTAAAGGGTATATTAATAATGATATATCAATATCAGTAAAGAGCTTGAACAAATAAAGCAGAAGACAGACCAAGTTTCACCTATTTTGCAAAAGTTTCCCAACAAACACTAATTAAATTCAAGAAATAAAGAATAAATGGCATTACTGATATCAATATTTAGACTGTTAATATTCATTGACCATTCACTCCTGTCTGCTGTATAAAAAAGCTGAAAGACAGCAAAGCAAAAAACAGCTGTGCTCAGATAGGTCTGCAGGCTGACAAACACTTCACCTGACACAGGCACTCTGGGACAACTGTGATTGAAAATATCTTGTCCTCATTTATCTAGGCTTGCTCCAATACCAGCTCTAACCGTGACTTGGCATCTCACAAAATCATCCCTTTGTGGCTATGCATGTTAAAGCTGAAAAGTTATAATTGTTTCTTGGAACTAGAATACCTGCAAGACCTGACCTAGGACTGGGAATGAACTTAGATAAATTGCTAAATATACAAAAAGCAGGTTCCAACCTGCTTTAGCAGGAGGATTGGAGAGAGGGAAATACAGGGTCTTATTGGCCATCACTTCCAGAACTAGAAGCATAAATCCAGTTTCTGAAGTACCAGTCTAAATCATTAGTCTGAAACCACAAGCACATTGCACAAGCATTGAATGCTACTGGTGGTAACAATTTCAGTATATAAAACGTATATTTCAGTATATAAAGCATATAAAGTATATATTTAAGGGGCTGTTATGCTACAATTTGTTATGGTAGATGAGGGGTGCTTAACTATCATTAAGGTACAGGAGCATAAAACTGAGAACAAATGTATGAAAATGAGGCAAAGAAAAGTAGTACATATTGATTTCAGGTTATCCAGCAGTTCCAGCCTTCCTGTCCCCAAATAGTGAATTGAAAACGTTTCAGGAAGCTTTTTCTCCAACTTCTCTTGGTTTCATTTCCTTCCTCCACATTCTATTTCCCTCCCCACAATAATTTTTTTTTTTTGTGCTAATCACCAGATCATTCTACATTAGCTCTCAGGTTTTATTGCTGCTTCCATTTTAACATTTCATTCAGCAATGCTGATGACTTATTTTAAGCTCTTTTCAGCTCAGTGCAACCTTCAGATGAGTGTCATGCTCTTACATAAGATAAATCATAATTGCTGTTACTCCTGCAATAATTTTACATCAATGATGACCTTTGGTCAAAGCCCAATTCAAAGCCAGTCTACGTGGGCATAAAGGCCTCTGTATGTATGATGTATTATTTTAGGAGCTCTAAGCAAATATCTCACAGAGTAATGTCATCTCTGACAATAGATTTTTTTTTGTCAAAGCAATCTCTGACAATAGATTTTTTTTTGTCAAAGCAATCACAAAGAAAGTATTTATGGATTTTTTTCCCTGTTCTCTAGAAGGAATCAAATGCTCTTCAGATGCATACTTGCAGTAATGGATGAGTTTTAATCTATAAAGATGCAAGTTCCTGAAGTACTGTGTTATTTCAGATGCCTTTGATTTAAAGCATCACACTGTTTGCACTCAGGTCTTGTCTGTGATGGTTACAATTATGTTATCTGACCTGTTCTCCCAAGTTTCAGTAGTGATGGTCATGACATGTATCTGAGACTTAAAATTCTCTAGCCTGCCTCCTCATACAGCCACAACATACACACCATAGCTGTTCTGGTCTTGGAGTAAAGGTCAACACTGGAGGGAGGAAAGAGCCAGGGAGATGACTCCATCTGCTTAGTTCCCATTTCTGATTTGTATCTGACACTGTATGTGCTATCTTAGGGTGTAATTTAAGTTAGGATTCATTTGTTAAGTCTTATGTTTCTGAAAAGCAGCAAACTAGCAAAGATATCTAGTATAGAAGTAAAAACTCTATATGTGTCTAGCTTATCATCAGATATTATCATCAGAGCTTATCATCTCATCATTTCAATGAGATGTTGATTTTTATTTACTTAGCTTTAGCTAAAGCTATAACTAACTTGGGGAAATAGACAGCTGCTGTCTTCTTTCTTTTGCAAAGTGAGTTATAACCAAGAAGGCTCCAGAGCCACTTGACTCTTTGTTCATGATCCAAAGAGAGGTTTGATGGGATTGCTAAATCCAACAAGCAGTTAAGGTGCACATACAATTTTTAATTAAGCAAAGAGTGTGATTTGGGGGACAAGAAGCATGTGTATGATTAGTCAGGGAGCTGAATAAATGTCTTTTCTCACAAGGTATGGGGTAGAATAGGTAGAGAAACATTTTTGTGGATTTTACCTGGACGCTTATGGGAAAAAGAGCTCCTGAAAACAATTTCGGAATCAATGCTCATCTGGTATTAATCTGGGGAGATGGGAAGTGCTTTCCAACTAGGACAAGTAGAATAAGACTCCTACATGCTCTGTGATCTGGACTTGGAGTGAAGTACTTATGAACTTCCGCAAACATAGTGAGGTTCTTTGAAGCATAATCGAAAGTGAAAGCCTGTTGGGTAGCTGACTGCTACACCCACAGTCCATGGAAGCCCTCATGTGAATCCTGTCAAGGTTATTTCAGTCCTACACCCTTGGGAGAGAAAAAAATTAAGCCTTGTGCAGTTTGCAAGCAAGTCTATTCCATTACCCACAAGAGCTTCTTAAAACTGCCCTGTAGCAGAATAAAAACATATTGCCTCTCTTTAGAAACACAGTTCAAGGAAAAAGAACCATCAGCTCTATTTTAATGGGCCTGTACATCAGCTGAGAAATAACTGATTCCATCCATTGGAAGAGACCAAGAGGAGGGAAGAGACTACACAGCCATGTTATGTTTGATTACAGCATATGTATGTAGTTCCTTGTCCTTAATAAGGACAATACTTTCCTCTCTGCTTTTCCAAAGAGGCCCCAGCTTTAGCTTTTCTAAGGTTCAGGTAATACTACTATGAGAAAACACAAGATATGTTAGAAGGGAGACTAAAAGAGCATTATGAAAGGATGGAGACGATACACTAGCATTCAAAAAGACTGTTGCTCATATGCTGTCTGGTCTCCAGTCACCACCTCAGAAAAGGTTCCTGTAACAGCAAAAGAAGTCTTATGTCATATTCATGGGGAATTGAAAAGTTTTCATCCTAAATTAAATTACTACTAGTTCATAAGTGAGAATTACAAAAGAAATATTTATTTTTTCTTGTTTCTAAATGATTATCTTTTGTTGGGTGGTAAGTTATTTAGACTACAGCAACTTCCTAATGAGCTGAGATGTTCTAAAAAAAATCCCACTACTTCAAAGAGAAGCTTGCAAAACAGCACCTATTTGTTTGAAGAAAATTTCCACCAAAAAACTCTCCCTTTTTGGTTAAAGGCTATAAAAGACCCTCTATTATCTAGGCATAATAAGCACCGGGGAAGTCTTTAAATCTATAGTAAAAATAGCTCTATTGAATTTGTCTCTCCCAAAAGAAGGAAAAGATCGCATGTTGAATAAAAACTCATTACAGGTTACACACATTTAAGCTAAGTATTGAATAACCAATTGTTAAGCTACAATTCTTAAATTTATTACAGTTGAATTATACTCATGAAGTACAATGTGGAAGCATTACTGTGAGAATCTTTTTTATTTTGCCATCCCCCTCTCACATATACACATACAGACTTGCACACCAGCAACATCTATCCATAATTACTAGCTCATCTCTTCATATTTCTTTTCACCTCTAACCTTTTATACTCTCATCTCATTTTATATTCTCATTCTCTCCTTGTCTACTGCCACATTTCTGCTTAAAACAAGTTATCAAGCAGTAGTAAGGATGTCTGAAGAAATTAATCAGACATTCCCAACCCCAAACTATTGGCCTATACCAAAAAAAAAAAGAGGCAAACTAAGGGACATGGAAGCAGATAGAATTAGGAATAGGGACAGACTAGGAAGACACCAAATATTTAGAGAGATTATAAATAGAAATTAACAGCTAGTTTTACAGTCTAGGAATTTCATTTAATGAAATGCCTGTTACAAATCACAAGTTATCTCCAAGCCTGTCAGACTCCCATTCCAAAGAAAAGAGAAGAAAATTCTGTATTTGATATGCTGAAGAACAGACACTGAAGTGCCTAGACTTTAAGTCATAAAGAGACAGAAATAGTGATAGGAAAACTCTGGAATCAAACCTCTGCTTGAAGTAGGATGGTCTGGTCAATCTTGAGAAACTCCACGAATGGATATACGACAACTTCTCTGAATAAACTGCAGTTTCAGTACGGCAGAAAATCACCAGAATGTGAAACTAGGCTTAGAATTTTGACATCCTTCACCAAAAACTTTCTTTCCAAAAATCAAGATGTTCAAGCTCTATAATATTTTCTATAACAACTCTATTCATAACAAAATTCTCACAAGCCATGTGCAGATTCATAATCAAATGACCTATTTCAAAATAATTGAAAATAATTAATATTCATAATACTTGTGTTTAAGAACTGCCCACATGTGATACTCTTCTCCCTTCAGAATTTTCTAGTTACATGAATTATACACTCATGCAAACTACAAGTGGTTTAGTAGTTTGCACATATACATGGAAATTTACCCACTTGTATATAACATCACCACTATGTCCTATTTAAAATTATTTACCCACTTGTATATAACATCACCACTATGTCCTATTTAAAATGAAGAAAATTCATCTTCATTAACTTGACTGTTCTGAATTAATACGAGTCTCTACAGTCAAAGATACTGGAGCTTGTACTGAAACCGTACTGACAGTATCATGTTATCTCCTGATGACAATGATGCCAATGAAAAATCACTGCTAGTTGATCCCCTGCCCACATGCACATATATGCCTAGCTTTAAAAAGATATCACAGGCCAACCGAAGAGCCATGAGCAAGATATGGAAGAGGCAACAGCTCAAATCAAGGACAAATGCAGGTGTTGAGGGAGACAAGACATATATCCTGTACTTAAGGAAAGACAACAATTCTGGGAAGTAAAGCAGAAAAAAATCCATAGTTGCACATGTAGTTTATGATTTAGAGCAACTTATAATTACGAAAAAAGGAGAGCAGCAGAAAGACATTAGGGAGTGTCCTAAGGGGCCTCAGTTTTGCATTTTTAGAGCAGGAAATGTGTATCATTACAAAACAACAAGCACGCTGGCCAGATTCGTCACTCTACCACCACCTCTTTGCTGATGCAAACACCCATGAGACCAGAATCGCAGCTGGGGGAATTGCACACCTGCAATTTTCCCCTTTCTGCTGGAAGCCTGTGCAACACGCTGTTCCTACTACATTATTTAGAACATCATCTGCAAACACCTGGAAACATATTTCTTGCTTCGGTTCAATCACTTGCATTTTATCCTTTCTCTTTAATTTACCGGGAGAGGAAATAATAAAAGCTGTCATCCCAAATGGCTCCTTCAGATCATTCAAAATGACTTCAGTAATGTGTTACCTCAAAGCTATTTTTTAAATAATCATTTCTATCACATACATTACAGGATGCAACAAAGGAGTATAAAACCAGGAGTGGTTAGAGGCTGCACTTCCTAAATAGTTAATGACATTTTGTTATGGTTAATGGAAGAAAACTCAGGGGAAACATAATGGCCAATACACATGTGCTATGCCTTTGTGAACAGGAATATATACTGCAGGGGAAATCAGAGTAACACTACCCAATTTAAGGGAAGAATTTTCTCTGGAGAAGAGCAAGACATAAAGGAATAGAGAGATGTCAGAGGACCCTGGGTGAGCATGAACATTGAACTCAGCCCCTTAGATGCAATTCCATGAGCTTTTGCTCTCCCTGCTGAAGACTAAACTTTATACAGCTCTATCAATACTGGAGAAATTACCTGCGAGATGGGCTAAAGTATCATGTCCTGCCTCTCAGGTTGTGTTTTGGAGAAAAAGGGAGAAAGTAGGGGAAAAAAAAAAACCTGTTGGAAGGGTTATAGAGACCTCTGAGGGTGCGGAGTTCCTCTGATGAGCATGGGAGCAGGTTTCAGGGAGCAGCAGTCTGTCAGTTCTTGCCTGCCAGGGGCCACTTCCTTGCCATCAGAAGAAATACACACATATCCCCAAAGTCACTTGGGACATGCTTAGCAGAGGCCTGGGTGAAGAAGGCTGGTCTGCTTGTGGTGCTCAGGAAACTGTGCTCCATCTCTTCCAGGAGCAGCATGGTAAGAACAGGGAACTGGTAACTATGAGCTGATGGACAGAAGGTAGATGTGCCTGCAGTTTAGATGATGCAGCCAGAATCAGTAAAGGATGCCCACCTACACCTAAGCATTTCTGAGCCATTGGACAGCAGCTGAGCATTTTCAGAAGTTTCTGCACAGCTGTTTGTTCTGGAAGTCTATCTAAAACTCTCCTCATAGCCTTGTTACTGCCTTGGGCATTGGAAAGACAGGGGCAGCTTGTTCAGCACAGTGGAAAGCCTGGAGGGTGAGCATTGGCAAAGGATTGCAGCCAGTGAAACATATGCAGCACACTTCTATACGCTGCTCTGTCATCTGCCAACATGCAGCATCTCAGCCATGGTTGACTAGCATATAGAACAACAAGGAAAAGGGACAAAGTAAAACATGCATCCTCTCCAAGGCTGACAGAAAAGCTCTGCTGTCTTGTTTCCAGCCAAGATGCCTTATGTTGTTCTTAGGTGTCACAAGGCACGGGTGGTATAGTTATTTGATAGCTTACAGCCTTTCAGAGATTGTGGAGGATAATGCAGACAAGCACTCAATTTCAACCCAGATCAAGAAGCTGATAAGAGTCATCTCCAAACAGAACCATTAAAGCAAGGGTCTGTTTTTTCAAATCTGCCACCCTAACACAACAGTATGAAACCCATATTACTCAACCTATCTATGGAAGCAGCCCAAATTCAGTGTTAGACATCACTTAAATCATAACCAAGTAGGAGCTAGGGAGGAGGAAGGTTGTGGTTAGACATCTAGAAACTTGAGTATCTATTTAAAAATGTGAATTTAAGACAAGAATTTTTGAAGTTGTTGGCTTATACCAATATAGTAATAAACGACATTCTGACCCTTTGTGACTTTAAACAAATAGCTTACAGCAAGATTCTATCCTAAAGAAATAAGATGTTCTTACAAATGGAGAATATTTAAAAAGAAAGCTGTAAACCACCATAATCAGATATCAATGAATACTTTCAGATATTTCTCTTGTGGAATAGAATTCTTGTATAGAATTTAACAAATTCTTTACAAGAAAAAAACCTTTCAAAACTTTTATATATATATATATATTTTAACTAAGATTAAGGAAACAAAGAATATTCCTGGCTCATCTAAGAAAAAAATTGAGGCTCAAAGTTTATAAATTTCTAGCACTGGTAGAAAGAATTATTTTGCCCTCAAGCTACTAATGAATGGCTGGGTTTACCAATATTCAAAAGAATATTAAACATTCAAATGGCTAATGAGAGCATTCATGGTTATGTAAGAAAGCATAAAAAAATTAAGGCAATAAGCCTACATCCTTCAAGGCTAGAGAAAAAAAATTCTATACTGGCAAAATTTTCTACATAGACCTGAGGTAAAGTCTTGACCTTGTTAAAAGTTACTCAAAATTCTGTCAAAGAAACAAGGGTTTTACCCCAGCCTTGCTTGATTATGCAGCTTCCATTCACTTCATTAGACTATTAATCTTCTGTAAAGCTACTTCTCTTTCTTACAGCACCTGAAAAAGTCATAGTAGCTACAAGACAGGCAGGAAGTTATAAGACTGAAATGGCAATTTTTGTACTTTTTAATGTCTATTATCAAAAACCGAAATTAAATATTACGTCAGATTAGTAAGTGACTGGCTTCTAGCTTGGCTGGCTCTAGGACTATTAAACTCCATTATAAAAAGAGGCAGCACAGAGTGTTCCCTATCAGACTGTACCACCCTCTTTACAGGGATCAGCGAGAGGTACTGATTTATTCATGGAGAAATACTGTTCCAGTTCCACCCTGAATTCCTTTGCATTGCCATCCTAGCAGGATCCTTGGGAGTCCCCAGCGTTGCCTGATACATGCCATTAACACTGACTAGCATCTTGGAAATACAGTTCTCCAGACTTTACTGTCTTAATAGGATCTGTCAGTCTTTCCCCAGGGAGCAAAAGTACAAAAGCCTGCTCCCTCCTCCTCTATTTTTCCTCTTGTTTTCTACCCTCTTATCCCTCTCAGACGTATGCATATCTCTACTGTTTCTCCTGCAGTGATTCTGCCTCCAGTCTGCAGCCAGGTGCTTTAGTTCCCTGCAGTAAAATGTCAGGGCTCACACAGCACGGATCTCTAATAAAAGACGCTATTTCTGCTTGCAGTTCAACAGTGTAGTCCCCATGCAGGTCTTTGGTAGCTCAAACACAGGATCAACAGCTGAATTTTTCCTGTTTCTCTCTGGAAGATGTCCAGTTGTTTGCAATGTGATATTTCCATCAGCCTGCATAATTCATCTTATTGACTGCCTTTTGAAAAGATACAAAACTACTGTTTTGTCATCTACTGGTATGAGCCAGGATTACATTAGTTCTGACACGTTTTAAGTTGTGACTCCAAAGAGTTTTAAAGGTAGAAGGCAATCTCTCCCAGTACTGCTGGAAGCAGCATCACCTCCTCTAGCCATGTTCTCTTTGATGCATAGCAATTGGAGAACTCTCCCTAAGAAAGCACTTACTAAGCAATACAGAACTAAAAGGAGATTAATTTAAAAGCATTTTCTTCCCTCACATGCTTAAGCCCTCAGGTCCTTCTGTAGGGATAGAAAGAAGGAAGATAAATCTATTTTACAGATAAGACATTTAATGCATAGCAAAGGTTGCCACTGGAATTATTATGTGCACATACTGCTTTGGATCTACACAAAATAGATGAAAGTCAGAAAATTCATGAGCATGGTGAAATACTAATAAGCCTGCAATCTTCAATTCAAACCCAGAAAGGCAAAAGTATCATAAGACAGGGCTTTTACTGACTAGCATCTTCTCAGACACCTTAAGCAAACCATTAAAATGTAATTCTCAAAAGCTGTTAAAGAAAATAGGTACTCATTATCCTTGATTTTCAATGGAATTTCAGCATAAAATCCCCTCCAGCTCTTTCAAAAGTCTGGGCTCAGAGTTAGTATCCATCATTTTCTGATCTAAAAATTGTAGGTTTTCATGCAGCTGCCTGAAGAGCTTCAATATCTGTGGATGAGAACTGTACAATGATGGTTTTAGTATACTGCTGAGGTTAACAAAGAGAAATACTCCTATATTAAATAAGTAACACACTTGGGTTTTGCAGAAACCTGAATGAAGCTGTCTATTTCCTTTCAAGATATTCATCTTAAGGGTCACATTCTTTAAAGAAATTCATAAAAGCTGAAAAAATCTTTATGAGCATTTCCTACTCTATCCCTAAGCATGACACATTACACACACTCAAAAAAGGGCAGGTGAAAGAAACAGCACATAACCCATTTCAGCACATAATCTGTTGTTCTGCGTATGAATAAAAAATGCTACACTGATTTCAGTGTAAAGGTGACACACTAATTTGTAGCAGCATTATAATATTTTAGCCCTTACCAACCTACTTGAAGATTATTCACATATATACATCGAGCTCAGATAAAACAAGTGTGCCACATTATGTGATGTTATAGTATAACATCAATCAACAACATTCTAAAGTATTAGCCAGGAACAGATAACATTAGCTTTTTATGTCCTTTGCTATCCACACTCACATTGGTGAGCTCACTCTCACTCACACATTGGTGAGTGTGGATAGTAAAGCAAAGCACATGTTTGGACTTGAAGCATATGATTTGAATGGAAGCTGACATCTGCTTGCACATGAGAACAAGGCTGAAGGTCCTCAGTGGTAATATGCACAGGCTTTAAATTAAGGACACTGGCAATAGTGTATCATGTTCAAAGACTGTCAAGAGCAGAAGCACATACTGGCATCAAGGCTACCTTATATTTACCATTTCCTCCGTATATGATTTTTTTTTTATTCTTAATTTTTTGGTACTTCTTAAAATGTGGTCTTAAATGAGTATCTCCATTAGTATGTATACCGTGTCCAGCTGCTGCTTAACAGTTGCTTGCAAATTACATCTAGCAAGAATGGCTGTGACCTTCAGTTAATTATTTTATATCACTACTGAATTTCAAGAACTCCAAGGGGTGTATTTTAGAAAATACCTGCTGAATATTTAATGACCAGCAACTGACATAAGGTCAACCACTTAGTGGGATGGTATTAGCATCCTCCTTCTGAGGACCCCAAAGCAATCCTCCGCCCACCACCGCTGGTCAAAGGGCAACAGCAGATGATTCACAAGAATAATTTTTCATTTTTCAGAAAGTTCTATGATACTGACTTTAACGGATCATTAAGGATTTCGTTCACGAAAATCCTGATATAAATCTATTGACGTTATCACAGGCTCTTCAAAGCAGAGAGAGTTCAGCCAGGTGAGAACTTTTCAGAGCAGAGAGTAACTGCAGGAAAGTTGAGTTAAATTAGAGCAACTTGTCTAGACATCTGCTTCAAAAGTTCTTTTGCTTTGTTTCATTCATCCCCTGTGCAAACGGTCAGACAAAACAGTAGCAGTCTGAAGAGCAATTTCCTCACATCCTAGCAGATTTATAACAGGGTATAGATATGAGTTGCAGGCATGCTATGGTCTTAAAGGATTACTAACTACCTGAAAACATTACAGAAGTATTAGCAGTGATAACAGTTGAGTACATTAGCTTTACTCCCTTAACTTTTTACTGCTTATAAGCAGTATACTCCTTATATGTACCTTATGTATTGTATGTACTTACATGTACCTGTACTGCTTATAGCTTCTTATTGCTTCCATACTTGCTTAATCAAACAGTCAACCCAAGAAATTCCTCCTAAAACATACAGGATTCATAAAAACACAACTAAATAGGATGAATCTGTATCCTTGGTAGACCAACGTAAGCCACAGAAGACAAAGTGGCCTTCTTTTGCTCTTCTCACATCTCCACTCCAAGACAAAGGCATAGAGAGGTAGGACTAGTCAGAAAAATGGATAAAGAGCAGTCGGGAGCCAACTTTTCATTTTGTACAAATACACATAATAAAAATAAAAGCCACGTAGCACTCACATCCAATTCTCCACTACAATGAAGATTACTTGAAACTTTCAGTAATCAAAAGAATCTGTAAGGATGAATTGCTCTTTCATCCAGAAAGACCAGAGACTCAAGGTAGTTAAAATATGCTAACTCATACCAGTTGTGTTTTTTTGTCAGAAGTCAGAAAGAGACACATGCAAATTGATCCACCTCCCATCCTCACATGCTCTTCCCCTTGAGTATTTGCAGTACGACAAATCTTGAACACAACAGGTTGAGTAACAACCTGTGTCAGTCACCAACATTAGAAGATGCTGAGTAATTGCATCCTTGGTGAGAAGGGAACTAGACTCAAAGCTTAACACTTTCAAAATAACTTTTGTAAATGATTAGAGAACTGAAAAAATAGATATTTATAAGTTTCCATAGCAACATTTCCTCTTTTTCCCCCCAATGAATACCATGCTTACAGCATGATGCTATTTCTTATCATGGCAATTCCTGAATACATTCAGGTTGATTCATTTGTATCTTGCCTTGCTTTCTCTGAATTGAAGCAAGAAAGACAAAAAAACAGAGGTACTCAAGCCTGCAATGCTCAGAAACTTACTGAGAATCCAGAGGCTGCACCATCTTTTAACACCACCACTGAAAATGCTATTTTTATTATCAAAGTCCATCTGAACAAGCAGCATCTTCAAACTTCCTATGCTTTAGGAGTCCAGAGCTACTTCTGAGGCACCATATGACAGATTATATTCAATCATACACCCAGTATTTCAAGGAAAACACTGAAGTTGAGAAATGTCAAAACTGCATAATAGATTTGAGTTGCTTATTATCTACTAAAATCATCCCTTGGGGCTGGTTTCAAAAAACTAGGCCTCAAATACTGATTCAAAGTCTAGTGATATCAGTGGGAAGATTTCTATTGCCTGAGAAAGTCAACATAGCAGAGGATACTGATCTTGTGCAAGGCTGTGGGCATTTTTATTTCAGTTCTGCTCACCAATATATGCTCAGTTATGCAAAAAACTTACTCTATTTATGCATAGTTTTACAGATTATTACTGAAGTTTCCTGACCTGATGGATAAGCGATTGCACTTGAAACTGCAAGCAATCTCATAATTTACCTTCTTTTTACTTTAGTAGTTGTAAAGGCTTTATTTCATTTTTCTGGATTGATCAAATTATTGCAAGGACTTATCTAATAGAAACATATAATACATACATATCTGCCCCTGCAATATTGGTTTTTAAACTTCATGCTACCTAGAAATCTGTTTACTAATAGAGGAATTTGGCAAATGCCTGTGAACTATAGACATCCCATGGTCAAAGAACCTCCCATGCATTTTAAACAACAAATGACTGAGCTAATTAGACTGAAGGAGTAAAAACAGCAAATTTCACAAAGGAGAGCTTAATAGCCCTGCTGAAGAACTTGGTGGAGCAGGTGCCTTCTAGTGTCTCCTCATATCCCCAGAGCTTGATTAATACTAGTAGAAAGTGCATCCTTGATGTCAGCAGAACGTCCAAAACTTCGTAGCATGTGTGATTCACCTCTAGCTTTGTTTGAGTGTTCGTGATGCAAAGTTCAAGGGTTTTGCAGCAAGTAGAAAAAGGGTGTTCATAATTTATTGATACAATTTTTACTCTACATTAGTAAAGCTCCTAAAGGAAGAGCACAAAATAATTTAGACACTTTCCTCTCTGGGGAGAGATAGTAAGTTACTCGATCCAAGGTCCTTCCTGTCTGACAATACTTTGAGATTTTTTCATTAACATCCATGTATCCTAGGTCCAATTTTAAAATAAATTCAAGCAGACCCAGCATTACCAAAAGGAGAATTTTTAAATTTTTAAAAAAGTGTTTTAGCGTTTACAAAAATCTTGCCCATTTCTCGAAAAACTTTTCACATAACCTGAGTCAGCTTCTCAGGTAGTTTCAGTAATTATGATACTTTTTATTTTGTTTCATTTATCCTTTTTGACAAAGTTACTGTTCACCAGGGAAATATCATTCAGGTCTAGCTGTGTGAATCTGAATTATTCAGACTATAAATACCGTGAGAAAAACTAGCAATAACATATCTTTGCAAGTACAGGAAAAAAAAAGTTATATCTTTCATGTTTGTGGCAAATCCTGCTGTTCACCAGCTCTCAGGCCTAAATGCCATACCTATTACCAACTGTGCTTTATGCTTATTCTCCTTTAATGTATTTGTATTTTTTGTTATTGTTGCCTCTGGCATGACTCACAAATGGAGATGACTAGAACATGATGCAAGAGAACAAGATTGGGCAAGGTATTCTCTGGATGAAGCATTTATTTATCCCTGTCATATGAATACTGAAATTAGCCACAAAACAAGGGTACCTTAACAAGAGAGATAAAATCAAAAGTCACACACTGGGAAGTGAAGTCCTGCAGTGATTTTTCCCCACACTAAGAGCTCTATCTCTTTGCAAGTAGCCATGCTCTCCAAAATTGCTCTCATGTTTGCAGCTACCTTCAGTCAAGAAAATCCAGAAACTCACACTAATTTCCACATATGCTTTCAGAAAAGTACTGCAAACATTAGTACTTTCAGCAAGTACTTCCACACAAAAGAGAGGTGCTAGTTCAAGTAGAAAAATCAAGTTACCTGTAAATATTTTGATATGCAACAAGTGTTTTGCACATGAACTGAGAATTTGACAGACATGCTTTAAGAAGTACTGTATAAGTCAGGATATCTGACATCTTACAACTTCAAAAAAGGTAGTTCTGTGCAATCCCAGCTGAAAAATGCCTGAAGTGCTTTGAGCAAGAACTGACTTATTTACTTCTGCTCTGAAAAATGAGCAATACTTCCAGCAACGTTAACATAGTAATTAGAGTCCTCCAAGGACCTGAGAGCCCAAGCACTTGTTTCTGAGCTGCACTATGCACTCTATGGCAATAGGGGAAAAGGCAGCTGCTGGGGAAGATTTATTTCTGATACAAGTGGTTGAGGGTAATGCCAACCATCAAGGCTCAGCTAAGGAAACAGCTGTTTTGGTGTTACCACTTTCTTCCAAACACAGTTAGTCCTTCCCACAAAACAAAGATAAAGAAACATGTGGCAACCAGCAAGACTGAAATCAAATGACTATTGAGAAGGCTCAGAGTCCTGCACAGTCATCTGATGACTTGCCAGAAAGAATGGCTAAGGAAATTAATAACAACATCTCAGCCTTTTTTCCCTGACACAAAAGAAACTTTTGTTTCACCAAAGGCATGATTAAGGACTATTTTATCTATCAAACATCCAATCTTCTGTTCACCCAATCATCTCTTAACAGAGGTCATTTGAGAGGGTGAGTGGTTGAGGAGGGGAAAAAAAAAAATAAAAGCAATAAAATCCCATGAAGATCCTCAGATCAAATAACTAAACCTACAATAGAGGCAATATCTTTGGAACAAAAGGATAAAACACTGCAAAACATGGTAGAGACGTGAGAGAGAAGCTGGAGAGTCTTTACAAGGAAAATGTTTTGTTTCCAATGAAGTGTTGGGTATTACTGCTGCTATAGACACTCTTTTCTCCCCTCAAAAATGAAAGCAGGATGAAAGCCTTCCCTGGGTCACAACAAACAGCTTATTATTACCCTGCACTGACAGGACACAGTGTCAGGTCAGAGCATACCTAATACTAAAGCATTAAATATTACAACTTAAGAAGGCTGAGAGTTTCTAACTTTTTCTGACAGCAGGTTAGCTTTCTATTCAGTATTACTAAATTTGTTCCCAAAATATTCTATTTATTCAGACACTTTTACTCTGCATTCCTTAATTTTGAAACAACTTCCAAACAAGAACTACAGATCTAGAGAATGACACAAGCCTCTTGACACCGAAGGGTCTGTCTGTCAACTAAATCAAATATATCTGGCAGAGCCTACAGCTAGGTGCTGGAAGCCACAGAGTGCAGCCAAATAGCTCTGATGTCTCAGAGCTATTGAGCTCTGCTCAAGCCCTAAAAGCACACTGCTGATAACTGATCTCTCTTGTCCCGGAGCTTGTAATTGTGCATACCTGCTGTGAAAGCCAAATGAGTGGAGCTTTTAGGGAACAGGATGCAGGACTGTAGGCCTTCGCTGATGGAAAAATTGAATGATGAGACATTACTCCCGCAAAAATAAATACTATAGCAAGGAAACTTAGATGAAGGCAGAGACAAAACTAACTGACAAAGCCTATTTCAGAAGTTACAGAAAGAGCAGGAGCCAGTTATGACGTGAAGGGCTTACAGAGTTGAGGAATTTTTTTCCCTGAACCATGGCAGTTTTCTGTAATGTTATTTTCTTTTAATGTTCCATGCATGTTTCATACTGACATCTGCTATTATCTCTAGATGGTGACTAGAGCTCATGAAGCTTCCTACAGCCTTTTCCATTAGCATACCAGGTTTAAGAGATGGAGGCGTTATCAGTATTGCCTATAGTATTCACTGAATAATAATAGAGAACGCACTCGGTACACAACAAAAGACGTGTTCCTTGTGAAAGAGACTTGATTAAAATACTAGATACAGAAGGTTTTTCAGAAGTAAAGCAATCCACTTTCTGCCTTCAAGTAATTTATGTCTTTTATGGAAAGGAGAAGAAAACACCTAACTGCAAAGGCCATGTTCTCCTGACTGGATATCTGAAAGAGCTGAAAAAATATTTTTCTCCCCCCATTTTAAGTAAAAATACAGAAGGACGAAAAAACCCTGTTCTGCTTAGATTTTCAGCTCAGTACTGAGACAGTGGGACACAGAAAAAATAAAATCTGTAATGTGCAGCTTAACCCAATCACTATGGCCAAACTATGTCTTACTGTTAAAAGTCTTTCCTCTAAAGTCTACAAAAAAACTAGTTCACCAACTTAAATGCACAAAACTGAAATGGAATATTTTGTTTTCTTCCCTTAATCCTTGCAGGGGAGTGAAGCATATCATGTTCCATGGAAAAAACACACCCCTGCCACCCCGGGAAGGATTAAACCAACTACTGCATGATTAAGAGCAGAGAATGCCAGCAACAGTTCTGAAAAGACACAGTTTCTCTTTTACCTCTTTTGGAAAAACTTTCATAGCTGGAGATGTGTGTATTAGTATGTACATATAAATACATGCAGGACCCTATAACATCCTGAAGCATATTGAGGAGAAAATATTTCATTAATGACATTCTAAATTAATATTCTAATATCAATATTATATTTCTAAATTAAGTAGGAAGTGGGCTGTGATGCACCATCTCTGACCCTGGTTTCCTTTGCTACCATTGTCTTCCTTTCCAGACTAAGAAAAACAAACATGACTTGCTACTTGAAAGGAATACATTCAACCTATTGAAAAAATCTTCTTGGACATGAGTATATTTGCATAACATTGTTTTCCATGCTAGGTTCACAACAGCTGTAGGACTTATTAAACTGCCTTTGCATTGAATATTCAACAGTGAATTACTAGTCATCTGAAATGCCTCACAGCAGTCAAAACATGTGTGCTAAAACAGAGGATTTGAAATACATCCCTGTCTTGATTTTGAAAACAGAATACACTGTGCAAGAGTAGACTGGTGCAAAGGTGATGCATCAACAAGCTTGAACTAATTTGTTTATGCAGGCTTTCCTGATTTAAAATGGAGGCTGTTGAAGGTTTTCCAAGGCTGATGCGCTTTTCAGTGTTATAAATCCTTTCCTTTGTGACCGAGCCACTGTGGTCAGCTCCATGGCCCGTGGATCGCTTAAATCTCTTACCCTCCACAAGGGAATAAGATCCTGTTCACTGAAAACAAGGATATTTTACCAAAAAGCCTGCCAGAGAATCTGGTTCCAGGCATTTTTTCTGTTACTGTACAACACTTTGTCAAGCAAGGCTGGCTTACCGCACATGGATATAGCAGGATAGATATGATGCCGTGCAACAGTGACTGTCTACAGAAGAATAGGTCACAGCTGCGGTTTGAGGAGAAACTTATGTTGCATACTTGGCAGGAAAACATATCTTCATACCATTCCCACCAGCAGCCCTTTCAAGAAGAACCTTCAAGATGGCCAGGACACCAGGCCATAAAATAAGAGCCACAAGAGGTGGGAAAGGGCCATCAGATTCAGACAGATATCCCAGTCAAGTCAGACTACATACATCTTCCCCCAGTGTTTTGGGCAAAGCCTACAACCAAACCTACTAAGGAGAAAAATGCACCAAGAAGACTTCCCTGAAAGGCTGAACAGAGCTGAGAATCCAAAGGCCAAAAGAACAGCTGAGGAGAGCTTTAAACATGCCCTGCTGTGTAGACAGCTGAGCCATTGGCAGGGCTGGGAAGAGCGAGGAACAAGGTGTGAGAGATTTGCCACAAATCCTCATAGGAAAAACTAATTCTAAGTACCTGAAAATCCACCTAACAGTTTAATCACCTCATACTTGAAAAAGACCTTTAAGTGGAGGCTCTTCCTGCCCATTTTGCTCCCTGTGAGGCAATGAGGCCCACTCACCTTTTACAGTAGGTTGCAACCTTTCTCTCTCTAAAACTGTCTCACTGTGACCCTTTCTGTAAACCATGGCATTGGCATGGGATCAAACACACACATCTCTGTCCAAGTTGTACATTTGTCACCTGTAAGGTCTATCCAGAGGGCAATCAACCATCTGCTACTAGTAATCTGCTTCCTCTCCCACTTCCAATAATACTGTAAATTGATGACAACTCCTTTCAACAGTCCTTTAAAAACTGATGGTAAACATATACAAAATTTATAAATAGCAAGCCTGCCAGAAAAAAAATAAAAAAGCCTGCAGTACTTGCTGCAGAACGGACATTTTGCCTGAAAACAGTTTTTGCGAGCATTTTTCTTCCTGACGTACAGCAAATGAAACAGCTTTGACCATTTGCCAGACCAGCCCATTCTTTGCCTGCTGTGAGCTGACATGTTCTCAAACTTTGCTCTTGCCTTGTCATGACTCCTGCCAGTCTGCACACTGAAGCAGTTAGAGTTTATAAACATCCTTCCCCTTTCTCTCCCTCAAGTAGAGGGATTTCTTCTATTCCAGTAGAATATTTTTACCATCTCCATGAGTCTGACTCTCAACAGCTGCAACTGTCATCTCCTCTTTAGAGGGGCCTTTAAGTAAATATTAGAGAGGTCTAGCAACTTAAGCTTTAGGAAGTTTAGGTCACTTGGGAACTGGTGGGACAGTTTATTTATTTTTTTTTTTTACAGAAAACTGAAAATCATATCAACAAGTAATGAACAAGAGTCAACCCAAGAAGATTTAGAGCCATTTAGTCTCAAGAGGAATGCCACTGTCCTGATTTCGCATGCTGGTCCAGCAGGACAGGAGAAGTTGCTAGATTTTGGACATTCAAAGCAAGGTTATCAAAATTGCATTGAACTCCAGCATTAAGTGAATTGGCCCAGGTAGATGAAATAAGATGTAATTTTGCAGTTCAGGAAAGTCCCTGAGTTTAAAAAGCTTTCTTCTTTATTTGATTAAAAGTTGAGACAAGGTCCCAATACAATTTTTCTTGGGAGAACCCTCAGCAGCACCAGATTTTCAAATCTATAGACACCTGCAGTAAACCTATTCCTCTCAGATTCCACAGTAACAAAAGACTAATAAAATTATGACTATGTCTGGCATTCCTCCGTGAATGGGAAAGGCTCAAAAGGAGGGGAGGCAGATAGCAAGGGTCCTTCAGACACAGCAGCATCAATACCAGCAGCAATGCCAGCACAAACACTCTATGCAAGTGGCAAATGGGCAGAGCAGCAAGCTCTTGGAAGAGTCAGAATGTCTGGACATGTAGGTTACACTGATGAAACCTTTGAGTTTAACCACTTAGTCAGTATTTTTCCCTAATTAAATAGAAAATAGTGCTAGCTGGCTTTGCATCTCTCAGATTGACCTCAGGTTGGATTCTTCATAACAGCATATTTTGTTTCTGGGTACTTTGATTCTTGAAGAAAACACATAGGCTTAAGAAACAGAAAAACAATAAAAATATGATAATGTGCATCAATCAGACCAGTGCCCAGCAGCACTAAGTGTGCTTTAAATAAATATAAAAACAGAATCAGTAAAATAGTAAGAAGTTACAGCAGAAGATGAACATTGCTTTTTGTTTTAGTCTTAGCAAAAATAATGATAATTGCACTTCATACTAGAGTTTATTGAAAATAATAAATCCAGTCTATTTTGCAGATGGATTGGTATACCTGACAATGAAAATTACTTTTTTTTCAGTAATGTAGCAGAATTTCATATCACCAAAAAACAAATATCAACCACAGTATATCTACCTAAGCCAGTGTTTTCATTTAAATTGAACAGAATAAGAATTAGGAGATGGGAAATCTCTCACCTTACATTGGGGAGTTCTCCTGTGTGCTTTTGCCTGTGGCAGTATTTTGCATTGCAGGTGCAATGGTTGCTAAGGGACTAAGCACCCTGAAATCCATCTCCTTGTGCAGGTAATGTTTGAACTCTGGAGTGATGGAAGCAAAATTGGAAACAGAGCCAGAAATACTCTCCCAAAAGGTCTCATTATATCTATTAGATAACCCACATTATGGAAGGAAATTCTGTGGTTAAGATACAGAATGAGACCTATGGTCAATTCATGTTCCAGCTTCCAGAAGTACATTACGTGCCTAAGCAGCTTTAAATATGTAAGCAACCTTCATATCTTACTCAAGAGTAGTGTCTTCCTCCATGCTCCCTCTTTCTCTAGCAAGATTAGTCTTCCTAGAGCAGCACCAAGGTGTGGTATGGGCTTGCACCCTGTCCCTCATAACAGCATCCCAGACCATCTCCCCCATTAGACCCAGCTGCAAGTCTGGCCCCCAAGCCACAACTATTAAGAGGCCCAGAGCAACCCCAGATGGCTTCCAACTGGGCAGGCACTTCTGCTCTGCCTTCTCAGTGCAGAGCTAGGCACAGCTAGGCCTGCCTCACGCTGGCAGCAGGGCTTCCTTGCACCCTGGTGCTTCAGCATTTGTTTACTAGAAGCCTTATTTACAGAAGCCTTTCAGAAGCTTTGACTTTTATGTTTAATTCAGGAGAATATTTGAGCAACTGTTCTTTTCTAACCAGAAGCCACAAAGCAGCGAGTCCAGTAGTTTCCAGTTCAGTATAAACTCCTTGACACATTTATGAATCTCCTAATACTACAGAGGGAATTTAGTTAGTAGAAAGTCCTGGAGAACAGTCAAGCGGCTCAGGCTTCTGGGACAGTACAAACCTTAAAGACTTACCTCCCTTAAGAAGGAGGTAAAGTTTTCTTACTCGAGTACATTTGAAAACAGTTCTTTATGCATTTGAGAAAGCAGCAAGGTCTGGAGAGACTTAATCAGTATCTGGGGAAAACATCCCACGACAGCTGTTTTTGTCAAGCAATGCTGGAGTTGCTTGTCTCTGCTTCCACACAGCTCTTTATCCATATCCCTGCTTGCCATCATAGACATAATCACCACTGAGATTGCCTTGCAGGTCCCAATAATTTTCCCTATGTGCACAACTACACAAAACAAGAGAAAAGGTTCCTTCAGATGGATTTTTCCATCAATACCTAGTTAATTCACTGACAAATGCAGTTCCTGTAAAACTCAGGGGATATGCAGAAAATACACCAAGGTGATCTACAGATGTGATTGTGGGAAAGTGGCCCAAAAGAGTGTCATGACCTCACTGCCTGGCTCTGGCAGTTACAGGAGTCAGATGACAGCAGAAGTCAGCACCACCCCACCACATATTTCCTACTTTTAACTAGGAAAGTAATAAAATCTGAAATATTTTAGAAACATTCATTTATGAGCAGGCCATAACATCCTATTTCTAGGAAAAATTAAGCTCTCTGGAAGCTGTGGCATTCTCATAAAAGTAACTGCCTACCAGCAGGATTCATGATTCAGAATGTGCACATTAGACCCCCAGACTTTAGTTAAGCTCACAAAGCTTCACTTCAGAGTTTTGCAGAGACCCCTTTTATTTGGGCCCATGTGACTAAAATTAATATGACAAATTTTCTACAAATGTTTTCTACACAAAATGCTTTTGACTACTCAGGGTCAGGTTTTTGTTTTAGTAGTATTGAAAATAATAATTGAAGCAACAACATAATTATTTACTAATTAAGTTCTCAAGTTCTTCAGTGACCAGAAGTCTTAAAGTATAACTATGCCCCTTACAGTAAGCTCAGTCACATATAAGTTAAATAATTGAAAAGTGTTCTAAAAACATAAAATCCTCTTTTTTACATCTTTTGAAATAAATCACATACTAAGCATATAGAAAGATAAATAATATTCCCATAAAAAAGACAAAAAACCTACAAAATTTAATGGAGCAACTCAAATGCTTAGTTGGAAAATAGCACAGTTAGAAAACTAATTTTCAAACTAGCAGGCCACAAGTGGTAAACAAATTCCCAATACAAAAATGTTTCAGATGGAAATTGCACAAAATGAATGATGCTTATTCATGACCACAGCAGGTTGAGAAAATTAATTTAAAAAGTTTTTTTTTTTCCATCCAGGCCAAGAAATCTGATTTCTAAATCAATAGCTGTCTCTAGCCAAACTGAAGTGCTTGTACAACCTCAGACAGGTAATTACTTACAGGGATTGGAAAGGGAACAAGCGCATCAAGGGTAGCGTTATGTCAATCTCTGTTTCATATTTTATTGTAGCCTCTTGGTTGCTTCAGAGGATTGCGAGCTGCTTTTGTCCCCTGGTACGTGCAATATAAACAAGTTAATGAGAGAGATGCATGTCTGTAATGGCTACTTTCTCAAACCTGTTCAGATGATGGCTAAGGGACAAACTTTTCAGGAAAAAGATATTTTTAAAAGCTTATTTATTTATTAAAGACTGAGCAACATGAATTAAGACCCCAGTGTTTTCTGCCGTTGAAAGGCAAGAACAAAAATAAAACCCACAAGCACCTGAAAGATTAATTACTTTCAAGGCATGTGTAAGATCTCTATAAGGCCCTGCACATACACAGTAAGGGTCATAGCACCGAATTTTATTAATAGCTCTTAATATGACAGATACCAAACACCATTTCCTCTCCATTTTTGGAAAATCCCCAATATACATAGAGCCTATGTTTTGCCAACAACATTATCTAAAAAGTCACATTTGTTTTAACTGGCAAAACAACTTTTAGAAAGTCACACTTCAGGATATTTACTACAATTACTTGTGAAAAAATAGTAAAGGGATTGTTATACATATTCTAAAAGGTCTAAGCTTATGTAGGAATTGCAAATCTTCCTCCCGTTTCCTTAGTGTAGCAAGGAGCTCTGGGCAATGTTTCTTTGGAGAAGCAAACTCAGCAATACAACCCTCCTGAGGTAGCAGTACTTTTTATTAGAGGATGTGTTTTAATGAACTGTATACATTTAGTTGCCTCTAGTGTTTTCTCTGGTACTCACAATTCTCCCAGGTGATGAGTCATAATTTGTATTTTAACAGAGGCTGAGTACTGTCTCGGAAAAGGCATTATGCTTATAAGCAAGTGTTACAACCAATAGACCAAAATTCAACTTGTTACAACCTTTTGGAACTCTTGTTTACGAGTTAGACTAGGCTACTAATTGTTCTAAATTACCATCTATGCTTTTGCACTCAGCTGGACAAAACTCTACTAAAATAAGCATGATGATGAATTTAGAGATTCATCTACCTGCTTCGTATCAAGCCAAAAGCACAGACCAGGAAGAAGGCTCCTTTAAAAATTTGGAAACTGTCATTGCAAAGAGAATTTGGCTCTGCAAGCTTGTTCTTCAAGATGTTTCTGCAACACAAAACTTAGAAAAACTGAGACACAGCTTCACTGCTACAGTGAGTGGTGCTGCCCACTCCAGGGAGGTCACAGTCCCTACCTACTCATTGATGACGAAAGAGCAGAAGACAAACTCCCTATATAACTGGTCCATAAACTCAATTTTCCAAATAAATCCAGGTTAATTATTCTCCACATTTAATTTTTATTCTTTGCTTCTTTTTAAAACCTAGCTCAGATCACTGACAAAGCAGGGTTAGCAGACGCAGCAGCACTCAGAGGTAGGAGACACCACTTTGGCACAAGGCAGAACCCTCTTCACAGCTCAGCTGCAGCTAAGAGGAGGCATCTGTCTACAGCCAAAATGAGCCAAAGGCTGAAAGGGCAGCCACTCAACCCCACAGGCAGGGAAAGCAGGTGCTTTATTTTCTCGGTGACAAGATCCTTTTCACTGACAGAAAACTTCATGCAATCTGTCTAGGAACAAATTAACATAACAGCCAAGGAAGGGGCTTGGGAGGCAGCAATGTTTGCTCAAGCTGCTTTACTGTGTGCCCTTGCTCTAGACTTCAGTCAATTTAGGGTTTTTTTTTTTTTTTTTCCTGGATTATTTTCTAGGACTTTGCTGTAGAAATAAACTAGTGGAAATATGCTGATATAAGCTTCTCACAGTATTTGTCCAGCCAGATTCCCACTTTCTGTGACTGCATTCATCTATGTAGTTTCTTCTCCCCTGCCTTACAAAAATAACTTCCCTGCCTTCAAAAAAAAAAAAAACACACCCTTAGTCAAACAGCTATAGACTTCCTTTCCCATACCAAATCCCTTGTATTTCAACAAAAAGTAATTTTACGCTGCTACTTTACTTCTAGTAACCCTGAAGACTGTATTGAAAGTTTCTAGTCTGATGCTATCTGTTAAAAAAAGGAAACTTTTGGAGGTTAATAATTAACCACACAGGTTTTTTTTTTTTCCTCCTTTCCCTCCTCTTTTGTCCCTGCAAGAAGTTTCTGATAGGAAAGTACTGCCTTGTTACAGAAAGCTTTCTACATTTCCAGAACAAAGAACTTATCTGATACTGCAGAGCCAGACTCTTGTGTGATACAAAATGAGAGTCAAGTATTTTTTGCTGCTTTACTAGGATATTGTATTTTTCTTTGCTTCTCAACCACACAATTGCATGTGCACGATTAAAGGAGCTGCTGACTCCCCAAAACTACTCGGGCTTCAGTGGCTGTTGCATTTCTAGTCTAGAGTTTTCAGGATGAAACATTGAAATCTAAATTTAAATACCAATAAGGTCTCACTATTCAAATCATCTACCTAACTTGACTACACACACTTGCTTACATTTAAAGTGGTCAAGGAAGGATTAAAGTAGCCTGGTTCTGAAAGAAAATGTCAATTCAAGCCTATTAAAAATAAATCACCTAAAAATCAGACTCATTTGAGACAAGTTTTGAGATAAGAGATAAGTACTTGTTGGTGACAGTGTGTCAGTAGAGTGAAGAGTTGCAATACAGTCTCAGGATTCACATTTGAGGGACTTTGAACTAGTGCTAGTCCGATTGCACAAACTGGACAGCTAGACTGCATGAGATGCACTCGTGGACTCTATCTTCTGATTCTACTTAGAAGAACGCATACTAGGCTCTTCAAGCAACTGGGGGATATGTACAGAAAATCCAGAGATTCACTTTAGAAACATCCAAACCAATCTAAACCAAGAGGCCGCTGCATCCACAGACATTTCATTTTGCATAGCTGTGGGAGATAAGTACTTAAAGACAGGTATCCCTAGTGATTTAGTCTCTGGACCATTAACAATGATGGCAGTAGAAATGACAATAGCCGATACTGAAGCTAAAGGAACACAAGGGCTCTAAGTACCTGGGGCTGAAGACCCTTTCTAAACATGCAGTAAGCAGCAAGGGACAAGTACATTAGAAATACAGGGAGAAAGCAATAAGGTTATTTTCACATGCTCCAACATGCTATACTTATTATAGATTTATTAGTTTTTAGAGCACCAAACTAACAAGACACTGATGAATAGCTGACAGACAAAACAGAAACACAGATTGCTCTATTCATGGTGCCAAGGCAAGGTGTGGAAGCCAGGCTCACAGGGCTCAAAAGCAGGTACCTGCTCTCACACAGCCAGCCACAGGCACTCTGCTGGGACAAGATGAACAGTGCAAGAAGAGAGGAGACAGAAGAGAGATTTTCCAAAAGAACTAATATGCAAACCAACAGGAGCTCAACCACAGGGAATGTTACAGCTGATACCACCTCAAGGGGCACAGCTGGGCATCTCCACTTGTTTATCACTGTTGTTGTATCAGTCCCTTAATGACTATTGCCTCCCTTGATTTTCCAGGGCTTCTAAAGTGCTACAAATTGACTGATGATTATGCAGATGCTTAATGATGTAGGTGTTGTCATGGCAGCAGCCTGTCACTCACTGCCTCCCATGAGCAGGGCACACAGGAACGTGGCAGGATGCTCATGGAATCATCTCACCTTGTCACAGCAGGCACCACTCATCAAGCAAGATGACATAGGAGAGGTGAAACAAGTCCTTGCACCTCTGCTTGAAATTGTCAAGGGACCATCTGCTCAGTCCCGTAACAAACTGGCTGTGTCTGGCTGCAAGCAAGACACAGCATTTGCAGAGTTTTTAGAGATTCTTGTCACCTTTCAGGAGCAAGAAGAGTCCACAGGTTGCTTTTCAGTGGAACTAGCTGCAGTTTGCCAGTGACTGCCAATTCATCTTTAAGCCTAATAAGGATAGGGAACCTCCCCAGACAAAATTGCCATGTCCAACATACAGCCTAGGGGCAAGGTTATCCTGTTTGAAGCTGTTGCCCTGACTTGGGAGGCACCAACCAAACACCCTCCCCTTCCTGCCAGGCCTCTGCACATGAGAGCAAGGCAGGTGAGATGTCATCTGCTTCCTCCCATCTTATGCTAGCTAGCCAACAAAGTAAAACTCAGAGGGATTGCTACATCCCCGTCGTATGTCCACACGAACAAGCAACACAATGAGAACTGTTGCCTGCATGCAGTGGATTCCAGAGAAGAGGAGCGGGTGGAAAAAGCTGGTAGCCCTAGGGAAAAACATCTATGGTTACAAAAAATCTTAAGGCTAGAAGCTCCCAGGCTATTTATCCCTGCACACACCCATAGAGGTGTCATCCTGTTTGTGCTCCGTGCACTACTTGCTGGGGGACTCTAAAGGTCTCCCTGTCAGCACAAGTCACTGCAACATTACAGCAGATGATGCAAATCCACAAGCTCGTGTATCTCTTCACCCTCCCTCTCCCTAGAGATTCAGCTCTGCTCATGTGCTCCCAGCAGCCACATCTCTGCTCTTCATACTGTATGCTTTCCATTTCATCTACTTTAACTCTTTCTTAGAAAGACACATTTTCCTCAAATGTATTTTGCATGGAAGTTTAACACCATTATTTATAATTAGTACTAAGACTTCCCAGGATAAAACTCAGAAGGGAGGCAAGGCTTAACAAGGCAAACACATGTGCACACACAGCCTGTGTTTGCATATGCACAAATAGGGAGGCACTGACTCACTTTAAAAAAATCTGTCCCACCAATTGTGGTTTACTTAAATTCTCACTCCTCTAAAACAAAGCTTCATTTGCAGCCTTAAGGCCCCGAGACTATGCTTTTGCTACAGTAATGGTCTATTACCTGCATTAATGGCAGTATGAAAAAAGGCCTGATTCTGGAGGCTGTCCTTACAAAAACCTTTTATTTCTCTGATGAAGTATCCACTATGTTGTTTTGATCCAAAAATCATTTTCCCTCAGTCAAGAGGAACTAGTTGAATTTGCTTTTCCTTTAACTCAAGATTTGCAGATCTTCCCTAACTACAACTAACACATCATAAACGCAAAAATAAAGAATGAAATATGGAAAAACTGACAGTGGAATAACAGTTTTTAATGAGATGTTCACTTCCACTCACGCTGCGGGGAAGTTCTGCTTCCAAAAGTCACTTAAGATGTAAAGTCTACTGAGGCATAATCTTAGTTGCTGGTTGGTTTAGCAATTGTCTTCTACAGTGCTCTAATTAGACTCCCACTGACTGCATTTCAAAACAGATGTAAATCCAACTTTTTTCCAGTCCAGCTATGCACCCACATTCACTTGCATTCAGGTCTGAACATGTTGAAAGCTACTATTGCTGTGCAAATCAAAAACATGGTGACCTTTAGGAGCTGAGATTCCTTTAGCTCTTTGCCACAAGTCAGAGATCCCCAAAATGCACATGCACTCTTCCCCAATCTCAGCAGAATCTCTTGGAGCTGGCAGCCATGGTGCTTGAAATCATAGCATGTTACTCTCCCCTTACATGTACAGTTCCTCCAGGAGAACATGCCAATGTTTACCTTCTGTTACCAACATCAGGTGAGTAAGGATCATCTTTGGTAAGAAAGCCATTGCCATCTTAAGTGGCAAATTGTAGGGCTAAATTAGCCACATGTAACTCATCTTCAAAACCTGTTAGCAGAATTTCTATAAAAAGGGTCAGTTCACATACATCTCTGCAAGGGAATTTCAGAATTTGCTGCAGCACAATTAATAAAGGAGACCAACGCCAATGTTTTTTAACTCTTAACCCAATGGTTTGACAGATTAATAATCAACTTGAATAGGTGAAGAACAGTCTCTGGGATTTCTTATCTCATCTTGATTTTGAAAGCTTCCTTTATCAAAACCAGCAAATACTAGTAAACAATTTCAGTGTTGTTCCCTACTCTGGTATATAATCTCTATTATCTGGTCTAATGGGACAACATTATAGCTGTTTCTAAATTGTGATAAAAGCAAACTTAGATGATCTCTAGCATTTATTAACACAATATTTAAATCTTAATTAGATCTTACTGATTTGCTAGCTTCTGACCTCCTTTTCCTACCAGCCCCTGAGAGACTGAATTCAACTTCTATATATAGAACTACAGAGTTATTCCTCAACATACTATAGTTATGCTATCTTGACATGAATCCACAGGGAGCTGCACCAAGGCAAGCAGTTGGGCACTTTCCCAAAAGAATCACTCTTCCACGCTGAGAATACTACTGCACCATTTCTCAAGTGCTACAGTGCAGAAAGCAATGATTTTTAGACGTAAAGAAACATGTTCCAATAAGGAGTAGTAAGCACTATAATAAACTGTTGGAATGGAGAAGAGAGTTCAATATAAAGAAGTTTAAGAATGAATTAATATCAGCTGAGTAAGTGGATGCTGTCATTCCCGGTTGCGACAGGGCACAGACTAACAGCTACCTGAGGCTACTCCTTCAGGCTCTCTCACCCTAGGCAGGGGAGCAAATCCCGGTCCAGGCAGTCCCCTTTTCCTCTGCACCAAGCTCTTATAGGAGGAGTTATACAAGCAGCATCTTTGAAGCTACTCAACATAACGAAAGTTTCTCTAGCTTTCCCTAGTTTTCTCCTCAGCAGAAGGAACCACCCTGTGGAACAGCTTCAAAGATACATAACATTTCTGTGACTTGCCTTGGCCTCACTAGCAAAACTCCAAATAAACATGGATTTTCCCCTCATTTGCTTACTAGGGGAACTTGGCCTAAAGTATCGTCAGCATCAAGTCACTCTCCACACTCACTCATGGTTACAAGGATCCACAATCTAGCAAAGCCATTTACTAGACAGGGCATCAAAATTAATAAATCAGTCTCCAAACAAAAACCATTTCTTTATTGCTCAGCAGCAAATAGTTTTTCAGGACAAGAGGGAATTGCTCTCCTACATGCTAGGGTCAGCATCAACAACAATCTGGATGTTTATCATGGGGCAGGCTCAGCAAATTGCACTTTGCACTGCTGTTTTATTAGAGGAATATGAGACTGTCACTTTACTCACAGCAAGGGCGTTCCTCAACACAGGAAACCCACAGGGGTTGAATTCAACATAGGCTGCTCATGGCATCAAAACCATTGCGAGTTTTTCCCCCCTCAGCTATTAGTTTTGCAAATGTAATTGCCAGGTACTAAAAGGGATTGCTCACTAGCCTAGGAAATGACAGAGAACTGAGCAGGGGTCCTCTCTCTTTTCCATGTTTTTTTGGGAAGTGGGGGTGAGGAAGGGGAGGAGTGAAGGGGAAGCTACTGCAGAGTGACTACCCAGATTTACACGGTAGGGAGAGAGAGGCAGGCGTGCTCCGCTACGTAAAGTGGCTTTTAAGTACACAGCATGCATTCATCAGCCTTGTTGACCCAGAACACAAGTTAGAGCAGTGTAATTGGATAGTTAATAAAATTCATTCTTCAGCTCAAAGGCCCAACTAAGAGAGAAAATGCTGGTTTAGAATGAGAGGCTGTTTTTCCAACAAAAGGGAAAGCCTGTAAAGGAGAAGGGTTTTTTCCCCCCTATGTACTGCATATTAAAACTTATCTTAAGTTAAGCCTTTTTTTTAATCCAAATCTTCCCCTTAATAAGTCACCACTTGCATTTCATAAATAACATCAGACCTTATGAACAAAAAATGACTCGAAAAAGCTAAGAATTAAATGTTTTAGTGTTTCATGCATTTCTTTGCTCTTTCCTTTATCTGACATCAGTTTAAGAGAAGCCTTTTCCAGTAAAGACTTCAATTTGCTGGACTAGCTGACAGCAGACACTAGCATGGATGCAAGCATGGCCAGAAGATGGGCATGCCAGGAGACTGAGCAGAAATGTCGCTTCCCCAGGGTGTTGCCAGGCCAGGAGCTTAAACATTGTTTTCCCTTTCTCTGTCCAACACACCTCACTGCTTACAGTTAGCCAAGAAAGAGCCAGCAAATAAGCCAGAGTTTTAGAATTGCCAGCTGCAACACTAGATACCCTTCCCACATGTGAACATCTGCCCTATTTATCAACACTCCTGAGACTGACTCCACAGTCACATCTAATGACTTATTTGTGTGCCTGACATGAGGTACAAACTAATTTTACATCATGAACTAGCTACGAACAATTTCTGAAGTTTGTTCAGCTTGACTTTTATCCCTGAGAGTCCACAATTTGGGAACATATTTCTAGACCCCCTCAGATATACACCATGAGTTATGCCCAGTGTCAGCAGAGATTGGGCAAGCAGCCCACAGCAACTATGCTCACTTGTTAGTTTTTCCTCACAATCCATACAACACTTCCAATAGGATTTACAGCTGTCAACTACAAGTTGACAATACACCTCTTAATGACAAAGTTCTTTCTATCACCAAGACAATCTACAACTCTTTCTTTCAAATGGGCTACTGATAATAGACCAAATAAAAATGGACCTAGTGTCTGCAGTTTGAGAGGATACTCACTCTGAGTGAGAACAGAAACTGAAAGGAACAAATTTTATAACATTAACAGGCTAGGAAAAAATACACTCTAAATAACAGATTTCATTAGAATATCATCCCAATGCTTTTCTACAACTCCAAATTATATGAAAAACAATTTCTGAAAAAAAACATTGACATCACACTCACACAGCCTACAGGTGCCGTGGTTGTATTTTTCCTATACTCAAGTAGTTTTGGGGATATCCACTCCAGATACTACAGTCATTAGTGCATGCAGACAGCTTAGAGGCCAGGATTTGGCACTAAAGTTTCACATAAATAATAAGAGGCAAAATAAATGGTCAGAGGAAGGCAATGGCAGCAAGGCTAGTTACTGATTTGTTCCTCTTATTAGGCAGGAAGGGCATTGCTGTTATGGTTCTGACATTAGAAGGGCAAGCAAGCAACATAATTGCATTGAATGGAGAGATTCTTTCATGGTGAGGAAGAACCAGGTCACCATCCCAACTCTTTGCATTCAGTCTGTGTTGTCAGATCGCTCCAAGTATACCTAGTTCAGACTAGAACTACTTTATTTCTATCAAAATCAAAAAGCATTCATCTTGGGTGAACAGTATCAACACTTGCAGCTGTTTATATATCAAATAGATTTAGAGTCAGACTGGACATTTTTCCTCAAATAGATCCTCTTGTTCAAACAAGTTAATATTGGAAGTCCAGCATATAATAGTGCTCAGGATGCCAAGAGAAGGAACAGGTTTCCTCTTCTGGTCTTTCAATCCAGAGTTATCACTGTTTCTGTAAGACTTACTAGAATTTTAAGCCTATATCCTGGGATCCAACCTGATGGTTTTACCAGGCTTTGTTACCCAGCTTTGAGCCCTGGGTAATAAAATTTGAAACACAGTGAGTGCAGGAAAGAGAGGAACATTTCAAACAAGACACAAGTGCTTAGAATAATAGTCTGCTCCTAGAAAGAACATCTCCATTTTATCGTCATGTTGATTTTTCCTCTTTTTCACCGACTGTGCTGTAAAAGGCATTTTCTACTGATTTTCGACAGAACAGAAGAGATTCACAAGTAAAGAAATTCAGACTAAATGGCTTCTCTATTCCTTGGGAAACAATATCTTTCTATCACTCAGCAAGCTATTTTCCATTATGTCTACCATGGTAATGTAGAATCTCTTTTACTCCTTGCAAAGCATATTCATCATTTATATATAACCTCTGTTATTTATCTTGTACTTAACAAGATTCCCTCCAAGTCTCCATTTATCTTGGGACTTGTGAATCTTTCATGTCATTCTTCCTTGTTCAGAATGACATCTGTTACCTTTCTGTATCAAAGTAGCAGAAGAGTGGAGGATATAGGAGGATTTCTTTTCTCCTCCACTCCAGGATTTTCTTGTAAGATATCTCCTATTGAGACATTTCTTAATAGTCCATTACTAATTTTTAATGACTTTTTTTGCCTTTTCTGAAAGCTTTTTCTCTCAAGTTTCGCTCACTATTAGAAAAAAATGTTTAAGTTCTGGCCCAAGCTTGCTTTCATATTTTGCAAGCACTATTTTTCTCCATTGCTGTCTTTTTCCAAGAAAAGGACTGGGAATCTGGATTTTTTTCCCAATTTCTACCTTTGGAACTGAGGTAATATTCCAATTGATAATGATAAAATAAAAAACAAATCACAGGCTGTTTCCAGTTTCATAGAAGTTGCCTGTATGGAAAAAAACAAGTTTGATTATCTTCTCCCAAACAAAGGCCTTACCCTTTTAACAGCCTGCTAGAGCAAGCTACAGAGTATGCTTTTGTTCAGTGCCACCTACTCCCCAAAGCAGAGGGCAAACGTGCAAGAGACATGGAACATCCCAGCAGGTTACCTACACCCCCAGAAAGCTTTATTTCAAGAACTTGGAAAGCAAGAGTTGCTATTTACAGAAACTCTTGATGGACCTTACTTTGCCATTTGTCTTTTGGCATCTCTACCGTCATCAAAACACATTATAATGATAGCGTCCACAATAAAATTACACGCTGCATGAGGAGTTACAGGAGTTGAGTTCTCAGTTATTTCATTCAGCTTCCAACTGCCTCTGCAGTCTAAGAGCCCAATTCATGGATCCCTTTCCTGAATGGCAGGAAGCTAACTAAGCCCATCATTGCATAGTTACAGTTGGAGGAAAAACAAAATAACCTAGGGAAGACTTATGTTGCCATTTTCTTGTCCAGAAGCTCAGGTCAAAAAAGCTCCTGCAATTGTTCAATTTTCATGTTAGTCATCTTGGAAACTTTCAAGACCGTTTTCACTAGTTGCTTTTTACTTGCTCATTTTCTATGACACTTCAGGCATTTAACACATTCCTGCAGAACTCCCTGGTAACCTCCTCCATTGTGGATACTAATATCTTGTGATTTTTGTGCAGTTTACTTTCAACAAGTTATTTACTCCTTTAAAATCCGAGTTCTAACTTCCCACCAATTAGTTTTCCCCCTGCTCACTGTCCTACCTTTCTACCTACAGATTCCACTTTGGTTTTAAACACTATAATCTATATTCAACAAATCTGTATTCCCTTTGAAAGCCTTTATCAAGCATTACCAATGTAGGCACTTAACAAATGCCTTATTGCTTTTCTTTTTTGGAAACAGAGTTGGCTGCTTTTTACCACCTTTTTCCAGTAAAGGCAGCCTGTCTTTTTTTTTTCCCCAATTCCAGTAAGAACAATCTGAACCTATTAAATTTTAAAAACCTACCTAAAAAAAAATCTAAAAAGAGAGCATCACAAAAAGATGGTAGACACTAAATTAAAAGCAGCTATGGATGCATGCTAAAGAGAACAGAAACAAGTTTAAATGACCTCCCTACACTTTGGTGCTAACTTCTCTCAAGCTTGACATAGAAGCCTACTGTTTCACTGGGCTGGGGTTTGGACAGGTTTTCTTGGGATATCTCTGGCCATGGTATTTGGCAAGATGAAGCCATCTGCACTATCTGAAAAAAAGGTTGATGGGCCTGACAATGTTTCTAACAGAGATAAATTATTTCAACCCTGGAGCACTGAGATAATTCTATTATCAGAGAATCAGCCTCTAACCCTTGGCCCTCTCACTTAGCTCCTGCTGCACAGCTGGAATAGGGACACTGAGCATTGCTGGTGTCACAGTGAAGGATCATCATGCCCAGAAGCCCATTATCTTCACAAACTTAAGCCCAAAGATCTTCTTACCGCCCAAGTTTCTCTAATTTCTCATGCTTCCCTGAATTTGTAAAACAAACCAATCCAAAAAGCAAAAAAGTTGCTGAGCAAGGGTGACAGGATGCTGTTGGCTTCAGAAGCTGGCTGCCCTTTGACCAAAGGTGTAATCCGTTAAGACAGAAACATGATGCTATGTCAGGTAGTCAAGGTAACACTTCTCATCAACATGCACCCAGACACGAAACCCAACCACCAAACAGCTCCCCAGGATAGGGTTGCATCCAGGGGAAAAAAATATACAGAAACAGCAATCAGTTCATCAAATACCATATTTGCCAGCTGTTTACCAGATGTAAATATCTTCTTTAACTAAGCATATTATTCCTTGCAAGGGACAAAGCTAATGTTATAGGACCTATATGGCCAGAACATGCACAGGGCAGAAGGGCTTTGTAGTAATCCTCCTCCCAGATTAGCCAAGCAAGCCGATAACCACCGTGCTACTGCACAAAAAGGGAGGAAAGCTGGTTGGGATGCTTTGTTTTGCCTTTAAAAAGGGGGTACCCCTTAGAGGTGGCTGTAAAACGCTTAGGTAAGGGGCAGTTTTCTTCCTAATTGTTACTGACAATTGACTGGTAGGAGATGAAATCTGACAGTCAGAGCCTAGGAGGAGGCTGTGTCTTTGAACAAAGTGCAAACTTATACCACCTGAAAATAATAATCAGTTAAAATGTATATATTGCACCTTACCAACCAGTATTGCACTGGCTCTGCAGAGAGCCTCTAAAATAAGGAGCATCCAAAGAATTAAGGTTAATAGCTCAAAAAATTACTGATAACAATTAAAACAACTTGTAGCATGCAATTACCTTCTATAAATACAAGCTGTAGTAATACATTTAAGATAATTTAAGCCACTTATGAACAAGTTATCTATAGTAAGATGTAGCAAGCAACATGATTATTTTAAGCTATACCCAGAGAAAAACTGCAAAATTTGCTCCCCCAAATTAAGCTGTAGTAGTTTTGCTTTTTCAAATGCATGACATATCAGCATTACAACTGCATGATCCTAGATCTTAGCGTTTAACTCATTCAGTTACATGGTTATTTATGGATTGGTAGCACCATGTGAGCAGATGTTACAAATCACCCCCCACACGCTGCTTTTGCAAGTGACTGTAGCACCTCCTCTCACTAGTGGGAAAAGCTGGTGTATTGCCCAGTGAATTCACAATCCAGGAGATAATCATTTAGTCAAATAAGGACAAGGAGCTCCACAGTCAGTCTGAGCTCCATATCAAATGTCAAGAGTTTAAGACTATTCTGGAAAGAAACCAAGCAGAAATATTGCAAGGTTTTCATTCCCATCCTCCCAACTCTCAGCCAGGCTCCTACAATGGAGAATGGAGTTAGGAATAAAGTCTACTCAAAGGTGATACAATAGCAGAACAGGGCAACTTTTGAACTCACAGCATGTTTTCTTATTCCTTGTCGAGCTGCTATGAAAACATCTTTTCTGTGTAAAAAAAGAAAAAATCATCTCACCTTTAAGTTAAGCAAATTTGTGAAATCCTGTTACCTAGACTCCCTAATTCTCTCTAAAATAAGCCCCTCCAGCATCAGGTCACTCTCCACCCTTACAGGGTTAAAAATTAAGATGAGCTTCATCTTGCCCAAGCACAATGAACCTTTCAAAGGCTCATCACAAAGAGCACTGGATTAACATAACGTGCTTGTGTGAATATTAAGAAAGTTCCATTCTATGGAGTTTTGCATAACTTCTTTCTTTCTGTCAGTGAAAATAAGGTGAAGTAGAACTTGAACAATGCATGCCATGCTTTACCTTTCACAATCACAGATACAATGGCCAGAAACAATAATTCTTATTATATAGTAGTTCTCAATGATATTAAGTTTATTTCAGTAATTAACAAGCAATTTAAAAATTGTCAGTGTAGGTTGCTGGAAATAGACATTTCTTTTCCCCCTTTAATGGCTTTCCAAATTACTATAAAGATGAAACAAGTGCACCCTTTATAAATGATCCTAAAGAAACACTTAACAGTCAGCAAAACTTGTAAAATTTATATTACTACATCTACATATTTTTCTTAAGCTGTCAGGTAGAACTGGAGAAGTGATAGCCCAGATATTTTCATCATTGGCAGCAGTCTATCTGTTAAGTTCTGCATGACAGCTTAACAACTCTTACAGATTAGTGCATCTCCATGACTTCTACTGGGCTCTTGCACAAGGACAGATAAACTTAAAACAATGCAGATCTTTTTTCCTAATGTTAATAAGTTTATTTTGGCTGAGTACAATATTGCTTCTATTTGCCCATCTTTGGCTTTCTGGTGATAAAGGTCAGCCCATTATAAAAAAATCAATGCAATTACAGTCAGCAGTGACTTCTTTCTGAGTAATACAGCTCAAAAAAAATGAAGTTTACACAGACCAGTAAGAAGCCTATGATACATAGCAAGATATAGATATTGCATGAAGAATCAATTAAGGCATTCAGCCATGAGGCTATTACCAAAGAGAGAAATTAAGCAGGGCAAGAGAGACAAAGACATACTGTATGATGAGATTTAAAAAGATATAGAAAGCTAATGAAGCAGAGGGACTGCAGAAAGCTTAAGTCTCTTCACTAGCCTGGTGTTGATTAAATATCATTGAACATTACAGCCTCTTTTTAGTGCTGGATAGCAGTCATCGCATTAAGCCAAAAAATTATTCCAGCATTTCTTAGATGCTGGATATTGTTCATAGAATCCTTAAGGTTGGTCCAACCCACCTGCACGCACAGGGTCACCTGGAGCACACAGCACAGGGCTGCAACCAAGCAGATTTTGAAGATCTCCAGAGAAGGAGATTCCAACATCTCTCCTGGCAACCTGTTTCAGGGCTCTGCCACCCTCACTGTCAAGAAATTTTTCCTTCAATTCCTGTGGAACTTTCGGTGCTTCAGTTTGTGGCTGTTTCCTCTAGTTCTGTCAGATGTCACCACTGGAAAGAGGTCACCCCATTCTCCTCACTCCCTCCCTCCCTCGAGGTATTTATAGGCACTGATCAGATCCCCCCCTCAGTCTTCTCTTGCTCAGGCTGAACAGGCTTCAAATATCTTTATGCTCAAACACTTCCAAGTACCTAGGGAAGCCCTTCTTTCTGGGAGCTTCTTCAGCAGAAGTGAGCTCAGACATTTAAACACTTTCTCCTTCTGGTCTTTGTAAAACTAGAAATTAAAAAGCCAAGCCAATTTCACCAAGCAGATTATGTTTTCATCATCTTCATTAAGCATCATTTCTTACTAATGAATTATATGATACAATTATCTCTAATAGAATACAGAAGACAATACTTCCATTCTTCTCTTGGGACCATGCCCAAGAAATACTTAATTCTGCAAGGGGTGAAACATAAATGAGAGAATGAGTCACATTCTCTAGAGAGTTTTCAGAGGTGATAGTTAGATATACTGCTCTGAAACCCATCTTCCAGAGTGTCCCTCAGGTGTAGTGATATCAAAGAAGATCTTCAGTGAGAAAGTAGACTGGACGCTGCATCAGCCATAGCTCTTTGGTGCAAATAAACTCCCCATGGCAAAAATCTAAAAGTTATAACAGTGATAACCATTTAAGTCTAGAAGTGGGCTGCCCAAGTTATGCCTCTTCGGTCCATCCACTAGCAGTAGCAGCAAATACAAGTGTTGACTGCTCAGACATCTATAAAAACAGTTCCTAGTTTTATCCAGGTCTTCCACAGTACATTGTGAGGAGCTCTAGAGCTTAGGGAAAACATCAGTATCATTTAAATAAACTCCAACTACATCAGGTTTTATATAATACAGGAAAGGATTACTGTGTATGCAGAGAGTACGATGAGTTGCACAGTCTTATGGGGCTGCTCACCTGTGCTCTCTGCTCAGGGTAGCATTTTCCAACACTAAACAAGTCCCATCTGATGGAGAGGCAGAATTTAGTCTGTTGCCATATATATCCAAGCAAGTTCCAGGTACAAAGCTTTCAGAATTCTAAGTACAGAAAAAGGTGCTTTTAAGACTCATGGCTTTCATTTTTCTTAAGTATAAGTCTGGTCTTTCTTCCACTGCAGTAGCTTTATACCAGCATTTTTCTGCAGCCTGTTTGATTCCTATGGAAGGAGAGTTACACTTGCACAGATCAGTTAGATGCTTCATGAAATTTTGCTGTCTTTAGTATTAATACATTATATACACACATAATAATTGGAGTATTTGTGAATTTTTCAACCTGCTTAAAGTGCTACAAACTTGAGTTACAACTAAACACCACCAACTGCAGCAGAAAAAAAACAGTTTACAGAGTCCCTGAACCAGTAAATTGCTGTCTGTTCGGAGGGATGTGCTTTACTGTGCCCAAAGTGGCTTCCATGGTCAGGAAGTTTCTCAGGTGTTCTGCTGGAACTCCAATTAGTTCCTATGTGCAGTTCAAATAGCTGTGATAACCAAGATTGTTGCTCAAGTTACAGGCTCCTGCTACCTACTGAACTCTCCCTTGCCTCTGACAAAGCAGTATCCAATGTTTTCCACCTCCTTGCTCGATATCACTGTAGATTAGATCTCTTGCTACCTCTCTAAGGATGTTAACAGTTTACATGGCAGTTCCCAAACTGGGAATTACAACTTCAAACATATGAAGAAAGATGAAAGGGAAAGGAGTACTGAAGGTGGAGCAGGGTTTTACTTCTTATCCAGCACCACACAGTCCTGCCATCACACCTTTCCCTAGTTACACATCCATTGCTGTGCAGGGTATCCCAGGCTCTGCAATGGAAAAGTCTAAATTTAAATTTCCTTTTACAATGGGATCAAAAACTCAGTATTGAGACAACTAACTTTTTCACCCTCTAAAATCTGAAGAGCTCTCTGAAGAGCTTGGGAGAAGAGCTCTCCCAAACAAGTACAGTTAGGTAAAAAGATCCAAAACTCCATTGAATTGTGCTGAGTTCACAATAGAATATGGAAAAAAAGACAGTAGTAGTTTTACTCAGTAGTAAAACACAGTAGTACCTTATTTGAGAATAGAGCTCAAACTCTAGCAGGTTACCCCAGTTGGAGCCTCTATCAGGCTTCAGCACTTGAAGGTATCAGAATCTTAAATATACATCCTACTGACAGGGGAAGAAAATAAGACAGATTTACAATGCCATAAAGACCAGTGCTTGAGCACAGACCTTAACATATGGGAAAGCGAGGTGCAGGATCCCTTCTTGATATGGTGAAAAATATATCTCCAGAATCAAGCAGTACAGATTTGAAAGTTTCATCTTTAACGGCATTTATGTTTCTCTTCCTAAATCAAGAAATCTGAACTTTGTACTGAGACCATATCAAGATTTGGGAGTTATTCCACAACAAATACATGCTTCAGAATTTGGAAGGTTTCCAAGAACAGAACCATCGCCCACTAGTAAGCTTCAAGTCATTCTCCAACCTTCTGCTAACCTTTCCAGACCTTTCTATTTTCATGGATTTAATACAACATCAACCTAAAATAGAAGACATACCTAGGACCAAGAGGTCCTCTCAAGTAATGAGAAAGGCACTAGCTTCTGTATAAAGCCTGTTCCTTCCTTATAGATATGACCAGGTAATAACCAATCACATTTATTACTATTGCATCAAGGCTAGAGCACAAAGAGACAGCTAGAAAGTAATGGAAGCTATATCCACTTGGGATCACCGCAGGGAACACAAGACTGCCTATACCATTTACCCTTTCCCAGTGGTGGAAAATCCAGTCCAGGCCTTTTGTATTCAAGCCAGTTCTTGAGGTCTTGCCTATAAACCAGGGTTTCTACCTACCCAGATCTGCAGCAGTACAGTCGCTTCTCAGCAAGATACACAAGGGAGAGACTTCACAGCAGTGCTCATGCCACAGTGCTCAGCCCTGGAGAGTCTCTACTCTTTTCATATGCTCTTCCCCAGGGATATACCAAAGCTTTAGCCCTGGTATAGCTTGCCCTTCATAGTTTGGTGACTAATACTGAAGTTGCCTGCAACACATTTTTGTGCATCTCAAAGCAATACTGGAAAGCCTGTAAAACAGAGGTTGGGATAACCAATTAAACACCGATTATTTGGGTCATCCGGTATGCAGTTTGTCCTGGATGGTTTCTTAGGTATGTTGGGTCAGCATTTTGTTTCCTTCCTTAGCAATTCTGAAAGCAACAGAAGTAACTTAGAGCTGTAGAAATACTATGTAAAAATGCATCTTGCTTCCCTGGAGATATTACAGCATCCTGTAGAGTCAGTACATACTCTATTTCAATACTAATATACTAAATGCAGATCAACAACTGTCAGTTTTACTTTGAGGGAAACTGAAAGATTTTTCTCTTAAACCACCCTGATCAGAGGTGGTTAAACCACCAGAGCTTATATAAAAGTCACTTTAAACACTAAGTGTAGGATAAATATTTAATTCCTTAAATAGCACATAATTGAGAAATTCCTGTTCTTAAATTACCCAATGGATTTCATACCACGGAGAATGTAATATCTATCATCATTTTTGCTATTTTCTCTGGAAGAGGCAATACAAGGAATTGCTTAGGGAATGATCATCTGTCACTTGGTATTGTACCAACATCAAAGATGATCCCCTCTTTTAGAGGCCCATTGCACTTGGCAAAAGGCAAAGATAAAAGGAGGAAATAATTATTCAAAGAACAAAAGTCAGATTTGTAGAGTGAGCTCATGTAGTAGCCAAGGTTAGTTACTGAACTAATAAGTGTTCTGTGAATTGATTTGCCCTATGAATGCCCACTTATTCTCACATTATAAATTCTATTATAAGGACATGTTTGCTTAGCCCTCCCCTACTTACTGGGAAACATTGTGCATACCTTTGATGCTTGACAAAAGGATAAGTAGATCCACATTGCTTCCAATCCACACTGGGTTAGAGAAAGCAGAGATCTAGACAGGCCCCCAACCCAGGTCCTGCTACCTGATTGGTGACTGCACAGGAGGTGGCCACATGTGAGCCACCAGTAAGAAGATGCATGGGGTGGAAGAAAGCACATCTACTTTTTTCAAGTAATTAAACTACTTAGCCCGAGTAGTTGCTTTCTACTAATTAAATGTGTTTGCAGAAGGGCTGAATTAGATGAAGCTAATAACCTAAATGAAAGAACGAGCATTTGGAAACAGATCAGGAATGAAATGCTAAGTTCTGTCCATGATTACTGCAAGTGCTGAGATGCATATATATGCATCAATAAACATAGGTTATATTTTCCAGCAACTGCTGAAGTCCAAGCCATCACTGGCCACACACCTTATTGCAACTCAGGCAAGGATGTGAGATGTGCCCACAATTTGCCTTTTCACAAATTAAATTTTGCTATACATCAATTGCAGAAGTACTATGCTGGCAGAGCTAGACTTAGCTAATGTATGAGGTGCCTTTTAGTACCGTGATCAAATCTGTAGTCTCTACATATACTAGGAACACCTACATATCAAGAACTTTATTCCAGATTTTGGCAACTCAGAACTGTGAAGTTTCTCTCTTTTTAGCTACTTCAATGGGATAGATGCTTAGGAAGAAAACTTTCAAGCAGCTCAAACTTTGATGTGTCATTGCATCATGAAAGGTAACAGCTCTAAGTGGAAAGATTGATATATTTGTAAACCATTAGTGAAAAAGTGTGATCAAAGTCTCAAAAAAATAGTTGTCATAATTCATTCTCACTCAAATATTACCAACTCTTCCAAATCTGTTCACTTTGAATCACAATGAACCTCAAATTGCTGCAAGGCCGTGATGCTTATGAAAAATGTTTCCCTGAGCAACCTCTGATAAAGTAAGTGCTTTACAGAAACTTCTGTTAGTTTTTCAGTGTTCCTGAGGAGTTTGGAAAATGGAGAGAAACTAAATTGTCCAACAGGATAATTCACTATTCTCTTCCTACAACATCTTATTGAAAAGAGCTAAACCAGCGTTGTTCTCCCTCTGTTCCCAAGGGCATCCTTGCTAGCTGTCTCCAGGCCTTCTTATACAGTTATGTTTCCTACAGCTGTGCAGCTCTCTACTCCATAGCACCTTCCAACTTTCTCTGGTCTCCTGGAAACGCCCAATACATCTCCCAGCTAACCAAGTTATCAGGAAGGTCTGCTTATCTTAAGCAGACACGTATATCTCAAACTTATTTCAAGGTGCATTTGCAAATCATTTGGCTTTCACATTGGGAATCAATTCAGCTGTGAAGTGGTTTCTGTATCAAGGTCTTTGTTTTCCAGCAATGAGCCTGTCTACTCAGTAAGATGTTTCACCACAGCCCCAGCTTTCTTTTCCCCACAGAGATTTGGCAAGTATGTGAAATAGTATGAACAATGGCTTACTAGAAATTTAAAAGGAAAAACAGCACTTTTATATTAAGCCTGCAACTCCAACAGTGGTAAAGATGCCATACTTCATCATGCATAAAGCATATTCATACAGCATAGAAAGGTACAGCAGTAAAGAAAGCACTAAAGAAGTTGAGTTGGCCTTTGAGCATGCCTACACACCAACAGCCACCATTTCCAGCTCATGACAGCTGCTCAAAGTTAATCTAAATACATCTGTTCACAACTGCTGCAGGCTGTTCAAGTTCAGACCATAAAAAACACTTCTGGTGTACTGAGTAGTACTAAGCACATATCAAGTCATGAAAAAAATAGCAGCTGGCTGGGATCATGCAAAAAAAAAAAAAAAAAGTGCATCAAGAGCTGGGTACACCTCCCCTCAGTAGTGGCATGTGCCAGGTTCACCAGATGCCTCACTGTAGCACACACTCAGGCTTGACTTCAAGTGGCAGCCTGCTGACTCTCAAACTGAACACTGGAATTGCATTTCTATTCCTGCAGTAGAAGATAAAATCCTCCTTCGATTTCCTCCCACTGTTTTCCCCACAGAAATTTCTCACAAGATGCTTCAAAGATTTGAGCATAGTGGGCAATAGAAGTGAGGGGTAGACGTGTCAGGGTGGAGGAAAGAAGTGGTGGCATATCCCTCTTCTTATTCTCATCATACATAAATAAGGATGATGTCAGATAGGAACTTGCCAGTAGGACCAGCCTGCAGGGAGCTCTAGCTAACCTGAATCCAGAAGAGGAAACAGCAGAGAAACAGGGGTGCCATCCTGCCAAGGCAACACAGGCATCATCTCACTGGTGCCAGAAAAGCAGTTCCCTGGGCTATTCGTTACCATTCACCAAGGGTGGATCATCCCTCCTTTCCATTCACAGGAGGCAGGCACTCACTGCAAGTTTTACCTAGTCCTTGTCATGAAGGCCTGCAGATTAATACTGCTTGAGGGGTTTGAGCTAAATTAGCTCTTAACACTACCTAGCCCTTTCAATAGTTCAGTGGTGGGGGTAATTGCTTTCCAAGTACAGTTTTGGGCAGTATTAAGAAACTGTACTGACTTGCTACAAAGCAAGGATGTTGCAAAATTGTTGTATCACTCCTTCCATTTTTAAAATCTCTCAACTTATCCCTTTTCTTCCAAAGCACAAACCATTATCGCCTTTACTACAAAAAACTCAAGTTTGCATCTCCTGACTCATGTCTAATTATTCACTCTTACGATATGACAATTTCAAAACCTTTGGACTCTCAAGTCAGATTCTTGCTACTTCAAAGCACTGCAAAGCATCTTTAACAGGTCCAATTCAACAAACCTGTTCTCCCTTTCTTGTCTTATAGGACTAAGAGTTTGGACATAGTTCAATACTGCACACTTAGAAGAGCCAGAGAAAAACCTCAAAAATATGAGAACAAAGTTCACCACCCATAAAAACCCCTCAGGAGGGGAAGAGACAAGTCAGAACCAAACCCTATTGGAAAAGTAATTCAGTAAAAGCAGTTACACAGCATCCATGAAGTCTCAACTGCAAAAAGATAGTCCTGCTGATTTATCCTTGCCTTTTGAGGGCAGCTCCAGACCACCTGGCAGTTCTGCAGTTTCTCCACTTGCTCAGGGCTTTTAAGCTTCTGCCCATCTCATTAAGATTAAAAGGCATCTAGTGCTCCAGTAAACTTTGTTTTAAGCCTTCTGCTTCACACACTGAACTGGAAATTTATTATATGCAGCATTTGATAGCTGCAAGATATTGGTACAGAGATAAGCCTTGCTTTCTCCACAGGAAGAAAATCTCATTCAGGTTGCACCTGGCTCACAGAGAGAAGACTCTAGGGAACAATTTGTCCCACCCTAAATTCTTATGGAGGTGTCTCCTGGTCTCTGTTAACTATAGAGGGAAACTGAAAGATGCAATCTACTTCATGTAGAGTCTAAATTCAATATTCCTCATTCCTTGATATTGGCTTTAATGTAAACTGTTGCTCTTCTGAATAATGAAAACCAAGTAGCTTTATATAGTTACTTCTGATTTCATTCATACAGTGGGTATGTTACCAATAAACCCATCATAAGAGAAAAATTTTAAAAAAAGGTAGAAGTATCACATCAGAAAAATCACATCTCTAAAGCATGACACTAAATTGTTTCTCTACAGTTATCTATTATTGTGCTGCTAATGCAAAATTGCAAGCCCTCCACTTTTCTGAGCACCTAATGAACTCAATTTGTTTCAGACTGCAGCCTACAGTTCTACACAATTTTATGCCACAACACTGAATGTCAAGTGCCACTCCTGACACTCCCTCTGTTTCTAAAATACTAGGTAGCACAGCCTTTGGGAAACAGGAAAATACTAACAAAGTTGAGTACTTCATTGTTTCAATATGCAATATGCTTATTTACATAAGTGCCCTCTATTTGTCTTATTGGATCAGTCCGACCAAAACAAAATTTGCATTTAAATAGTATCACTATAAATTCAGGTACTTTATGTCAATTATTTTCATACTTATTTCCATACATATTAGGCAGGAAAGAGATCTCTGCTCATGGAAGAGAAGGTAAGTCTGAGATAAGCAGAGATTGCTCAAATTGCTACTTCTTTATTAAAGTTCTCCAAGAATCATGTGCTTTTCCCAGCTTTACAATACCTGGTAGTTAAAGAGGGAAGCAGCCCCTGAACGTGCTTTAATCCTATAAGGAAGGACTCTGCTCACAGATAGCATTGATGTGGAGAAGTGTCACAGGCCAGAAGCTGTGACAACAGCAAACAAGGGCTTTGAGTCATCACATCCTAGAATCAGGACAACTCTCTCATCAGTCACCATACACCAAAGGGAAAAAAGCTGTAAGGGAGAGGAAGGAAATCTGAGTTAAAGACAAACTTCATTGCAAGGAAAGGTTCTCACTTAATTACAAAGAAATTGACTGTTGTCAAAGGACTTGCTCTAGTACCTTTTCCAAGCATCCTGCTGCAGAAAGAGGACCTGGGTCCCATTTTGGAGCTAAGATGAAAGAAAAGGGTCACTGGCATTCAACATCAAGCAGGAGTGGCAAGAGCAGCAAGGACAGCTGCGACAAATGGAGCAAGGGCTCATCTCCAACAGCTCAAAGAGGGAATCCGTAGGGCAGCTTCTTGCTTTCAGGCAATTCATGGTGAACATACCTTTAAAACACTAACTTTCAGCAGGTTAATAACCCTATACTCATGCTTTGTTCCGGAAAGAATAGATTAAGACACTTTGTCCTCTCAAAAGAAAGTATGAAGATGGAGTTGCTAAATCATTTTTAGATGTTCTGAAATACAGCAGGAATCACTGTTGGGATGAAAAACGTGGCTATAGTAACAAGCTTTCATTTGCTTTCCCCACACTCCACTGCCTCTCATCTATAAAGCGGGACAGAAGCATGTCATTGGGGCGCATCTTAGTTTCCACGTGGAAATAAACTAGTATAAAGAAAACTTTATTCCAAGAGATGGCAGAAGTTGTAAAACTGTTCTCCGAGGATCAAAGCAGAGCATAAAGCCTTGAAAAATGCATGAGCACAGTTGAACTGCTTCATATAGAACAACATTTCTCAAAGCACAGGCTGCGAAGCACTGCAAGATGCTGATTGAAGACACCTCTCGGAGGAGGGTGCCAGCTCTGTTCCTTCAAGGCAAGGCTGAGCACAGCAGCACCAGGGAAGGAAAGGAAGCTGCTCCAGCTGCTCATGCTCCTCTTCCACGTGGATTTTCATCAGAGGATCAATCTCTCCAAAGTCCAAGATGGGAAGAGGAAAGGGTACATGCCAGCTTGACCCAAATGGCCCAAAACATATAGCTTTCAGTGCCTTCCCTTGTGTAACCTCAGAATTATGTGAGTATTTTTTGCTGAACCAAGTTAATGATAGTTGTTCTAATACTCCCCTGCTCAGGAAAAAAAAAAGGCATGTGACGTTTAATTAAAACCCAGCTCTCCCTCTCCTACTACAGCGCCAGCAGCATACATTGTGTTTCATTTCCCAGTTTTCTAAGAATTAGAATACTAATTCTAAGAATTAGAATTTTCCAAACAAGATACAAAAAACCTCACAACAGAAACCACAGCCAGGGGAAAACTGTTTCTAAAGATGATCGAAAATTAACATTTACACTTCTGTGAACAGTATTTTATGAAGATAAAGTAACAGAAAAGTAACATTCACAAGACTTAGCCCTCAGATGAACTGAAAAGAGTTGAGAGAAAACATAGTAATAGATCTTCTAGCCATTATTCCATTCCAAAGTCCCCAGGACAATAAGAAATACTGCAAGGCACATCTAGCTTGTGAAGCCTGTAATAGCTATTGAGGAGTTGCTACATGAGTGGGTTTACTGGGAAGCACTAGATTTCTGCCTCAACTTCCTGCTGTGCCAGAGACCCTGTGAAAAGCACCAGGTTGTTCAACATGTCTCTCTTGCCAGGGAACCAGCTGCACAGTTAATGCAGCTCAGAGTCAGTTCAGGTCAGCTGCACTTCACTAGGCAGCCAAGCCAATGAAACCCAATCAGAGCACCCTGCCACAGAGCTACTGCTGCTGAACTTTATGCCAATATATATTAACATGTCCCCTTCCTCATTTTTAGGTAGCAACAGGATTAGTTCTATGCTACGCAACCCATCAGATGATCATACGGCCCAGACATGAGAGAAAGTGTCATAATGGGTCATTGCTCAGACATAAGGCTTCGTTTCTGTAGGCTCTAAACAGTCCCAACACAAAAGAGCTCCAGGCTTACAGGTCTGGACTTGCATATTCCATCCCTACCTTACAGGTGACCAGGAAGCAGGCTCCAGATGACTGGAAGAGAACAAACTACTCATTCCCAGTGCAAGTGATGCTTATATAGAACAATAATTTACTTGTTATTCGTTTATAGAGTACTTGAGATGAAAGGCTTTATAATATGAGACTTGTCATGTTGAAGAGTTTCAGTTACTTTCATGAAGAACAGCTTTACATACAAAACTGCTGTTGCAAAATTAATTTTTCACAAGGTGCAACTGGCACAACACCTGAGGAAACATCAGGGAAGCCTACATTTATTTAAAAAAGGCTTCTGGTATGTTTTACATTAGCAAGTCAGGTATCCAGACACCAAATGATAAAGTCTTCAAACAAGAAGTTACAGCACTGCAGAGTGTTGGTTGAAGGACTTGGTAGAACACAAATTCCTATATAGAAAAGTAACTTCTTGCTCAAAGGGGTAGCGAATGGAGGATGTTGTTCCTCTGTTGCCCTTAATGTTAGGGACACCACCAGTCTTTCACTCTCCACAAACTCCAACAAAGACTCCTGCCAATTTCAACAGGCTGTCACTGCCAGAAAAGTGTTCCTGTAGCTTTTATTTCCACCACAATCCACTGCTCAAGGGACACTGCACATCAAGTCAGTCACAAGCCTCAGCTGCTCAATTTGGCTAGAGATCCTGCCAGGACTTTAAATGTCCTTTTATATGCAACTTGGTCAGAACCTTCTGTGGGTCCTACCCTGTCAGGCTGCACACTGACTAATAACATAATTCAAGACTTATTCCACAAGACACTGTTCACATCCATGAGCTCCAGACAGGAAAAATACGAGTCCTCAGAATCACTCTAGAACACAAGACAACTGAAAAATAAAAATCTATATCTACCTCTGCCTGAATCCACCTCAGTAGCTCAAACCTCAGCACCTTGCACACTTCCACAGGACATTTGGAAATTTATACAAACTTGTCCCTCCAAAAGTCTGCAGCTTGCTGATCTCTGAAGCAGTCAGGTACTTGCTTAAGTGCTTCCTAGGTTTAAAATCTGCTTTCTATTTTTGTATTACTCCTTAGCTTGAAGAAAAGAGTTCTATTAAAAAACAGCTTATATTACAGGAGACTGATAATTCCACTGATAATACATGCAATGTGTGCAAGAAGGCAGAGCAAGGGAGGTATGCATCTAGAGAGTTCAGCAAACTGCAGGTATAGCTCCTGAAAACAGTTTGCGATCAGGCTGTTTGATTATGAAATCAAAGGCACACAAGTAAGATCTGATAAGCTGCTTTTCAGATCTTTCATCCTCTAAAAGTTGTCAGAGACATCAAGAACTTATGTGCATGCTTTCCATTATTTCATTCAAAATAATTTTAAATGCCCCTTTGAAGACAACTGGGCTAGTGAATCTGCTCTCCTACAGAAAGAGTGTGCAATACCAACAACATTAATTCAGGCTCATTTAAGGCATATGCAAAGTGTTACTGACAAGACAGTCACAAAAGATTTAAAGGCTGCTAGTGAGAATACTGAAGTTTGTTTCTGTATAAATGCATGTCTGTGGCAATTCCACAACAATAGCTTCACCAAGAGATAGAGTACAAATTAAAATCCATGTTGCCTTGCTTCAAAACAGCTTCAATACATCTTTCAGCAATGTTCTAATTTCTTCAGGCACCATATAGCTCAACTATCCAGTCACTTAAACTGATAAAATACATACAAGGCCAACATGGCCACTTACTGTATGTCCTAGTGAGAACTGCAAGAGGAACACTTATCTCTTTTGTACCAATCCTGTTTTGGAAGGAATTTGTAAGACATGTCTCTTCCACTTAATCTATTAACGAGCAGAGGAAGATGCAGTCTGGCTTCCTTCACCAAGTTGTTTCAAGCTAATGTACTTACCAGTCCTAAAAAAAAAAAAAAAATACAGCAGTGATTTTTTCCTTGCTAAGATACAAAATTCAGTTACAAGTAGTTATTTTGTTTTAGAATCTATTCTGAATAGTATAAGAACATGGAATCAAGCTATTCACTATTAACTGCACTGTATTTCACATTTGAAAGAGTGATCACATCACACTAAAACCCAGCATACACAGTAGTAGGTTTCATTTCTTTTAGCGGTTGGTTTCTCTACAGATGAATCACTTGAAGACATCAACACAAGACCACCCTCCACCACCCTCTCTCCTCTAAATGGAGGCCTCAGCTGCTCTCCTCTTTCAAGTAACTGTGAAGCACCTTTGATTTAGTCCTCATAACTCAGAGGTCAAGGGACTCTGGGCTTTGGGCACTCAGCTTTGTAGTAGCATTAGTTGAGATGTCAATCACCATGAATGCTTCTGTCCTGCAGAGGGCAGAACATTGCACTAAAAGCATCAGTGATACTTTATCAAATAAAGTCTCCATAAAACATGTCGGTGTTCAGGCTGATGAAAAGCAAACCCTCAGCTCTAACCTGTTTTCCCCTCAGAAATACCTCGGGCAGGTCAAAGCAAGTCAATTGAGGCACATCTAAATTTCAGATAAACACCTCATGCTAGTCCACATAACCCTACAGACATGAAACTTGAATATCCATAATTGAGAATTAGTTTTTTTTATAGCACTTTAACTTCAAAATTCACCTCCTGCTCTTCCTCCTCCTGCTTTCTTTTATGTCCTTTAGATATTAAGGACATTTAGTCCACAGGGAATGGAAGAAACTTTATATTCTTCAGTTCTATTTGTAAGTGACCTGTCCTTTTCACTTCCTTTCACCTTATATCACTATCAATTATGTCAGTTTTCTATTCCATTAAATCACTTCTGTTTTTATCTTTTCTCCCCCCCACCCACCACTGCTGTTTTTCTGGAAAAAAAATATCTTGCCTTTAACATCTCAGCCACCACAAGCTGCTGGAAATACCTCACTGAAGGGAATTTTTGCCCACAGTTCCCACCTACAGTTGGCAAATATCTAGTAAACATATCTGAAAGAACTGCTAAAACAAAGTCCATGAGGCCCAGGCTGTACAGCTTTCATACACAGAAATAATCTTTCCTTCTTGAAGAGCACCACATAGTTTCCACCAGCTTGTGATTGGGCCTCCATCATCACAAATCAGGCACATGCCCCAAGAGAATCTATGCTTAGCTACAGGTTTTACATCTGTGAAAGAGCCACTGCAAGACTATTCCACTAACCCTTGCTCTATCTCAGCAGCCTGTACCAAGAAGGAATATGCACTGAGAACCATTGAGGAAGGAGTGTATTTTGGGGCACAACACCTCATTGCAAGAAAGTGTCCCTCTACCTGGCTTCAGCTCACCCAAAAGTTGAGCTGCTACTAAGTCACATTAAACTTGCCCTCTGAATTTCTCTTTAAATATTTACTTCCATTTCAAGCCACATAACTGCCCAAGGGGACTTCATTTTTGCAACCTACGCCTCAATGCACTGCACAAGCACCAAAGTTGTAGGAGATGGGAAAGCATCAATATTAATTAGCAAAAACCACATTAGAAAACAGAGGCAAGTTAGAGCTTCCACAGTAACAGCTAACAAGCTGATTACAGTTATTTACTGTTATTAAAACCAGTTGCTATGGTGACAGGAATAGCTACCAGCTGCAGTTCCTCCAAGACAAAATTCTTCCTAAGAACATACAGTGGACTGACAAGCTATCCACATTCCTCACAGGGTTTCCTGGGTATTCTCCTCACTGGTTTCACCTTTGCAGCAAGTTCTGCTGCCTCCCAGTGCTTGTTTTGAAGGGCCACTAGTCCTTGTGACTACTTATTGGAGGCAGAGGTGCTGCCTGAAATAAGCCCTTAATGAAACCTGCACAGAACCTGGGGGACTAAGCTCCAGGTAAAAGTTTTACACTAGTTTTGAGGGTTCAGCTCTGCCTTATTTTAGACTTGCTTCTTCCCCTGCTTGCACCAGTGGGGCTTTAGCATCCCTCAGGGCCTAGTGTTCCAGCTAACTCTTTCTCCAATGCTTGCATCCAGGTGCTGCTCCTTCCCAAGGAACTACTGTCTTTCAGCATAAAGATTCCCCAGTTTAAGTAACACCAGGAGAGAGAAAAGCTTTTCCAAGATTTCCAACGCAAATCAAGGGACCAAGATGGATGCAAGAATTAGGCACTGGGTCAAAAGTAGTACTAATGAACCTGAAGTTCAGTTTTCACATGACAAATGGTGTAGTTTAATAGGAGAGTGCCAGGAAAGTTCAGTCTGCAGCTGCATGTTTACTGTCCCCTGCTTGTACTGAGCCTAGTGAACCTGTGGTTGCAAGGCTATTAGATTATTCATTAAACTTCTCATCTCAGATTGATTAGACTGATTTAATCCCAGAAAAACAAGTTCTGCTTTCTAATCAGATCAGCTGTTTGAACCTCTAAGACCACATGCTTACACTTGGTGCTCCAAGTTTGACCATGCACTTAATTCAAAACAACTTAGGGTGCATTTATGCCAACCAAATCAAGCCCTGAGGCATCATTCAATAGCAAGTACTTAATTCCCCATTTGGTTTGGGTCACTATTACACTGCATCAAACTCAGGTTGGCCAATGATCATAACCAGGAGATCCTTCAACATTTGACAGCTGTGGCAATTTTGAGCACAGAGCTACCGGATCTAGAAAGCTGTCTTGAATGTTGGAATACAAAGTCCAGAGCAGTTTTCCAATATGGAAGAAAATCTGACAGCACAGAAGCCAGAAGACTTCCACACTTAAAGATATTTAAACAGTTTGGGCTTTAGTACTATGGAGACTGCCAGGTCAAGACAAATATATATTGAAACATTTCCTGACAAATAGCAACATGTATGCAGCTCCTTCTAAACTTGCACATAGATAGCCTACTAGGAACCTGCAGGAACAAACTCCTTAAAACTGTTTATTTTAAAACCAATCTAGAAGACAAGTAGAGCCTGGGAAGAACCCAAATATTCCCAGAATCCTCTGGACCAGTTCAAACAGTCAACAGTAAGATGGTCATTAGCTACTCAAATTCCATGGGATGTGGTTCTAAGCTCAACATAAGGCTAGCCACTGCTAGGCAGCATTTGAGCAAAGGGGCCTGAGAAATTATGACTTTAAGGTACAGTATACAGAAGCTCAGAGAAAGAAAAAAACTACTCTTAAACCTTTAAACTTCAACTTTTAGATCCTGTTGAAGCCAAAACAGCAGTTCTCTGTTCAGGAGGAACTCTGGAGAAACTCTCCTTCCTCCAAATACATCCAGAGAGAGCTCCTAGCACATACTTATTAGTTATATTGCTAACTGGGGATCAAAGCATCTCTTATGAGCACTGAGGGACTAAGCCATGCATGGTTCTATTTACCACTCTCACCCTTGAAGAGGAATTCCCAGACAGTTGCTTCACTTGCCTACCCCACAAGCTAGCGAAGCACTTAATGAAGTCTTCCTTAAATTTATCACTATTTTCACAGGAGAAAAAAAAAAAAAAAAGACAAGAAGCTCAATAACTCTCTACTTGAAGGCAGCCCTTATAGGTCCCTGCTGCAATCTCCTCAGGCCTAGGAGTGAAGGAAACCAAGCTTGGTCCACAAAGAACCCACAGAACAGTTGGCTATATTTAGGGCAGAAAGGAAAACACTGACTATCTGGAGGAACAGAAGCTGTTTAGAGACGAAGGTGGAGGACCTGCTTGTCTTCAAGAACAGAGAATGTTGGACAGGGCCAGCAGACAATTTCTGCACTGCAAGAGACCACAGCAACAGACAGGTCCTAAACACCAAGATACAGACAACTCCAGAAATATGATGAAATGTGGAATTTAAAGTCAATGCCAGGGGCCAGACACCATCAGCCTGGCTCTTATCACTTGGGCCAACAGTAAGGCAGAGTAAGGTATAAATCCATGGTATGAATTCAATTCTAGGAACACTGCTCTGGAGACACATCTCATCATGAGAAGTGAGGCTATTTCATATACTAGTATTATAAAAACAGCACTGATCTGACAGGAACATTTTGTTAAGCACTCCATCAGGACCGAGACTTCTGCTGTTCCTATCTTAAAAGGATTTTCCTGCACCACACCTGACTCAGTATTTCCCCCAAGCGAGATTTTTCTTTTCCCTTCAGATGTGAAGCGTCTTTCACATAAAACTCACCATCAAAGCATGACTTTTCATAAGATGACTTTCTGTGCAAGCTTATGCCAATGTTTCCTGCTGGGAAACATTGATATACTTTCTCACATTTGGCCCCATGGCCCAGCTACAGCCTTGTTTATCACTCTGCCTCCAGCAGCAGCAGTTAGATCTAGTTTCATGTTAGGAAAGCAAGAGACATCTGGAAAGAAACGCAGCCTCCCTGGCCACTACACCCCAGACTCCCACTATCTGCTGAAAGTGCTGCAGAGAAGCACTCCTGCCCTACAGCCTCCCCAATAGCTGCATTAGAAAATAGCTACCTTGGCTGTTTGATTCTTAGAAGCAGGATGAGTGGCCTCAGGACTTATACAGTCTGACCAACTGTGTAGCCTTCTCTGTTACCAAAGATTTAGGAAGGAATAAAGTTTAAATAAGCTTAACAAGCCAAGTTTCAGGGTTAGGAGACAGTGTAGAATACAGTATCTAAACTACTGACTATATAATCTAGTTTCCTCCAAAAGATACATGAAAACAATTTCTGTAGGGTTTACAAATGGTCAAAAACTACTCCTAGTTTAGGAAGTTCCCTGGCCCATGCTGAAGAACAGAGGATGAAGTTTACTCAAGGTAAATCATTAGCCTTCCTAACAGTCCCTTAGGCCACTACTAGAAAGATCCTGGCTATGGCTATTTTGTCCTAATTGAACCAAAACCATGGTGCACACATTTCAGATAATTTCCTGCTGACATCATGGAGCTGTATCCACCTAAAGGGTCACATACATGACCACAATACACCAACCCTCACCAACTGGAAACGCTAATAAGCTTCCAGGAGTCACTGCTCCCACAGAAGTCATTTTTTTTTCCAAGGAGCCCTTAGTTTAGGGGATGGTTTTGAAGACTGAGCCGTACTCATGAGGAAGCAGTGAAACCGGTTGTCACTATTCTTCCTTCTCACTGGCCACATGGTTCACAGCTCAAGATGAGACATCTCCATAGAGAAGCATTTTCTTCAAAACATCAAGACTGCCCTCCCTCCTGTTAGCTACAGCCCCATTAGACTCGCCTGTTATGTTATAGGTACATGCCCATCTCAGCACACAGTAAAACCTGGCCATTTTGTTACCAAAAAGGGTAAAAATATTATCCTGGAATACAGGAGAAAAAGCATTATGGGAATGTGCAAAATTTACAATGAAATATTTATATTAAGTACTTCAGAACCCACCCAGGAGAGCTATTACAAGTGGATTAACTACAAAAATCTTCAGGGGGGAACTTCGTCCCTTGTTAGGTACTCTGATGTCTAATTAACACCACACTGAGTTGCTCTGTGAGCAGCAAAGCTTGTTTTTAATGCCCTCTGTAGAGAAAACTTAAGCAGAAAACACTTTCCTCCACTTTGTCAAAAATTTAGACAGCAAAACAAAGTGAATAAAATGTTACAGCCAAGAGTTTTAATTGCTGAGGGTCCAAGAACACTTATTTTGAAGAATTACTCAGAAAAGCTAAATGCTTTCAGCCCGGCTGTTTGGAGTTATTTACCCTAAGCCAGTTCATACATACAATCATATAATAAGTCTCAGTACTCCACACATAATGCAAGTGCCCTACAATTTTCTCTGTGGATAATTAAGCTTACTTGTAGACAAAAATGACAATCATAGATATAAAAGCAATACTTCAATATTAAATTTAATATCAGCAGGTAGAAGGGTAATTAGTTAATGGGCATCTAGTCATTTTAAATATTGCCAAAACATTAGTTATTTCTTCCATTTCAGAACTGTTCTAATATACAGCTTCTGTCTAAAGATTTATTTTCATTCAATTATTATTTGATAGAATTGAAGTTTGGGCTTAAAAATGAACTGTCAGCCAGAGCATTAGAAATGACTGTTATCCTAGTGCTTTTTCTTGAGAAGTAAAAGCCATAATCTTGAGGAATCACTCATAAAAGAGCATTGGTGATTCTAAACTGCAGCTATCTGCAAATACACTAATTTGCCTACTTTGCCTACTTTAGCACTCATTTCCTAAGCAAATTTGATCCTTAAAACGCCCCCAAGTATAACATGAAACAGCTTTTTTTTTTTTTTTAAGTTGTGTGGAAGATATGCTACTGGATTTTTTATTTACATGAAGGTCCTTTGAGAAGAGAAGTTGGCTTTCAGTGCCGTAGTAGCAGAGGAGGAAGGTAACGGGCAGGTACTGCGCTATCCAGCCACTAAAGCACAGGAGCCTCACCAGCTAAGCTAGGACAGAACTAGTATTCAGGGCGAGCTGCTATAACCATTATCCACATTCTGCATAACCACCAACCTGGTTGTGCACACAACCCGATAAAACCCCTGGAGGAGGGAATGAAGCTGAAGTATACTCTTGTCTCATTTGCCACACAAGATACTGGTCAGCTGTAAGGACATCAGGACTGATTCACTCTTGCTAAAGACTTGAACACCATTGCTTAATTCTTGCTTGAACTAATTACAATCCCGTATGCAGATAGAGCTGACACTGTAAAAAACACTAGATTGAAAGCTTTTAAAGCATCATACTGCTAAAATATGCAGATATTTTTCTCAGCAGTAGAGCAGCTCCTTTCTAATTAAGGAGTGAGGCTTTTCTGTACCTTAAAGAAAATTGCAAAATAATTTTCTTAGCTTTCTACATTTACAATTTGTGATTGCTGCAGGAAGTTTAACATCAGCTGTAATTCTGTGTACCTTCCTAGAAATCCCTAAGGGAGGCCACAGCACCTATTTCTCAGAGGTAAATCATTACTCTGCTTGCTATGAACATCAAGACATAGAACAAACATCAAGTAGAATATGATTAAGAACCCTTGCCTAAGAAAGAGTTTCTCTTGAGGAAGTTACTCAGACTCAAAATATTTAGATAGAAATCAATGAACTCCTTGGCCACAATGACTAGAAGCTGAACAAACAAAAGCTGATCAACACAAACACACAAAACATCTACAAAGCATGAGACTAGGGAGCAAGCAGAGTGGGAATGCAATGGAACTACACATTAAACCACCCCACCAGTGCACATGAAACCCAAAGAAAGCAGGACTCTGAAGAGGATGCTAGAACCTCAGCAGGCACAGTCAATAAATCAACACACCTTCTAGGGGAAGTCATCTTAATGCAGGAGAAAAGAAACCAGGACTCCCATATTCAGCAAGGTAATAGCTACACACGTTGTATAGAATCAATGATTCTTATGCATCCCTACAAAGAGCTCCCAAGCCAACACTCCCAGAGGATCTCAGCAGTAAGATTTAGCCACTAGTCTCCTCCAGGAGGAAGTACAAACTAGCTGTGGAAGCTCTCCACAATTGCCTGGTCAACACCCTGATATTCACACTGAGGTATTCCAGAGACAATTAGACAACCTGTCTTACACACACATCCAGAACCACATAGCTACTAAGAACATTCAGGCTCAGGGTTTTTACTTAAATCTCTAAATCCCACCACCCTCACAATTTTACCTTACCTTCTCCTTGTGCATGATACAGTCCAGCACTCTCCCAAATGAGCCTGATTTCACTTGGAGCACACTCTTCTCCTACAAGGAGCCTAGGAGAAAACCAGCAGATACCCTCCCAGCACCTAAAGCATAACCTCCTAAGGGCCTTACTGGCTTTTTAAGTCAGGAACACACCTTCACCTGGAGCCAGTGATTCAGGTGCAATTAATTTTTTTTTTTTTTTTTTTTTTTTTTTTTTTTTTTTTTTTTATTACTTTCCCGCCGACTCAGCTTCCCAAATGGA
>VZSG01000577.1:404427-448324 GCA_013398315.1 Nothoprocta pentlandii | reverse complement strand
GAAAAGAGCTAAGCAAGATTGTGAACAGCTGGGAGTGCATTGTGGCACCTGGATGAAACCTATGTCTCACTACAGAGCTAAGGGCTAAGTGCATTGGAAGGTGCCCTTGGGGAAAAAAAAAGGCTGCCTTAGTCAGCCCAAATATAGTTATGTTAATAATGCAGTAGCAACAGAATCCTAAAGGCTACAAATTGTTTTTACTAATCTTTTCTCATCTGGGCTCTGCCTACCCAACTCTCTTTTTTCAGTTAACTTCCTCTTTTAAGTTTTCTATATGCTTACAGAGAAGCTTTCCTCTGTCTCTTTCTTTCAGCCTCATGTGTTTTTTCCTTTTGATTATCTACCCAAGTCATTAAAGGTTTCCTCTTTGTCTCCAAGCCAGAATTAATTACTTTATGTTTTACGCGGAAAATTTTCTTTTCCTAATTAAGACACACACACACACACACACACACATAAAGGAAGCTATAGAGTAATTTTATTGCTGTTTTCTGCTAAATAGTGTTTCATATTCTGGATATTATCTGCAAAATGTGCACTTCACTTAAGAAGTACAACACACTTAAAAATTAATATAAAGTGCTTAATTCTGTAGTAAAATGAACTGACAGCAGTGTCATCATTTATAAGGAAAGGCATGAAATATTATGTGTTACTCAATGAATGTAGTTTCTTTTTTGTCATTATTGCTGCAGAATTTAAATATGTTGCTTTGTTCTGATGATGTGGTAGAAATACTTCAGGTTACCTACAGATCGCCTGGGTTGCTATAGATAATTTAGCCCTCAGTGGATAAATCTATATCCACAGCAGGCTTCTGGGCAACAGGTCAAACTATAAATAAGTGACCTCGATGTACCTGAGCTTTGCAGCATTTGAAATACAGCTGAAGACTCAAATCTTTCAAACTGACTCTACTTCTATGCAAGTCTTACAAGAGAACATGGGATATTGTATTTCTCACACCATTGAATACGGTCACTTTGTCAAACAAACGTCTTTTTCCTGCAGGAGGAGGATTGGCCCCACATGGCCACACATTCATCATCATCAAATCTTAGCTGTAAAAACCACAACTGGTGTCAGCCTTTTTAAGAATGCCAGTGCAATGAAGACAAATCTCTGTGCTCTGGTAGCAATCCATGTTTCCTTTCCATTGCTTTTGTGCCTTGGAAAGGGTACTTTAATAAAGCGGGACTGGTGTCAACTAGCGAATTACTAACCCTCTGCCTGGTATCAAACTACAGAGGGTCGTGTTTGTCCCTGTGGGCTTCGTAGACCAGCTTTCTTGAGTCAACCCTTTCCAAACTCAGAGTGAACTAGATGCTCAGCTACCAAAAGCAATGGAATGCTATGCAAAGTCAAGAGTTTCCATGCACAGATATCTGCATCTACAGATATTTTATTTTGAACATACTGAGTAGGCATATTTTAAACTCATTACACTTGGAATTTCATACTGAAGTCATGAAAGTTAAGTTCTTTTTTAAAAAAATCTTTTGGTGGCAGTTGCCCCTGCTGCTATTAAAACAGCACTGGAATGGATTTGACACTTTAACTATAATGGCCAAATCTTCAGTCACCATTTCTATCCCTATTTTCTTTCTTCTTTTTTATTTTTATTTTGATTAAAGGAATCATCATTTCCTTTTTCCTCTCTCAAAAAAAGTGTGATTTTTTTTAAAGTAATTAGCGTAGTGTGCAGCAAGTAGGAATTAGTATAGCAATTGATATCACAAACCAATTAGCAATCCATCAGAAAATGAATTTTGAAACAAATCACTTAAATCTTTGTAGATTGAGCCCAAAGAGGCAGAGAAACTACAGAAGAGATTAAGTATGAGTTCCCTTTAACATATTAACTCATACATAGCAATCTGCTGTAACTAAATTTAAGGCATAGATTATCTTTCTTTATTATGAAATAGCCTGTGATGACAAAGACACACAGTCCAAATTTTCTGTACCCGCATTTCTCCTCTCCTATTAAAAAAATACATAAAGAAAGAAGATCTCCAAGAATGTTCCAATGGACATAGGCAGACATCAAGCAAACTTTCTTTTTTTCCCCCCCCCCCACAAATGCAATGGTTTGAAACCAAAGAGAAGCTCTTCACCATGTATGGAAAACAGCACAAATCACTATTCAGTGAGGGGCAAATGAGGACATTGTCAGATCAGATATATGCTGTTTTGGCATTAATTATGACATGGAAGCAAAAGCTGCATTTTTGATGTATGGTGTTTCATTAACACAGAAATGAAGTTTTGGTGTACAAGAAAAAGCAGATGTATTTTCCTTCCTCCCATTCTGCTTAAAATTATTTCATTTTATCCCAGCTCCCAGCTTCTAGAAACATCATCATTTTGCTCTGTCTGTGTCATTTTTAATTAACTTGTTCCTCTACTAAAGTTTCAGAGTTAAAAAAAAATGCTGCTTTGACTATTTCCTTCGCTTCCCTTTAAACTTCAGATATTCTCAAGAGAGCCCATTCTTTGCAGGTATTAGAGGCATCTCCACTTAGCCAGTATATGTTGAGCCTTTAGCCCCCAGATGAGCCTGGCTAGGGTCAATAAAGCCTAAAGCTCCTGACACAGTGTGACACTGCCCTTCATTCAAAAAGTGACATTTTGAGCTGGTACCAGTTTAAAAGCTACTAATAAATTACCATCAGCTCTATGATCTCAGCAGCACTTCTGAGATCTCCCTCATAAACACTTCCTAGGCTGAAATTTTCTTCATAATTTGTTTTTTCATGTATTTTGGTAGAAAATAAGCTAGCTTGTCCAATTAGATGACTTAGCTAGTAACTCACAGAAGCACAGGGTCTTCATCCCTTATCATTAGTGCTGTTCATGAGTTGTCTGGATTATTGTTCATAAGTACTTTTGGATTGATTAGCTCTTGCAGGGTGTTTTGAGCTGTTCACATTAATTCACACTAATTTGGAGATCTTAAATTGTGAGGCGTCAGAGTTTACGGTACACAGAAATGTTTGTTTCTGTCCTATTTTATATTCTGTGTGTCATTTACACGGTTATTTCTGAGCCCTACTTGGAAAGCTAATCCTATTTCAAAGTATCTGAGTCCCACAGCTAGAGCATGTTTAGATCAGAAACATCCTTAAAGTTTTCTCTGAGAACCAGAAGGTCAATCCAAATTATACCAGTTTTCCTTTGGTTTACATAAGTTTTTTGAATCAAACACTTTAGGATTCTTTAGGTTCTTTAAAGTCCATTTCTCTAAGGCTGGTAAAGCATTTTACTTAGCTATGTCAAGAAAAGCTGGGGAACATTCCCTTTGATTTCCTAATCTATGTTTGGAAATGAAAAGTCTCCAATACGTCAGTATGCAAAACACAATATCTGCATTTTCAACATGAAAATCTTGTGAACAAGGTAACATCCATTCTGGTGCCTGGCAGGTATCAGGCATATACAGAGCTCACTTGTAAGCACCAGGAGTGTGTGGTAAGGATGTGGCAATTTTATAGAACATTTTGCAAATCTAGAATAAAATATGCAAAGAAATATCAGATATTATTATTCCATTCTAATTCTGCTATTCTGCTACAAAATACAGAAGATATCAGCTGTAGGATGGATTTCCACTGTTCATCTGAGCATGCTTACTTATCTCAAATTCTCCATCAGTGTTTTGATGGAGAAAAATCACATTTAATATCGTGGTATGAACACTGTAAGATTTCCCAGCAGAGAGCTGTACCAAGCAATAAGTTTCAATTCTGTTATGAAGAAATACTCAGATTTGCACAAATCAACAATGCACTGTTTTCAAAAGACCTATTTAGGGCCTGGCAATTGTGATCCATCCAATGGCTAGTGTATATTCCTGCTCCTATTAATAACAAACCAGACCTCTACAAGTAGCAAAAGGAAACATTTTCATTTTAAAATTCCCAAATGACAGAAAATTGATATGAAAGCTGCAGGAAAACAAGCCGCTTCCAAGAATTATTTCAAAATACACCATTCTTCGGAGCTATTAAAACAAATGTGTTTCAATGTGAGATGAAAGCCCAGGATTTTTGCAGAAGTTTTCTCAAGATTTATTTTAGTAACTCTGCAGGCTTTCCTTGTGCTGCAGTGAGCGGATCTGTACGTAACGTTCCGTGCTGCAGCCGCCTGCGGCAACGGGACCCTGGACGAGACTCAGTGTACGCAGTCACATCATCAAAGCAGGCACTCTAAATGAATATGCAGCACATGAAACTAGCTGGAGTATTCAATATTAACCAGGACTGCGGGCGTTCATCAGATTTCATAAAAGCTACAAGAAAGACACAAGAAAATATCCAAACATTCCCAAGATCATTCCAAAATCTCCAAGAAATATGTCCAAGGTGTGTTAGCTCTTAATAATTGCTCCACTGCTTCTTGTGCCAGTAATGCCCACAATAGCTGTAGCTTTGCAGAGCAGTTACTGCCACAAACACCACCTTTTTGCTGTGCATAGACACTGTCTGCAGTGCTCCTGAAGGGAATTAAGTCTCTAAGCGCTATCAAAGTTAAAAATAGGAGGTTTGCTCCTGGGACAAATTCACTTATACACAACTGAAGGGACGTGTAATTTAAGACACATAATCTGGAGTAGATGAAGGGTGGAAAATTTGCTGCTGAGAGATAATGATCTAGCAATAATTCTCTGATGTGTTTCAGACACATACATAAGACGGAAGCATTCCTCTATGCCAACTGCTCGCCCTCCCAAATCCCCAGAGGTTCTGCCTGTGCTCACTCTTGAGGCACCAAGATGAATTTCAGCAGTTTAAATATTAGTCAAGTGGGATTTTCATTGCATTAATTTTGGAAGGAGCTGAATGTCCCAAAACCATCAAGGATTTTACCATTCCCACACCTGCGATTTCTTTTCAGGGAAAGCGCTGATTTGCTGCTGCTGTTGTGGAGAGGTGATCATTACAGGCAATGTGCTTTCTTGCCAGTCCTGAGGCCTGTCTTCAGAGACGACTTTTGTATGTCTGGGCTCTCTGCTGCAGGTGATATCAGGAAAATATGTGGACTTTGGAGCCCAGGGCTGGCAGGGCTCGATGAATCACCAGAGAAAACTCAGAGCAGACCTTATTTTCCCTCAACCTCAGCCAGTGTTCCAACTGATCCACAGCCCATCTAATTGTTTTGAGAGATACAATCTTCATATTTGTGTATGAAAGGGAAAATAACAGGCATATTCTCCTGACCAAGTGAGGTAGGAAGTAAAGACCCAAAAAAATCTGGAAGAGCAAACAGTATTTGGATTGCCTTTGGAGGAGCTTGAGACACCTCCAAGTATCAGGCAAGCAGTGCAGGGTACTATTGGAGAATTTATGATTAAGCAGGGGATTTTCTGTTAATCTGCAATCTTTTCATGCTTGTTTTTCTGTTGGATTTGTTTCTGGGGCAACTGAGGTGCTTGGAATGATGTATCATCAAGTGCTGTTCCTGCAGCAACAGAAAACAGGATGCTGTAAAGGAAACATGCTCGTGTGGGGAAACCGCAGCTTCATTACTTTTATTCACATGAGTCTCCCTGCTTCAGTAGCTCCCAAACGCCTCTGCTTGCTGTTTTTCAGAAAACAAACAAACTAACAAACAAAGAAGACGAAGAGTATTTAATGATGTACGTGTCTTCGGGAAATTTCATGCAAATATAAAAGTGCTCCTTGAGATGGTTTCTTTAGCACTGGTGCGTGGAGCACGGGCATCCAAACTTCAGATTTAATTCCAGCAGATTCTAGACATTGGCACGTGCCGTGATCCCCCACAGCTCTGCGGTCTTTCCTCGGAATAACCTTAATTCTGCGGTCAGGCTTGGGCCCCCTGGTCAGAGCCAGTCGTCACAACAGCCTTGCCAGGACTCATGAGCCCTTGGCACACGCTGCCCGTGGCTCTGCTATGTGCTTTACAGTTGTCTGTAGAAGCATAAAATTAAGACCTGATTTGAAACATTCATCAACCTTAGCAAAAAGGGGCTTTAAAGGGGGTTTTAAAGTCCCCACAGCAGCAACCTAACCTCCTGCCCTCCTCCTTCAAATGACAGAACCGCAGGCTTGTAATGAAAGTGCTGCAACACCTTGAACTGGGGAGAAACGGGAAAGAAATAGAAAATTATTTATTTTAAACATCAAATGCAAAAAAAATAAAGAGAAAGGATTTGCTGAGAAATCCTGAAAAGGAATGTGAGCATATATCTGTTTTACTTTTTTAAAACCACTTGTTTAAAAGCTGCCAATTGAAATAATGACAAAGGGTTCAAATCACTACTGAACTCTAGAAACCAATACTGCTTTTCACAAAAAGTCTGTCTGAGGAGGGCCAAATTATAATCTAGCTGAGCCACTCTCATCACTGTGTTTTACTATATGTGCCATTTCTTTCTTTGCAACACACTCTTTTTTTTTCTTCCCTGCAGAGGGAAAACAAACATGTAATTGAGACTGGTGTTTGCTCGGTGCTAATTATGTAGTCTTTCTGTATTAAAAAAACCACAACTTCCCAAGACTAATAGATCTTGCAGAGGAGGAACACAGAGAAATCTACCTAATAATTAACTTCATTTTCACTTACTTAGACAGTCTCATTAGCTTTCTTGTATGAATATTGTGTGCAGGAAAGCAACTGTTGTAAAATGAAATACATTAATAAAAGCCAATCTTTTTCCTTCACAGAGAATTCATTTTATCTTGGGCCATTTAAAAAAAGAAATCCATCTTTGTGCCTTCCTCCTCCCTTGAATTTCATGCAGTTTATAAATATGTATACTGCATGAGCCAATAATAGACTCGTTTTAGCCATATTATAAGTGAGTTTATGATTTTGCAATATTTTCCCTACACAATTTAAGAGAGAGTACTGAGACTATTGGAAAAGATTGATACATGCTTTGAACTGCTTTTGGTTTATATCCAGAGTCCATGCAATTCTTTACAAGGGCTACTCAAAAGAAGCCTTTTCTTCAAGAAACAAAGCCAGTAAATTTGCAGTAGATAAAAACTCAGCAGGGTTGAAATCATATGTGGTGGAGAAAGGAATTTAAATAAGAATACTAGTTCCATCTTCACATCTTCGAAAAAGAAAACAATCATGATCTAACTATGAACATAATTCCCAAAGGTACTTTTACAACACAGACCTAGTGCCTTGCAATCTTTTTGTGTTTAAGCACATCATCAGTTTAAGCATGGCATACAAAACTAATGTACATTGAGTCCTCAAGTCTGTTCCAGTTCCCAAAAACAAACTGGGAAGAAACAGAATTAGAGAATAATTTAAGTTGGAAGGCACCTCTGGAAATCACTCTTGTCCCAAAGTTCCCCAGGGATTATTTTATCAGGAGCTGTGTCTCATTATGATTAACTAGCTTCTGTATAAAATGCCAGCCCGTAGAAGTGAAGAACAGGTAACAGCTCTCCCATAACAGATAACAAATCTCCAATGTCCTTTGTACTTGCTAAAAATTTTGAACATTACAAGATTGCTTTGGTATATCTAACATCACACACACACGCCAACAACAGCAATTAAAACCCCCTGATGTGTGGATACGCTTTAATATTTTCCTGAGCTGCAGTTATGTTTTTAAAAACAATTGATTCAGAGTGATTATAAAAGACACATCTAGAGATGTTCACCTGGACAGACAAATATTCTATTCAATGTCTTCATCAAGCTTCTGAAGTAGTACATGAAAATCTCTCCTCCTGCAGGAGAGGAGAAACGTGAGCAAACAACTGATGACTCTCTGCCTTTACTAATTGCCAGTTACCACTTTGACTTAACTTTTAATGCACTGGATTTCAAACTCAGATTCTTCACCCGGGTGTGGTATGCAATTTGTCTAGCACTCAGCGTGTAATTGGCAGTCAGTCTGTTCTTAGCCTGTCTCTTTGGGTGAGTCTCAGTGTGCCTAATGCCTGGGAATGGTCTTGAAAATCCCTCTGAAACAAGCAGCATCTCTGGGCTCTGCCATCTGATGAGGTGTCCCCATGCTCCCAGTCCATCTCATCTCTTCCAGCAGTTCCTGGTGCCAGCATGCAGCAGTCTGCTGGTGCACGGTCATCCTTTAAAACGTCTCAGGACTAGGTAGAGGGAAAGCATTTCATTTCATTAACATTTCTTCCCTTTATGTTCCTTACTTTTCTGAAAGCCTAACCTGAAATAAATTTTCCCACAGAGCAAAAAATCAGCGAGGAAAGGAAGGGTTTGGAAGAAAGGCCCTCAAGATCCTTCATGATCCATTTCTACTTTTTTTTTTTTATAAGGTAGAAAGATGTAGTCCAGTCACTTATACTTTTTCCTTCCTAAAAGTTGCACGTGGGTGCTATGTTCTTGTTCATTGAGCTGGTGTCACTTGATGCTGCTTCACATTGTTAAACAGTTTCTGGATCTTTGATGGATGAGGAAATTCTGTCCTTACATAATTCAGAAGAGCCACAAGAGATTTAATTAATGTTTATAAAGCATTCAGGATGCTCAATTGAAAAGGATGATGATATACAGGCTCTATAAAAACACATTTTTTCAAGTTCTCTGATATTGCAGAACATGCTAAAGATTCCTTTTTTCGCCTTTATTTTCCTACAGCAATTCTGTCCCCTATGGGTTGTAAAGAAATAGTCAAAGACCAGAAGATATCAACACAAGGAATTTAAAAAGAAGAGGATAAATGGTTTATGCTAGTAAAGGAAGGCATCCCATGAGCAGGAAAACCAACAAAACATCATCTCCTATGAATTTGTGTCCTGTAACCTCTTAACCATCACCTCACTGAGCATCTTCCTGCATCCCTCCTATCTTTGGTGGGCACGTGTCATTGTAAGCAGTGGTTGAATCAATGATACGCCACACTGGGCAAATGGTCTGGTAAAGAAATTTTCTGGTGAGGAAAAAAGATACCTGTCTAAAAGACCTCATTTCTTAAATTTTCCAAACACAACCTCAGCGCAGAAGAGAGCAGGTCAAAATGAGGTTCTCAAGACCTTTCAATGACGCCTGGCTTTTGCATATGTCTCATTCTTGAAAGCAGCTTTTGGTAACAAGAGGGAAGGGGAAGGGGAAAAGGGGAAGGGGAAAAAGGTAAGGGGATAAAGGGGAAGAGGAAAGGAATTTTCCTACCCTACTGCAAGGAAGTATCAAACAAATACGACAGAGATCACAGCGACAACAGAGAATCCACTGGACAGCCTGGGATCTCTTACAGCCAGTGAACAAAAGCACCAGGTAGATGAACATCATAGCGCACAGGAAACATGCCTCCTTGCAAGCTTGTTTATTTTTTCAGGTCTCATCTACCACACAGAGGGAAATTACAGAGAAAGAGAGTGTTTGTGTGTGTTTGTATCTCCACTCAGCCGTGCCAGCAAAGGGAAATCATCCAAAGCACAGATTTGTCTAATGTGGAATGATTTAATGGCATATGGCGTAACTCAGTGAATAACCCGAGGCAATCTCCGAGCGCAGAGCACAGCAGGGCTTTATTGTCATCCCTCCCTCCTAGTCCCCAGGCACGGCTTGGCAAGGAGGGGACCTGGCTTTCCCCGGCAGCTGCTCTCCTGGTGCTTGATTCAGAAGCAGCTTTCGCTCCTGATGGGGAACCGAGGGTGATGGAGCAGCTGCTCATAAGACTGAAATTTAGAAATTTTTTTATTTTGAACTGTGCAATGCCCAAAACCTCTTCCAGGAGATGATGACAAATGGTTGTGGAGTTGCTCTGTACCAAACCAGGGGTGGTAGAGGCAGAACCCCTGAACTCTGGTGCCAGGTCACCACGCACTCATCTGGCTGCTGGCAGTTGTGGCCCCATATTTCCTTCCATTTCTTCTCCCTTGTGACAGCTCCAGCACATTTCTGATCCAGTCTTGAGCCATTTCCATACTCTGAGCTCACAGAGAAGTATTCGGTGTTTTGTTCTGCTAGTTTGTTTTCAAGTGCTATCAAACCTGTGCCATTTTTTTCTTTTCCATGTGCTTCCCTGAAACATTACTCTTCCAATATGTCTATAAAAATCTTGACAGTCCCTGGGCAGTCTGCAAGCTAAGATCTCTGCCTGCCTTCAGCCAGCATCATCCTCATCTCTCCCAGGATGCAGGATGGAACCATGGAGGACCTGACACCAAGGGCAATACTCTTCCACCTCCTACCAGGCACGTGTTTGCTCTTCTCCTGCATACTTATCTCAATGCTACATTTTCTATAAGCTCACAGTCCATCATGGCCTTTCCTAGGCATTGTGGAAGGTGTAACTTAGCACAGGGTGATGGACACTTTTGCAAGGTCCTCTAGGCTATGAGCACTGCAGTCTGTCCTGGGGCAGCGGGTGAGTTTGGACAAGGAAGGGTGGGAGACGGGGCTGTATCTCATTGCGGAGAACAAGGAAGAGGTCTAGCATTGTCCCATTTGAAGGCAAAAGACATTTCCTGTCCCCTTGGCAATTACCTGGGTGGTACGAAGCCAGGTGGCAACACAGCAGCATCGCTCCTGCTGCCAGTAGCTGCTTTGGCTCTGCAAAAGGCTCTTCCTCCTGAGCACACATATTGTCTGCCAGGCTTAATGCCCTGTTTGAGTTACAGAGCGAGCACCTGGAGCAGCAGTGGCTGGGGGGCAGCCGCCAGCCAGGCTGGGCTTGGGGCATGGACGAGGAGGCAGAGGATCCATCTGGCAGCGCTGATAGTAGGAGCAGTCTGGGCTGCACTGCTGCTGGCTCGCAGAGACGAGAGCTGCAGTCCTCGGTGCTCCAAAAGCTGCTGGGTCTCAGAATAATGGACTGAGAAGAAAAAGGGGCATAGGAAATCAAAAGGGAAACGCTTGCAGCAACAAGATAAGCCCAAAGTGATTCATTCAGGTACAAATCAGCTGATACACGGGCAGTTGTGAATTTTAACGGTGCCCTCCAGTGGCTGCATGAGTACCTATAAACCTCCCCCAGCCTTAATTAGCTAATGTTTCAGGTGTGGGAGGAATCCTTTCAGAGCTCAGCTTTCATCAGTCACCATTACTTCACCTACAACTGTCTTGTTGTAGGTGACAATGGACAATGACAAAGGAAATATTTCAACATTTCTACTGAAGAAACTGAATTCTGATCCCAAACAGCTTAGTGGCAGAACAACAAAAAATAGTAATAACATGAAAATCAGCATTGTAGTAGGTATCTGCTACCTATACCAGGCAGCAGCAGGCCAAGGGAACTAAATGCAACTCTTTTTTCCAGTTCAGAGCATACCTGTGCCTTTATGATTTCTGTGCTGGCAGCCACTGCCATGAGCTTTCTCATTTTAGAGCATCCCTCAGACAATTCTTACTCTTTTCCCAGGAGCAGGTCGAGGTGTGAGGCTCTGCCCTGCACATGACCTAAGTGGGACTGTGGGGACCTGCAGGTCCGATGGCTGCTTGGTTCTCCAAACTTTTGTGGGGCCAGGCTCCCAAGGAGTGCGTGGTGCAGCCTCTCCTTCCCACCTTCCTGCAGAAGACACAACCACGGGCCTCTTGTCGCTGTGGAGCACCTCTTGTGTCCCCTCATGCTGATTCCCTGCCTCCTGGAGCAGCACAGTGTGCCCAAGGTGCTAAAGGTGCCATCAGTGTCAGGTGCCCAACAAAGCCCAACTCCGGTAATTATAAAAATCAATCAGCAACTGGTAAAATCAGCCTCGAACTAAGTGATTTCCATGTTAAGCAAAAATCGCATCCAGCAGCCAAGGAAATGATGTTTTGAGGGGTGCGGATGAGGGTGCCCAGTCCTCGGCAGTAATCACAGCCATAGATGAAGCTCCACCACCACCTGCTGGACACGCTGGGATGGAGTTGGCCTCCTCCCTGCTTGTTTACTCACAGCAGGTTAAAAATTCAGGGCCAAGCTCCTCTTGCCACTATTTTTTAGTCACTGGAAACTTGGCTAGTGATGGACATTAGTAGCTTCTACCCATCTGCTGTGAAAGCCTATTTTCTGCTTCATTTATAGTAGCCCTGATGTATCTGAGAGGCTGTTCATCTCTCACCAAGCGCTGTCTGAATGCAAACAGGAAAACAGTGGAGATCTCCAGCAAGGTGAACAAACAGAAAAAGCTTACGTGGTTTACACTCCAGGAGGCGGTCGGACTTAAGGCTAAGAGAACCTTAAGGGAACTGTAAGAGACCAAGAAGGGATGAAGAAAATAAAATAGAGCCCAGGCAGACAGTGGAAATCGTTAGTCACAGTGATATGAGAACTGAATTTTTAGCACTGAAGAAAGGAAGCTGTAGGTATCTCCATTTATCAGATGCCCTTCATCCCCCCAAGCACAGACCTGCTCCCCCAGGCTCCCGCTTGCCTCATAGCTGGCTCTGGTGGTTGGCACAAGCTCCTGTGCTCTCAGCGCATGCAGAGCCCACGGGCACGGCATCCTCATGTTCCTCATGGGCTATCGCAGCAGCAGCCCTGGCTCCAAGAGATTCACGCCTGTCTTGCTGACATCGCACCTCTTCACGCTGTGTGCAAGCACAGTCATCGCGGACGTGGCCATCACCGCAGGGACCATCACAAACCGCCCACCCAACACGGATTTCACCCACACACCAACCCACAAAAGCTCCCTTGCTCTGCTGTCAGACACCCAGGCCATCTCCAAGCAGGGCAGCAAAACGTTCTGCCCCAACTCCAGCACCCAGGGGACTCCCGTTAGGGGTAGGGCGCCCTGCACCAGGTCGTTGCACCACTCCCATCTGCATCACTGACACCAGGACATTTAATAAAGGGGGCAGCGAGGCTTTCAGAAGGGGTGAGGGAGCCTCGGACTTATCTCCGTGTCTGGAAATGATAGAGAAGCTGCTTCAATTTCTTATCTGGGTTTTCGCTTTGAATTATTAATAACCAATTTGCACTTAATTTGCTTTGTTCATAAAACTAGTTACCATCCCTAATAGACAGGGTTGTTCAATTCAATGATTTTGAGTTTTCAGAAATATTGGTTTTAGGAAAACATGCATGCACTGTAACATAGCTCTTACAAATTTTCTTTTGATATAACATATTTTCCTGAGAAGATCAGCTCAATATCTAAATTCACCTCATTTGGTCATTTTAAGCATTTTTGAAAACAACATTACTTCAGAAAAACAACTATTACTGAATTAATCATTCTAGCTTCCAAAAAGGAGTTAAAAGCCATGAAACATCACAAATATTTCAGATAATTTTTTAGAGTTTTCATGGAAAAACAGTTTTTCATGACTTTTTAAAAAATATTTCTTATATCGAAGTTTTATTTTATATTAAAAAAAGAAAATTTAAGTTCCTTGTGAAAAAGAAGAAGCCTTTTTTGACTCCACTTGCAAAACACCTCAGATTGAACAAAACTATGAGTTCAATGCAGAGCCTTTCTGCATGTTTAATTCTTTCACAAATGCCTTGCCAAAATTAGGAAACACAGATGAAAATACAGCTGCTTTTGTAACTTGGAGGGAAAGGGTATTTACAGGATGATAAAAATACATCAAAATACTCATTAACTTTAATTATCTTTTCTGGATTTTAAAGTGAATTTATATTCTGGGGGCTTGGTTTGAATGGGAGAGCTGAGTCACCTGGCGGAAGAGCTGCTGTTAAGAAGGAAGGACGAGGAGAAGGACGAGCATCCAAACCTACTGGGCACAGGAAGAGGAAACTGTGGAAAAAGGAGGGTATAAATGGCCAGCCATCCCAAACTGGAGCAATCCGGAGGCAGCGAAGGGCTGAATCATGATAATTGAGTTTAATTAAGGGGAAATATCAACAGTGAGAAAAGGCTTTTAGAGCTTTCCAACTAGTAGTTTAATTGGCCTTCTCCATCCTGCATAGACAAGAGGAAATCTGACTCAGATTAGCACAAGGCTACTAAGATTGGGCTTCAGCTAAATTTAGGGAACATATATATATATATTTATTAATATAACCATAATGTGATACTGAAAAATCTTCCACAGCCTTGATAACATGCAAGATGTTTAACTGGGGAATAAAACCAATCAAATTAGCCCTTCCCTGGCCTCATGTGGAACAGGAGGATAAATCAAAGGTGAAACATTTATAGTTCAGCCAGCTGTTAACAATTTTGCTGTTAACAATAACAGCTGTTAGCATTTTGGGTCCTAAAGCAAGTTTCCTAGGCCTCTATTCAACGAGAGGAAAGCAAAAGTTGAAGGTTTTTTTCCTTCCACATTGTCCACATTATTCTTCAGATACAGCTTCTCAGGCATCTCAATCCATCTTCCAGGTCACTAATGAAAATAGATCAGACACTAGTGAAACTCAGTAGTTTTTCCATTCTTTGAGTGAATTATTCCTTAAGGAGAGAGAAAAATCAACTAAATACCTACATGCCTCCCTTAAGTTTCCATCCCTTGCTAATGAAAATTGGAGATAGCATCAGAAGCGACATGCAAATCAGGAGCCAAAGGACTAAGTTCATAGGTGTCAATGAACACATCCCCGCCTAACCTCAGACATGCCACCTGATCTCCAAGTCTCAATTTCCTTTCTTGCAAAAGATTCTTGCATTGGGAAGCATCTGAGACCTAGCGAATGGAAGTTTAAGAACCAATATTATTAGTCTGCTGGAGAACTTCCTTTTTACATGAATTACCTGTAGCGAGTATTCCATATGTACTTTCTTGAGGTTTTGTATTACATAATTACATACACATAGATTTGTAGTTAGTAATTATACAAATAATTACATGGATTTTGTTTCTGTAACTATTGTTTCTATCTTACAGTGAAATCTTTAAGTCTCTTCTGCTCTATAATCACTCGAGTCTGACCTCAAGCATAACACAGCAATGAGTATTTTGCATGTTTCTTCACATGAGTTAGAAAGTTCCTCGTTCTTATCACAGAATCAGCTATGATACTTTATGCACATTTACACTAGTTGACGAGCCAACTTAGGGAAAAATTAAATAAGGACACAATACATCTCACTCCTCACCCAGCAGATGTAAAGTGTACCAAACATTATCAGAAGTCTGAAAACATTCTAAGTAATAAATCAGATCAATGGGGATCTTATCTTGTAAAGAGAGGGCTGCTGAAAACTCCGTGTACCATATGAAGGAACAAGGCAAAGAGTTCCAATCAAGTGATCCTTCTAAATAAGCCTGACAGGCTTTTATTACCAGAAAACTGAATTAAGAAAAACAGGAGACAAAGTGCTTGATCTGACATTCAGGATTTTAAAAGACTGAGAAACAGAAACACCTTTCCACAAAGAATAATATGGAAGGTCACAACCAATAAAAGTTGGGTTTTATTCAGGCTATTGACAATAATTCAATTTTAGTTTCCTACCTCAGCCTAGAGTTTACGATTAATTCTGAGCCTTATTCACATGTGAACATTGCTAGAGGCCTCTCAAAATATCAGTTGATTAAAAGTTTCTTCTTCTTTTGAAGGGTAAAGAGCATCTCTCCTTCTGCACTTAAGTAAGGATCATCTATGCAGGCTTTATCATATTAAAGTCCCACTCCACTTGATCCACATTTGTCAGATGCTGTAAGGATAGCTGACAAATACTTACTGCTCTCCAGGTCATCTTGAAATTGCTGTGTGAAGGGGTAATCTGCAGAATCCAGAAGCAGCCTCTCATTTTTGCAAAAACACTTTGGCAACCCTTCAAAAAGGGAGCCCTATAATAAAAGCCTTGAGTGGATGGGAAATCAGAGAAGCAAAACAGAATTATAAAAAAACAAACAAAAAAAAGAGAGACAAGACACAGGAGTCATGATGTCACTTCTATCATCTTTTCAAATGGTTCTGCTCCAGGAAAGGAGCTTGTATCTTCAACAAGGTCTAATATTTTCCCACCTATAAAATAGGTGGTTTGGTATCTTGGTCACCACAGATGACAGGAAGGCTCAGCTATTAGAGATGGACTTTCATGTTTTGAGAGAAGTATATTCCTGCTTAAACTCCTCCAATCTTTAAAAGCAAACATCCTGCATTTAGCAATAAGAGAATACCTTTAAAAAAATGAAAAAAAACAGTTACAGTAAGAGCCAGAAGTAAATTAACAATTTGCTGTTACAAAATTTGGGAGGCACAAGATGCATCCAGAATATGGGACAACAGGACAATTAGGCCTCCAAATCCACAAACAGCAAGAGAACAAATGAAATATGCTGTAGCCTGCAATCATATTTGATAACAAATTCTGAATGTCTTAACACATTAGAGGGCTTTGGCTAATTCTGTATGAAGAGTCATTTAGTCTCTCCCTCTAAGGGATTGTTCCTCACTGTGCTTCAGCCAAGACATATCTGTAGCAATAAAGCTCATACCATTTTCCTCAGCAGTTAACTGAGAGAAAAGAGTAGACCTCAGTTGCTCCCCTCACTTGTATCTTGTCCTAGTGTCTCCTACCTGCTTGTGTCTGTCAGTCTCAGCTCTTCTCATGACATAATAGAAATTGCCCCTGCCTCTGCCTACGAAACCACACAGAAGGTAGACAGGATGCTCTCAGTCACCAGCATTCACTGGACAAACTGAGATTCTTCTCAGTCTCAAGCTCACTTTCTATACTATAAATGGAGCTTTCCATGGTTCAATTTCAGAAATTATCTAGAAATGGACAAAGATACAGAAGGAGCATTAGCAGATCATTAAAAAAAAAAACACACAAAAAAACTAGAACTTATCAGATGTCATATTAGCAAACAGTTTAATTTATTAAAATAATTCCAGTACACTTCTGTGCTTCTACAGTAGAGGCATCGTAACACGTAACAGGTAAAATGTGTTAACACTCTCAAGGAAGCACTTTCAGGCTCACAAGCACAGAAACACAACAGCAATAGTATTGTACAACACTTTCCAGTTCAGCCTTCTTTTAAATCGCAATTCTGATACTTCTTTGTGGAACAGACAGTTAAATTCAACCGTGTATGCTTCCAAAACAAAGATATGAGAACAAAACTCTATAGTGTCAAGGGGAAGGCGGGTATGCCACATATGTCATTGGAGTAGGAAGCAAATGTGTGGACAAGTTGCTGTTTCATGGAGGAGTAGGTGGTTGTAGCAGCACAGGACATGAGAGTCTACCCTTCAATCACACGAGAATACAAGATCTATAGGATGCATAGGGAAAGAGTAAGTCTCATATTCATCCTACCCTGAAAGACCCTGGCCTCAAAAGACTTGCACACCTGAGTAACGTGCTTGTAAGAATTACAAGACTTGCGTAAATCTTCATAAGGAGAGTCTTAAAACACATTTGTGGTAATTCAGAGCCAGGAATTTCTTCTTTACTGCTATCAAAGTTATTTCAACCTGGTGTAGTATCAGCAAGGAAACATGAGAGGTTAATAGAAATCAGAAGACACTGAAGGTGTAAACACAGTGCAAAAGTGTTGGTTTTAATTTTTGACTGATAATGTGATAGTTTTTTTACTGTGCTTTATTTTCAGGAAAAAGCAGAGCCGTCATGCGTGTCATAAGATACATGCTTGCATACATATGTATACATACACACTCGCTGCAGAAAGCGAAGGCTTTCAGGGCAATAGGTCATTCCTAGTACATGATTTTTCACATGCAATTTTTCCATTAAAAATGAGAATTGTACCCTCTGCTTACTACATGGATTAAATTAATGCTTGTTTACGTGCATATTACCCTAACTACTTACTGATTTATATTAACCAGATCTGTTAAGGTAATCTGTAAATTATCTTTAGTTGTAACACCTAGCCCGAACACTCTTGGTAACCACACTATTCCTAGAGTTTATGATAGCTAATATGTCAGTTAGCAGAACATTCTTTATAAAAATGTCTCAAGTTTCAATTGCTTCATATTGCTTCGCTTTTAAAAGTCTGTTTATATACAATCTTCACTGTTAGTACACTTCAGATTTATTGAAGAGCAGTAAACTCTGAGATCTCATTGTTAACAAGCACCTGGTCTTTTTTTTTTTTTTTTGACATTAAATGGAAGCCATCAGCAACAACTGTTGTGTGGAGCATTCATCAGGTTAACAAAAAGTGCACATTAGACTGAATGAGATGAAACTGCTTTGTAAATAGCTGGTAGACTTGATAAAAACAAATTATGTGCAGTGTAGTCACTATCCTGCTGTGATAGCAAAAGGATGTAAAAAGAAAAACAGTTATATGACGATTTTCTAACTGTATTAATGTAGCTTTGGTTCAGAAAGTCTTAAGTGTTGTAGAGCACCTTGTTTAGTGACAGAACACACGCATCTCACAGTGCTTTAGTGTATAATGCTAACAAACTATACACTGCCAGTTAAAAATGTTAACAGCATTTAATAAAAAAAACTTTACAGAAATATTTGTTAACAAATGTGCGGTACAAATGCAAGCTCCTTGGCCACAAACTCAAACTGTGTGCATCGGTTTTGTGCTGGCATAACAGTGCAAATGCTGGGATTCAAGTAAGCTTCTCCATATTTAAGTTAAGCAACAGAGATTTACACGGATCTGTGAGGAATTTGGGGGGATTTTTCTGCTTTCAAGGACATAAGAATCAGCTGAAACATTAGAGTAACTGAAATGTTTAATTTCCCTCATATAGAAGGCAATCTAAATGAGGAGAACACATTTCACAAGCAAACTGGCTTTACGTACCACCAAATTATTGCTGCAACTAGACCAGCTGTGCTGAAACAGAGGTCTACAGCTTGCAACCTACTCATCATTCACATGGAGACAAAATGAAGGCTACTGAGCTCCACACAGTGCAAGTTCTTCATGCAAATGGATTCAATTGCAAGACTGGAGTCCTGTTTCGTAGAACAGGATCATTCAACATTTTGTTTTTTCTCTTCATACACTCAGATCAGAAAAAGTAGATTGTTTATGACTTTTTATATTTCTAGAGTCTACTGTTTCATGCCAATTTAGATTTGCTCAGCAACAAAAATACAATATGAACACTCCTTTCCAAAGAGTTGCAAAAGTTATTGCTGAAATTTTTAGGGCCAAACATGTAATTATTTCACCAAATCAAGACTTTACTCTGCTAAAAAAAAAAAAAAAAAAGAAAAACCAAAATATCTGACACCCTATTAATTAAAAGACTTAACACCTTTCTTCAATTAAATAATAATCTAAGATTTTACAAGGTATTCACATTTAAGCAACCATCTCCTGACTTTCATCTGGCTGAAGGACAGATGCCATAATAAAAACAAAACTGCTACTATCACATTCTTCATGAAAGCAGTGATTAGTGCAATTTACCACTGCACTACACAGCTCTAATAGTGCAAGGTGTGTCTGCTTACATCAGTTCTCACAATCACCTGCTACATGGCCGGTATCCTCAGATGTTGGTAATTGTTACTCTCGTTAGGATTTTGGCATTTATGTTAACATTTATGAAAAGCTATGGCTTTATCCAAAAGTACATATCCTGTCTAAACAAAAATTTATAAAGCATTTATTTAAAACAATAAAACTGGATTGGAATGAAAGTTGTTTATGCCATGAGCTCAAGGTGTTGGATTTAGCTACAGAGCACAAATACCTGCATTTGTGCATCCATTACAGTCTTAAAAGTGTATTCACTTAAAACATAACACTGATAAAATGTCACTCTTCATTTTAAACCTCTAGTTGTCTAATTTTTTTTTTGCAACATGTGTGATCATTCATATGCAAAGTGTCATCTGAGTGTCACTGCATTACAACAGGATTGGGATTGTAAGAAACCCACAAATGCGTGTGTAAGAAGGCACTTGTCTTCCAGTGGTTCAAGTCAGAAAAGGCCTTACCCAAACAGTGGCACCTTACACTGTGAAGGACCAGCAAATGCCCCAGGCTTTGACAGAGTCTCAAACCCGTCTTCATGTCCCTGGTCAAAGGTGCTATACATGGTCTATAATACCATGAAGCTCATGATGAATTCCAGTAGTTTTTGCCTGTTGCGTTGAGGTAGGAACGTAGTGCTTAGTTCCAAAATAGTGTCTCTCCTTTGTTTTGTCTGATTGAAAACCTAGAGGACAGGGTGAATACATGATTATCACCAAGCTCAAGGAATCTCCTCTTCCCTTGTGATGAACAGCTTATGATCTGTACTAAACTTGCCCTCATTTACACGTTTTTTTCTTTCCTTGAAGGCTTAGATGACAAATAGAATCCACTCACTATTCAAAATATTTAAGTTGCACGAAAGGAGAGAAGCTAAGAAATAAGCAGTGTATGATAAACAGACACCTTCTAACAGCACAGAAGGACAAAACATGCACCAAAAAATCATAATTGAAAGTTCAAGTACATTAAAAACAAGACTTCAAACACTATCCTCTGAGCAGATACAAAAGCAAATGCTGTCTGGTTCTACAGAAGTGTAGACTAGAATTAAGCTGATGGATTTGATAAATGCTTTCTTCAGAGCTCCCCTTGCTTTTTTAGCCTATTTGAGATAATCAGAAAGCAAGGGCAAACACTTCATATCCCTTATCTAGCAATAGCTCCTTGCCTAAAGCTGATGCTTTTGAAATTGTAATGCTAAATCCTGTTTGGTATTCAGGAAACCATGTCATTCTGATAAAAAATCTTCTTTTGCAAAATCTTGATATGCAACTTAAAATGCAAAATGTAGGTGAAAAATTCCAAACATTATTTCAAAGTACACCTTTATTCTCATGCTAGGCACTGCAGGTGTATCAGAATGACTTCTATAACATCGAGCACTGCTATGCCAAAATTCAGTAACTAATATATCTTGGAGTTTTAAGCAGACCTTTACATTTAAGTATAGTTGTGCACAGCTCGAAGAACAAAACATGTGGCAGCTTTCTGATACTGTCAGACCCCCAAGAAGAATGATCACTACATGCAGTTGAGCACAGAAACTTCAGCTGCTGTGAATGAACATGCCTGGATACCTAGTCACTCCAAACAGATCTACCCAAGCATAAGAAAGGCCTTGTTCTGCACTGTATGTTCATCTGAGCTTTGAAGAAAGCAAAATGCTCAGAGTCCACAAGACATTGCACAGGTCTATTCACAGACTTTAAGCTGATGTTGCACTGGATTCATTAATTATCAAAATTGCGCTCATTCTTAAAATGAAACTTAACAGTCTCTGATTTTGAGAACAGAATACTTACTCCAATTTCCTTAAAGACTTTCACCGCATTTTTCACGTGACTGTAGGTAGCACTCTCAGCTGCAAAGAAAAGAGCAAAGAGATAAAGAAAGTGCAATTGAATTGGGGCCACCGTGATGCTAGGAGGGACAGAAGGAATAAAACACTTCCAGACACAAGCAGTTTGACGTACCGTACACAGCAACGTTCTTTTCTGTCCTGCTTATTAAGTGCCTGTGCAACTTCTGAACATATTCAGACTCAGAAACAGGACCACTAAAATTGTGTACGAAGATGACAGCGGAGCTATATGCTTCCAGTAAAGGTCCCAATAACCTCTGCAGGAAAGTGATGTACTGCTGGTGCTCCTGAGACTGACTCACCTAAAGAAGGACAACAAGACAGTAAATGACAGAGAAGAGGGGCAGGGAGAAGTGACCTGCAACACAGTACATGGTAAAACAACAGACAAAATAATTCTTAGTGCTTAGGGATTACAGGGGCACAAGACATTATAAAAACACAGCAAAAAGGTATTGCACTATGATGAAAAGGCACCATAGATCACATATCCACGCTAATTTTTTTCTTTCTACGAGGGTATTAATAGCTTAATAACTACTTTACTAAGGTAAAACTAAAGATGTTATACTCTTCTTCAGTCAAGACATGTGTTGCTGTTCAGTCACAGAGATTGACATATTTTCCTAGTGTTAATATGATATCCTTAAAAGTCTTTTCATCAGTCCCACCTGAAAACTAGTAGTATGCTTAAAATCAACATGAGCAAACTAAGAAGAAAAACTGTGTCTGAAAATAAAGACCAGCAATATGTGTCCCTTTTAAGAACATGTGGTGTTAGTATAAAATAAAAGATTTAGCCCTTCCACCTCCTTAGAAGCTTATATGTTGTTTCTTCATATTTTTTCCCCATGGGAAAGAGAGGAAGATACTTTAGTGGACTACTGAAGAAGTTTTTTATCTTTCATAATAGGCTTCAATATTATCAACCTTAGGATAACATTACCTTCAAGTAGCAATCTCTCTGCTCCTCTCCAAAATCACTATCTTCATCTTCCTCATCACTTCTCCAAGACATAGGTTCTGGGAGTTTTTTGTCCCACTGCTGCTCTGTAAGACTGGGGCTAACATCCTCCTGATCATCCTGCTTAAATTTGAAAGACAGCATGACAAAAAAGAAAAAAACCCAAATCAATAGTACAAATAGTTTTATTTTATGGTATCGTCTCACTTGATCACCATCTACTTTTAGCCTCGTTTAAGCTGAATGCATTATACTGGCTTGGGACAAGAAAATGTGTGACTCTATGCTAAAGTTTAGAACAAGGAAGAAAATGCTTGACTGTACAAATCATTGACTGTACAATTTATATGGAATTCATGTCAACTCAGAAATAAGCTCCAGCTGCATGAAATGAAGATATCTAAAAATAGAGTATGAAAGAACAGATCAGTTTCCTGCTACAGACAGTGTTTCCTGGCTATGCTAGAGATTGACAGGATTACACAGCACAGAAGTCTCTGTCAGTAAGCACTGTATTTGGTACGCTAAGAAATATAGCTGAAAAACAACAGGCCCAAGCAGCTGTCCTCTGCAAGGACAGAATAAAGTCATCTACTGGAGATGCTAGGTGGGTAAGAAAAGACCCTCCATGATCATTGCATTTAGAAATATGAGGTCAGCAAGGAAAAAAAAAAACAATAAATACAGGGTAATTCCCTTTATAATATACATGTCAAAGGCCTCTAGCAAATGAAGCCTAACATCCTTTCAAACTTACCGTATAATCAAGTTTTTTACTTGGAATGCAGAAAAACTCAGAACGTAAGTTAAAGAAATACTAAAGAAAACATTATGTCAGGATTATTTCTCTGTTTTAGGAGCAGGCACTAGACCCATGAGAAAAGAAACACTAAAACACAATCATGGAGCAATCCATTTGACTTGAACAGAAAATTTATCAGGGGGTTATGTTGTATTTCACATACTTAGAGAGGATGCAGAAGCAATCTACCTTGCTTAGGGGACAGATGGTAAAAAGCCCACAAACACTTCCAGACTGTCCAAAGTCATGAAACAATCAGTGCTGATGGTATTTTATATGCTGATTATAAAAAAATCTGAATATGTTTTATAAGACATAAGCAGGCAAAAAAGTTTTTTTGAGTTTCAGAAATTTACTGTTGGGGTACTGTCCCTTCTTAAGCATTCAAGGGTTACATTAGTGGTGTGGACTGGACAAAGCAGACCAGTTTTTATATGAAGTCTGCAAGGTGCCTACATCCCCAGCTACAAAGAGCAAAGGAACAGACAGTACTGGAACTCCGAAAAACTTGTAAGACAGGTTACATGCTAGAGGAGACAGAGACATGCATTTGCTATTGTTCACACCTGTATTTCCCCTCCTGTCTTCAGGAAAAGGACATAGAGGTTTTTTGTTTTTACCTAAATCCCCTGGATTTTTAACTTTTTTTTTTAAATCGTTTTTTTTTTAAATCATTTAAATCATTAAATTTAAATCATAAATTATTTAAATCATTTTTTTAAATCATTATCTAAATCATGACAGCATGTCAATACTTAAGATAAACATCCAGGTATCTATAGGACAGTTTGAAAGACTTTCAGTATTAAAATTGTTCCTCATTTTATGAGATAGCATAAAAACATGTCTTGTTTAGTAAATGTAATGGTGTAGTGCAATTACATACACAATCCTCTCAGCATGACAGTATGTTTATACTATGATGTCTCAGATTTATAAAAGAAAGAAACACACAGACACTAGTATCTGTCCTGGACATGTTAAGATGTTACAAGCTTTAAGTAATAACATACATTTCAAGTAAGTCATAAGCATGATCTACTTGTGAGTAAAGTATAAAAAAACAAACAAAAAACAAGTTCTGTGTTTTTATCACCTTACCTCGGCCACCAGAAGAATCCCATATTGTATTAGCCTTTCCACTGATTCATGGCAGACTTGATATATCACCTGGCAAGGCTACACAAAATAGAAAGAAATGTACCAAATTTGTACCCAAATTTGTAAGATCTCTGGTTTCTTATCCAGTAGGAATGTTTATATATATATATATTATCTATCTATCTATATATAGATAGATATACACCTCTATATCTCTATACAGACACACACGCACACACAAGTCCTTTTAAGCAAGCACTTATAATTTTAAGCATGCAGAGTGTCTTTAAAACTGAGATATCATCAGTTCTCAGGGTTTTGTAATAAAACAAAAAAGCAAAGTCAGGACATGTGCAATGTTGCTACTAAGTACTAGGTGTGGCACACTGGCTACTGAGCCATTATGTAAACTGAGAGTATCTTTAGAATCTGGAGCCTTAGCTCCCAGCTTGATTTCAATCAACTATGTAGTGAGTTTGCTTGAAGACTTAAAGACTTGTATATGCTTAGATGTAAAAACAACAACAAAAAATATCATTAAACAGCCTTTGGGAAGGGCAGATGTAGTTGTGTTTTCTAATGGCATAAGTGAGGTGAAATATGTTGTTGGAAGATGTTAAGGAGTTGTTGGAAGATGTTAAAGAATCCAGCCTCAAGTTGTGGGAACGTGACAGGCATCAACCTTCCTTCCTCAGGAAAAGCCTATTGCCAGCACAGCAGAAATGCCACAGGCTCACCCCAAACTTTCCATCCATCACTTGCATGAGCAGCAGGCACCTACAATCACCTAGATCAGGTTAGAATTGTTTTCCTTGCTAAGGAAACAACATGAAGGTGGCAAGGTAATTCACACCAAAATCTTAAGCCAGAGATCATTCAGATGAACTGTTATAATGCAATCACACTCACTGAAATGTTCAAACATTTCTTGAAGCAAATGAGAACACCACTGTTTCTTTATCAAATGATATTCAATGTCCTGCTACCCCTTTATCATCAAATTATATTTACAGTGAACGTATCAGAACAAAGGCAATTAAAGGAAGTATCAATGCACTTTAAAGTAACAAAAGCAGTATAAAGCTTGAAATGTGGACAATTCATGCATTAATTTCACTTACCAAAGATACAGTAAATTCATTAGAAAGCAAGTAACACAAACTAGCAGCTTTGCGGACCAAGTGTTCTTGACTGATCAAGCTGGGAGAAGCACCGTTGGTTCCATTTCTGTACCTTTTACTCTGAACTGCATGAAGACTGCAGGCTAGAGCAGAAGCAAACATAAGCAAAGTCTGTTTTATGAGGAGCTTTCTAGCAAAGGAAACTTAACCTTTTATATTTTATTTTATCCAGGCTTTCAAAAGCAGTCAGCCATTGCACATGCAATTAAAGATCTGGCCTACGTAAAACATTCCGAACAAAATGAATTATAGGAACGTAGAAATCAAGAAGACAGGATTAATAATATAGATTATGCCACAGAGCACAGGAATTACAGGAAATGATAACTCCAAATTGAGATCCTTATCCAATCACTAACAGATATTACAAAGGTGCAACATCAGTAATAACATCATGGACAGAATCATCACTATTTCATTTGGGTTCAACTGATGCCACATCAAAAGATCTCACTAATAGACTGTTGATCAAAGCACAGATTCTGCCATGTGGATTGAAAACTCTGGTCGTGTGGCACCTTGCCTCTGGCTGTGATCAATAAAACTTAAAACCCATACTCGCATGAAAGGTAAAAGATACTAGAAGGAGGAAGTGGAAACATCCCACAGCAAAAAAATCTTATTTTAAGTTATCTTTGTAAAGGTAAACACTGCCATGAAGGGGCAGGGGACTTCTGACATTTATATCAGTAAATTGTATGTAAATTGTTTTTCTGTGCAGATGCTTTTGACTCAATGTACTGATATAAACATGTCACAAACTGTTTTCTCCTTGGTAAACCCAACACGTACCAATAATGGCCTCTTTAATGAATACATGAAGTACTCCGTTGCTGTAGAAGTTGAGCTCAAAGACAGCAGGTATCCCTGTGCTGGGAGTGATGAAGAACTCATTGTTCCGGCTAGTGTTTGTGATATTTACACAGTTTCCCAACAAGTGCACGGCGTGCATGACGACATCATCCGAGTTCCCTGAAAATCCCAAATCAAAGTCGCGGGCCAAGACCTCCTCCTTCATGGAGAAGAAATCTTCTACCAACCTGGAGAGATCAGTTCCCTAGAAATGGAAAACAGAACAGCAGGATAAAATATTTTTTTGCACAAAAAAATTCTCTCTGCTGCTCCCTATCAAGTCACACATGAAGGCATCTAAGAAACGCATCAAAACCCTCCCCCTCTGGTTTTATTTTTTTTAATAATCCAAAGCAAAACCTATTAGAAAAACTTGTTATTATGTAACTGAAATAGCCCATGAGATTTGAATTACATGAGACTATAGTTTAAAACCATGCAGGTCTTTGTTCGTCTCCTAATTTATTTCACAACCTGCGAACACCTGAATGGTGGTTTAGGAGAATACACCAGAGATCTCATATTTGCATTAACTCCACTATAAACTATTATTACTGATTATCTACAAATGTGCAGATAAGAATGACTAGTCGAATGTTTGTTCGATTAGTTGGAGACATGAGGAGGAGCTAGACCACATAGTAAAATTCATCTTTCCTACAGTCATTTTACCGAACTGGAAGAATGGACTGACAGGAATGGTTGTGAATGTCCTCAGCTCTAAAGATCACAAAACCCATTCCTCCAAGATACATACACTGAAATTCAAATAAATGTTAGTATCATCCTGCCACCACGGAGTAATATTATAGTATTAAAGATTAACAAAACTCATTTGAAAAGTAATGGAAGAGCTGTTAACATATCCAAATATCCAACAGCATGTAAGTTTAAATCTCTGGAATGCAAAAGGAATCATAATGCAATGTAGTCCTAAAAATGTATTTTTTAAAAAACTAAAGAAAACAAAATCTCATTACTATTATTTCATCAGTAAAGATGCATCTTCAAGTACCACGTAATAGCAAAGTAAATACTTTTTAATTGAAGCCATACAAAGTGCTGCTTGGCCTGTAAGCAGCCTTACCTGTCTATGTCTGTAGAGCAACAAACAGGCAACTATGTGGGTAGACATCACAGCACAGGACTTATTAGCAGCTAGAGGTAAACAAAACAAAGTTATACTGGAACTTGTTATGTATCTGACAAGTTCAGAACATCATTAAAACTAAAACTGTAACCATTATTAAAAAAAAAGTTTTATACAAGCTTGTGTGGATACAAACTTGCACAGGGGCTATGCCTTCTGAATGAGATACAAAGTGCATTAAGTCGGAATAATAATAATAATAATAATAATAATAATAATAATAATAATAATAATAAAAGATACAAACTTGAGTCACCCAGCCCTGACTGTTTCAGTTCCATCTTGCAAGGAACAATCATATTGACCTGGCATAGCAATGACCAGGTAGAATTCTAGAGCACTGCAGGCATGTAAAATATTAAACAAACTTCAATGAAGAAGTTTGAATAAAAGTCAAATGTCTTCTAGAATCAACTACTAAGCACAATTTCATACACATCTCTCAAACCACAAATGATAGACCTATCGATTTAAAAAATAATAGTAATCACACATAACCTACAAAATCAGGCAACAGTTTTCAATGCAGCTGCATGAATTTATGTGTTTAAAATGCAAAATAATGCCTGTAAGACATGTAAGGAATTCCTTACACGGTCTTATGTGAAATCAATGCATCAGGGCGACAATCAGCTCAAACATTTCAGCATTCAACAACCTGGCATTTCAGTGAAGGAATAGAAAGTTACCAAAACAAACTAAATATTTGGCCATTAATCAGAAAAACAGTTTATTACATATTAAAGAGAAGGGAAGGAGAGAGGTAAAGGAGCTCTGAAGTCAAGAAGTATTCAGCTGAATAGGGGGAATTGATAAGTATGACATTATCACGCAGCAATCAGCAACAGAAAGGAAAGTAGCTGATAATGACACTGTGACACTTACTGAACAAAATATGCTCAGCCAGGTTGGCTATCAGCTCTCTCCTGTAGGGCTCACAGGTTATATCTCTGGTGTTAGGCAGTGGAGCCTCTGCACCTCCATCCACAGTATCACTCGGTCTGAACACAGAATAAAGATTTGCGGTAGGATATTTTTATTTTTCATAAAAACTAGAATAATCTATCTAATAAAAATCAGAATAATCCTCACGAATTTTACACACATTCTCTGAATTATATAGCACTAAAAATGCTACACATTCTAGTTAAGGACAAAAAAATAAGGACAAAAAAATTATGTGTCACATGTAACAAGGTTCACAAATATTTGAGCACCTACATAACTTCCCAGATGTCTTCTACACACTGCACAATAATCCAAGATAAGACTCCTCAGGGGGAGTGGGGGGGTGGAACGTAATATGGAATGGTTTTTCTCTGGTTAGTCATGACTTTGTCATCACAGCATTTGCATCCCACAGATCTTTTCTCTTCAATGTATATGGACAAAGAAAAGCACATTATGCAATTCTGCCACGAGGGTGTTTTCAGGCTGTTTACACTCCATATAGTAGAAAGTTTTCTGTAGGTAGCTACAACTTTTCTAAAGATTGATACTGCTTCTGCAAGGACCACACAAGCTTGTGTTGAGTCAAGCACACAGCTCAACTAACATGTAGATCTGTGTAACAAATGCAGCCCCAGCCCTAAAGCACAGTTTTGCATTTCCAAGCACTCGTCATCTCAAGAACAAAAATTCCCACCCAGCCTGTCCTCCCTCTCCCTGGTCCTACATATGCTCTACCTTGATGGAAGAATAGCTGGCAACAAAGCTTGTTCCAAAGAAAGGGGAGCAGGCACAGGCTTTTGGCTTTGGCTGTTTACATACTCCTGTTAAGAGGAAGACTTGTTATTTTTGTACTTTTTCACTTGATTTTTGCAGTCAGCTGCTATTTTTTTATAAATATAAAAAAGAAGAAAAAAAGGCAACCATTCAAAAACACAACTGTAATTAAAAATAGCACAGAATACAAAAGGTGAAATAAGGTCACAGAAATTAAATATTTGCAGCAGTTTATTCCCTGGCAATTCCCATGACTTTGAATGTGTACTTCAGAAAAAACACTGCAACAAAACAAAACATTATCCCTGTTAGTACCCAGCTGGCAACAACTCTCTTGAGACTGGATTCTCCATGATTAAAATTAATGGCAACTGCTTTCATTAACATGAATGAGAGCCAAACCTAGTATCCATTCTGGTCAACATAAAATTATAACAACTGCTTGTTGCTGCTGTCCTCATAAACCCCAGGATAGAGAGCACCTCCATAAATAAATGCCAGAGAAATTCTGGCTCTAAGACACTCCTCAGTGCTTTAATTTAAAGCACCCGGGATGCAGGCAGCGTACCACACGCTTGGAGCTCTTTCTCACAAGCAAATGTCTTTCCTTATAGGTTACCATTTGCATTATTCTGTTCTCAGGACACTATGTTCTCCCAGTTCCTATAAAGACTGCTGTAGGAAACCATAGAGCCACTTAGCCTGCTGATCAGGAATACATTTCCCTCCCCGGAAAGCTGCTTAAAAGACTTTCACAGCCAACTCTCTCTATTTCTGTATTCACACAACTGCTAATGCGCCAAATTAACCCCAAAAGCTCATGTACTTTAGATGGACAGAAAAAAATCAAACTGCAGAAATATAACCATATAAATTTAAAAGTTGTAGTTGTACTTCTGCAATTCTTTAACCAAGTATACTCAATTATTATTAATCTCATGCTTACACCTTTCTGGAGTACAAGAAAGGATATGCATGCAAGTGAGATGTGAGAGAGGTTGCTAAGAAGGCACAGGGCAATTAGCATTTCACTAGATTAAGAGGCCAGATAACCTTCTTTTCCTTATACTGATCCGAGACGAATTGCTAACTCTGCACCAAGAATAGCCTGGAAGTGGCCCAAGCCTTCTTATTTGGAAGGGAATTACCACCTTTCCAAACTACACTAATTATAATGCAGCACACAGACAGTCACAATAATTTTATGCTGTGGTAACTGAACTCTCCAAAGCTCTCCAACCTACTGCTCTTCTGAGAGAAGCCAGGCAGAAAGAACAAGAATGCCTAATTAATTTGAATAATGTTCTCGTAGATGGATGTTACAGTAGTTAATCTTATTAATGTCAATACAGTAGCAGAACACAGATTAGTGACGTGCAGATAAATTAGGGATAATGCTGGCAGATTCTGCAAAGAGATCAGAGGAAATTTAATAGGGAAGGGAGCTGGCTGTTATTGCGCCCTTCCCCAAGAATCTACAGGTCATTATTCCATGAATTAGTACAGGTAACAGTAGCACGATAATAACTGATGACACTGAAAGTATACATAGAGAGAGATTTTATATAGAGATAATGTATGAGCCACGACAGTTTTTTCGTTACCAATTTGCTTAGCACTAATTTGCTTAGTGAAATAAAATGCCCTTTGCCTGCACTGGTACCAACCAATTACTCAAACTGAAGAACACAATGTCTCTTCCTTCAACTCTACAACGTAAGAGAATTACTACATGGATCATTTTAAAGATGGTTTGTTAAGAAAAGACACCAAAAACTACTCAATAAAAATACTTACATTATTTCACAAAAAAAAAAGAAAAAAAGTAAACCTCATTATCAACGTCAAGATTATTTCAGTTTATCACAAAAATGTCCCAAGACTGCTATCTTCAGCAAAATGGGGAAGCTGTATTCCTTTTTCTACTGAAACAGACTTCTGCACATAACACCAGTAACACAGATAACACACAATGATAACATGCAATGAGAATTTCAAAATAAATGTGTCTCACTATAGGAACTTCAGAGCATTGAACTTTCAAAAGAATCTTTAAATAAATAAATAAATGAAAACAAACTTACTTTTAAGGAAAATGGTTGTGCAAAATCTACCCTGACGCACCCATAATTCTTTCGCAGCATTCTGAAGACTCCTCTCGCTATGCTCCAAAGGCTCTCATTCTTTTTAGGCTTCCCCTGGAAAACATTTATTGTTATTTTTGTTTGTTTCTTTTTCAATTTGCAATGCAAAGCCTTAGTTTTTAATTAAAATGCAAACAACAGAAGACCGACAATAAAGTCTGACACACCTTATAGCTTCAAATAAACGCAGAGAAGCATTTGCTCCCATACATAATACTTTGAATGTACTTAGGAACATATTCCCCACACCTAGTCACTGCCCCTGAGAGGCTCTGTGATTCACAGCTCTGAACACTCCAACACTAACACAAAATATGTGCGACAGAGGACTACCAGCACATAAATTAATGTTCTCCTGCACACAAACAGAAAATCCCTTAGGCAAAACAAGTTGTTCCATTACTCTTACCAGCTGCTCACTGCTATAGTGACCTTCAATTATGCGATCATAGGAGATTCCCACAGGAATAATTAGGACATCGGGAGTAGCATTTGAAAAGAGAGCATCCACGACCACAGACAGAAGTCCTGCTCTAGCACCGGATGTCTTCCCGCTTCGAGACCGGGTGCCTTCCAAGAATATTTCTAAAAACTGCTGCTGTCTCAACAATTCTTCTACATGCTGAATATAAAGAGATTGAAAGAAGAAAAAAAAATGTATTTGATAAATTCACATTTGAAATGGAATTGACAGGAATAACTACAAAAAATAAAAATAAAACCAATAATCAACGCTTTGCACAAAATCTGAACAACCTGTAATTTAATTTGCATGAATATAGAAGCAGTACAATGCCATTTATTCATGAGAGAGCATCTCTAACAACAGCTGATATGGCTGATCTGCATATCTCTCCTCTTTTGGTTCCCCAGCAAATCATGTCTTCCGCGTTGCAAAAAGAGCTGATGCAGTGACAGGCACAAAGGATCACATCAACACATCACAGAGAGAGAGATTTCCATTAAGTTTACATAGCCTGTATAGATACACCCCTGCACAAAGAACAAGACTTAAATTCAGCATCAATTCACAGACTGTTAATTCTACTTTAATACGGATTGCCCAAGGTGAAAAATCTCATCCTCAAGGGTGCTGGGCATTAAATTATTACATTCTCATTTATTTCATATATTCAAAACGCAACACAAATATGTACCCTGCTTTTGCAGCATGATCCCCAGCAAAAATTCAAATCAACAAACAAACATGCCCAGCTGGATGGAACTCAGTCTCTCGCTCGCCAGCCAACTGCAACGCTGCCTACGGAAAGACAGACAAGCAATACCTACCACATAGAGCAGAGCTCTGTACAGGAAGTCCTTTCGACCATCGGGACTCTGATCTAACTTGCGACGAATGAAAAATCCTCCCAGCTTGCGGATCAATGTGCTACATAAACAAGAGTTCTAAGCATTAATTTTAATTTGCAGGAAAACACTACACAGCCACTACAAAATTCCCAAGAGAAATTAAAATTACAGAAATTTGGAATTACTAAAATTGCCTCAAATGATAATGTATTATGCTATTCATACATGGTGTGATCCACACAAACATTACTCATCTTAATAGGTTTTTCTGTCAAGACATTCCCCTTTTTTTCCCCATGTTGTCTGCCACAGTATCCAGCAGCTTTTCAGAGATTGTCACATTTTGATTTACTGGCAAAGCATGAGCTAAAAGACTTTCTCACATTCCTCAGTCATCAGAAACATTATTTAAACACTGGTAAAATTAGGCTATTTCTCCATAAAGCTTTATTTACTCACTACGGTTGTCTATCAAAAGCTAGCCCTTCATAAAGGAGAAAAATTGTCCATTCACAACATTTTTTCCCCCACATACTCAACTTTTTCATCAACTTAGTCATCTACCCAATTTCTTTGAGTCTCCTAAAACAATGAAGTGTTATTCCTTACACTGTTTAGGTTAGGGCAGAATTTCTCAAAAAGTGTTTGTTATACTCTCCCTGCAATTACGTTAGAGGAACCAAATGAATTCTACAGAATGACTCTATAATATTCTGATTATTTTATACTTGGGCCACACCATTGGTTACTGTGCAGCTATTACAATATAGCTGCAGATGCCTCTCAGTTTTTTTTATTCAATTAGTTTTTTCAAGTAAGTGGCTATATTAACTAATAATAATTAACTATCATTACCTGAAGATGGGGATGTTGAGATTGTTCCCTGCAGCAATGTAGGGTGCTTTGATGTTATGGCAGAAAAGAATGAACGTGAGGAGTAGATAGTCAATGTGAGATTTGTGAACAGGCAAGAAGATAAGAGGCAAATTCATCTATGAGGGGAAGAGAAGGAACAAAAAAGGAATAGAGAAAGTTAATAAGAATTGTGGAATAATATTCTTTTTCTCTAACATTGAGATTGCTAGTATATTATCAGAATTGATGATATTTTAGTTTATTTACTTTTAGTTTTCATTCATCTGTGACAATGACAACATTTTAGTCAATTGTATTTTTAAATTTTCACCGACTTGTCACTGACTAGCAATGACTGATGCTCAGTTTCTTCAAACTCACACTACTAAGACAATCATCGAACAGTTTAGGAGAACGCAGTAAACCCATGAGCTGCTATTTCTATTTCAGAAATCAGTAAGGACCTACGAATAGTAGGGTTCCAAGGTATTGCAACTGAAAATATTAAGAACCATTTCTTATATTTTATACATATTTATCCAGTATTGAACATATCTGCTGTCAGCAATGTTTCTTGTTAATCAGTGCTCTAGATACACAGTATTAATGCAATTATTTGTTTGCTATTGGCATCCTTATCTAATGCATCTCTCAGGTGAACCCTGCACAAAAGATTAAAGCTGTGTTTAGGTAAGCTTTTCTGGGTAAATTCCTTTGAGGGTAAACAAAATGGTAGAATTTAGGAGCTATTTTAATCACTCTCAATAAATAGTGAAGGACTGACAGCAGACTGCTAAAAAGTAATCAAACAAGTTTATTTCTTAAAGATTTTTTTATTCCAAATTAAGGTAGGCGTGATTCTGAAAATCCTAAATGGATCTACTAACTTATTACTGGCTACCTCAGCACAGAGAACACTGGACGCAGGCTAGGCGAGATAATCATTCAACCTTCTGGTTAAAATTTTATCCCAAAACAAAGACAAAACTGGAAGTTTACTTAGTTATTTTAGGTTACACAACTAAAAGAGCATGGCATTTAACTAAGAAAGGTATTTCACAGATATGAGACAGGTATGTCCAGAATTTGGTCTTCATGCAGATGGAGCAGAACTGTTCAGAAGAAAGTAAATGCTACAAACATGAATAGAAAGCACATCAGAAATCTGCCTTACTAGAGTACCATGACCTGATTACCTCTGTTGCTGCTTTGACCATTTCTATTTGACCTCTATGGATCTGAATATTCCAGAAAAAGCTGTTAAACAATTTTAGCAACACCCAGCCAGTCAACCTGAAGGAAGAAAAACATAAAAGAATTATTTGATGCCTTCTTTTACACTCTTTTTATATCACTAATCATAAAAGTATAGAACCGAATTATTCTATAATCAAATTAATGTAAAATTACATTGTGCAACAAGTTCCTGCCGATCCACTAAACCATGATTACTGACCATGTTTTGGCTCATGGCCTCCTGCAGTTATGACACAAAACTTATTAGAGCCAGTCTCTGGATGGCTGTTCAAACTGCAAAGTCTTTCTAAGGAGGCAAGTTAACAAAGACTCTATGATCTGTTACACTAACTCAGCTAGCAGATCAAACAAACTTGTTAGGTGACAGTGAGTATCTGGTCTTGTGTGAAAATTTAATGCAGTCACAAAAAGAGGCAGGGCTTGCAGCACTAGAAGTCAGTGGAGGGGACTAAGCACATGACAGACACAGATACAAAGTCATCTGTAAGGGTTGAGGTAGACACCGAAGTAGAAAGGTACTTCCAATACGACTTTTTCCCCGATATATTTATAACAGATTGTTATAATATTCAGTGGGCTACCAGAAAAAAAGACCTTTCACAGTCTAAGATGTGGCAGTTTGCTGTTCTTACTAGGATCAGCCTGAAACAACAAATATAGAAATACCAGGCCAGCAGTGTGTCAAGCAGCTTACTGGACAAAGTTTTAAGTTAAAAAGTTTTACTTCTTCTTGTTCTTATCTTTGGATTTATTTCTCGGAAAAAAAACAAAACAAAACAACACACCTTTCTCCTATATCTGTAAAGTAACAATAACTATAATAACTAGTATTATTAAAAAGGGAGTGCTTATGACTAAGGAGATGCTCTCCTTATGGTCAATATAAAGAGAACTTGGCTGTCCTTCTACCCAATGACAACACCTACAAGCAATTTTTATTACCTGATTAAAGCAGGTGACACATTTGCTACCATTTCCTGAAGAATTTTCCTAGCTTTTTTCTTCACTTTGTTGACAGCTTTGGGATCTGTCTGAACAAAACTACCCGGAGCACTTGGTTCAGAAGCTTCATCTAAAATGGCCTTCTGTACTCTAGGATTAAAAAGTAAAACTTATGAGACAGTTATGCAACACAGCAGCTAAACACACAGCTAAATACACCAATTCCTGCTGTGAAAGAGTATATATTACTACAGGAACAACTTGCAGGCATAAGCAAACAAACACACTGAAATATTGTGTAATCCAAAGGCATTAAATTTAATCCAGCAAACTTCTAAGTCTCATTAGAGACATGGATAAACATTCTCAGAGCTGACCATATAGAATATCCATATACACAGAAAATCCAGAAGAGACAGGAATGCTTAATGCAGACAGTAACTGGCCTCTGACAAAACTGGACCCAAGGAGCAACCATGTGGTTGAATTTCCTTGTGACCAAGCAGATCAAATAAATTAATATTTGACTGGGGCTCAGAAGGCCATTTAATATGTGGTATCTGACACTGAAACTCTATTGCTTTATTTCAGTTTTGCCTCACACTCTTGGTGTATCGTGAACACAGATTCTCCAAAATGCTACTTCCCTATTATGACAATGATTCACATAAATTAGATAAAGGTTTGAAGAGTCTCCACATGGCAATTGATTTTTCTCTGTGCTGCCAGCTGTCCACCCATTATATATCATTTATTTGGAGATTAAGAATTACAACTCTGCCCTCATTTAATTACTTGAACAGAAATTGCAAGCTATAGTGCTGAAGGGCTGTCCTGAAGATTCTGTACTTCCTAATACTACACAATGGTCTGGTTTGCAAAATGTAATGCTTCCAAATTCTTAAATCATATTATATATATATATCGGTCATAAGTAAACAATAGTTTATTTTGCAGTATCTTACCGGCTGTTATTCAGCACATTTTCTGTCAGATTCTTGGCAAACATACCCTTATGGACATCCCTCTCCTGCACAAAAAGGACATAGCAAAGCCGTCTTGCAAGCCACCCTCTGTACCTACAAAAATATGATGAGGATTTTTAAAGTGTGACCATCAAAACAAGCCATTGAAAAAAAAAAAGAAAAAAAAAAGTACAATTGAGAAGTTTTTCAGAAAAGTGCCTAAAACTTTCTGAATTTCCTCTCTATATTTAAGACAATTTGCCCAGCCTGTTCAGCTAGAGGCTCTCCCCTTTTAATTAACTAAACCTTTTCTCTACACTCTGAACTCTCCCTTCCTTTCTCCTTTTCTTTCTACGCAAAAGTTACAGTTTTTCCTTCCTGAATAAGCAACCATATAAATCACATACAAAAAAATCCACACAACATGTGGATGTGATGTTCAGAATAACTGTTCAAAATAAAATGCACATAAACAGAGGAAGGGCTGAAATCCAGTTTTCCATTCATCATTTTTCCCCCTCTTCTCATAGTTTCCTATCTCACTCTCAAGGCCAGAACACAGATCAGAGCCACACCATGACCTAGAGCGAGGGCTCCAGAACTGCGCAATTAGAAGCAATCCACTCATAAATCAAAACTGATGATATGGGGCAAAATTAAGAGTATCTTTTTCTTTCTTTTTTTCCCCTCTCTTTTCTTTCCCCTCATCCTCCATCTCTAGGAGAGGAGGTTTTATGAAGATGAGAGCCATGGAGGACTGATGTCCCGGTGGGAGTCCCAAAGCTACTACCACACTTGAAAATACTTTTGTTAGTTGTCACCTGAATCGCTCATGGCAACTTTTGAACCTCCTGGCCATATTTTAGTACCTTTACACAAGTGTTAAGGAAAAAAAAAAAACCTAAAAAACCTAGAAAAGATTACAAGGCTCTTTTATCATAAAATGTCACTCAATCTAAATGCATAGGCTACTTCCATTATAATTAAGCACACATACATAATCAATATACTTAGGCACATAACAGTCATACAAATAATCAGACTGGCTCTCTAAGACCAAAGAATTTTGCTACCATACTGTCAGGGAAGGTGGCTGCTTAATTACTTCTCCATTTCCCCTTCCAATACGAGTTTTAGTACTTTATGTGTTTTTTTTCTAAAAAAAACCTACAAAGTTTATACACTTCTGACAAATATTTTAGTAACTATGAATATATCAGCACAATAGCATTCAATTGATAAAAGGATCTGTTAGAGCATGAAGGTTTCTATGTTCATTTTACAGCTTAGACATAACGTAGAATAATTTGAAAAAAAAATCTATGTTTTATAATCCTCCAGTAATGACAAAACACAGGCTATAGAGCAGTCATTATTTAGATCAGACATTTGCAACTGATCACCAAAGGGGAATATTCACACCTCAGAATAGCTGTGATTATCACTCAATAGATCTACACTCTAACAGCTGTTAAAGAAAATCCCCCTTGTCTTCAGAGGCCAAGAAACAGTCACTCTGTAACCCCACCAGACATCAGAATTTCATTAACACTCTCAATTTTCTGCTTATAATTATAAAAGCTAAAGGCATTTTATTTCATTAACCCATATTTTGATGCCCTTGCATTTCTAATTTGAGAAACCTTGAGCATTGAAAGGACTAGGTTTTTAGAACTCATAATAAAAAAGTTTAATTTAATCAGTATTTCAGTTACTTTCCTGTATCCTAAACTACTAGCCCAATTCTTTAAAAAAAGAAATAATCAGAATTGAAGACAGAACAGCCTGGGCACGAGCGTCCTCTGTATCCAGTGTAGCACAAAGCTGCCTTTCTTAGGCTCAGCCCCGGGGCTGCTCCTGCAGCCTGGGCCTCCCTTTGTTTGCTCCCACTCCACAGCAAACCCTGCAGAGTCTTCTTATGCCAATGATTACCCTAAAAACCTGAGCAAGCACTAGTAGCTTTTCAGGGAAGAAAACATGGAAGGAATGTTTGTGCTTCCAGTGTCTTCATCTCAAATAGATTTCAAATAGTGTGAAAATACATTATCATTTTTGTGACATAAGCATCATCTGGCCACGGAGGTGGATTTAATTTTTATTAGAGATAACAATCGAAGCCAAAACTTGAGACCCATACTTGCTCAGAAAAATAACAATGAAGCCTGAAGTCATTCTTAGGAAAAGGGATAAAACAGCCTTATAATAGGATGGATGCTGTCACTGGCACTACAAGGGAAAGGCTGCTCTGTTTTTTGTGAAATCGCTTTGACCCATACACTCCTTGCTTATAAACCCAAAGAACTTTGCTCAAGTCCAAACTACACTCAGCTGAGCTTATAGGTATATTCCCTTTCTTAAGGCAGCATCTGTTCCTGCATTGCAGGACAGAAACATATCCACTCAGTCTGGACTATCCAGGAGATTTCCCTGCCATGAGATCAGAACACATGGAAACTTATAGGAAAAAAGAAAGAAAAATTTGCTACATTACCTTGTATGTGTTTCATTGATATATATGACATTACGTAGGCCCAAAGAAGGAATACTAGCATTGAAGAAATTATCCTGTAAAAATCAAGGAAAAAGAGATTGGCAGGCTTTCCTGGTGCAAGAACAGTCATGTCTCTGCATTCGTAACAACATAATTATGAACAAGTTACATGCTTCCCTTAAGCGTGTATAAACTGTTCTGAAACATGATAGAATTTAGAAAGTCACTGTTCCCTGTTCCAACAATGTTAATGCATTCTCCAGACTTTCCTGCATGCAGGAATGGGCCCTCTAATTTAGTTGCATCCTTCAAAATAGTAAATTTTATTCTACCATTATATTTGAAATTAATATAAGCTAGGACTTTTCACAATACAGAAGCCATATATGAGATACAAATTTATTAAGGCAGACTCAGGTACTCTAGAACAATTGAAAACTCAAGTGTCAGGGTATCCACAATTACTTGACAAATCATCTGCACATTCCCACTCTGTGAACAACAAACTCAATTCAATCTTTCACATCCCTGGCAAAGGCCAGACCGTCAGCTGCTCCAGGATGAGGTTGGAAGCATTTCACTTCGGATAAACAAATATTCCTTGGCAAGCAGATCTGAACTTTAATCTTCTATATTCCAAGCAAGAACACTGACCAAGAGGTTAGTCTCTTTCTGTCCAAATAATACTTAATTATAAAAGTGGTACCATGCCAATAGGCAATTACAGCTAAAACCCCTGGGACTGTGCACATCAAGGAAAGCAAATGCAGAGGACAGTGAGGATGAACTATTGCACAGGTCGAGCTAAAGACATGAGGGTTACCAGGGCATCTACAAGACAGTCACATTGCTGATTTTACCATCAGATAAGATGCCCATTTGTTTTTATTTAGCACAGACAATTTACCACAAATTCAAAAACAAATATGTCCTACATCATTTGCAAATCAGGTAGTAAACACACAGTACACTGGAAGCCAACGCTCTTCCCCCTTGCTACATTAAAGCCCATCTGTGTAGCACATACGATCAAAAATCGCTGCTTCAGGATAAGAACAGAGAACTAGAGGTAAAGCAAATTTCTTAGACCTGCACTATATAGCCAGTTAATTTCAAAGTTGGCAGAACATTCAGGCAAAGAGAAATGAAACGACTTCTTGTCTCCCAAAAAAACAGCAAAGCTGAGAAAGCAGCACAGAGCCGTTGAGTCCACTCCAGTGCTCTAATCTTGGCTTTAAATAGGCAGTTCATCCCTCAGGTGTAATGCCACGCTTTAGCTTTTCCATATTTAACTCATCCCTGAGCTTGTGCAACGGGGAGGATGCAGTTGTGTGAGACAAAGCACAGGAGAAGCCCAGCTCCCACTACCACATCCCACTCTTTTCAGTTGAATACAAAGCCTCTACACCTCAAGGTGAGCTGCCCCTAGCTTGCATCAGACCCTTGTTGGGTAAGTTTAGCTCAGTTAACTGTCAGAAAACTAAGATTAAGCAGAAAACTACCTGCTTTCCTCTTTTTCTCCCTTCTGCCTTAGTGAGCTTTCACTGAGTTTCCAACTTGAGAGAACCAGTCTAACTACTAATATAGCAAATTTCCGGTACAAGTCAGACCTGTTAAGTTTCTGTTAGAAGTAGTCTCAGTTTATTCTATTGCCTTGTTGCCCATATCATGTACAGTCTTGACACTCGGCTTTCTATCCCATATGTGTGCCCTTGCTGTAGTTTTGTATCTGGAACAGGAATAAAACGAACTAATAACTGTTCCTAGGTTAAAGGACCACAAAATTATCATTTTAGGCCAGCCAATTAGAGAGCTCAGTGCAAGGGGCAGCCAAATGGAATTTAAAGTCTGTGGTATACATAGAGTCAAACTAGATAATGGTCTGGTTGCAAACAATGATATGCCATTTATCAGCATTTTACATTTGCAGCTTATGGAAAGCCTGCCCAATGCAGTTCAATAAAGTCAGGGGAAAAAAAGAAATTATAAAGTCATTTTGTACAAGCAACTTGTCACTGTGCCCAGCAGACAAATATTCCCGTTATTATAATCAGGCACTTCTTGTTGTCTGCTTGGACAGACAAGCCAAGAATCATCTGAGTGTAGAAAACCAAGCTGTCTCCTCAGGAATATGACTCATCTCCTCAAGTTTGAAGGAGAACATACTGCTTACTTTCAAAAGTGCATCTATTCCGTAGATTTAAGTGTCCTAAAGGTGTTAGCACAATTATTAACCTGGTAGAGCAGACTAAATCCGAAAAACTGCGAGTTTTCTGCAATCCACACTGAAAATCAGGAGGCAAAGTATCACTGTATCTGTCCTATCCGTTCATCCCGTGATAAAGGAAATATAACCATAAACAAAAGAGAAAGAAAAAAAACTCATTCCTATACAAAGCAAGAACACTGCGACCTGAATTCTGAAAGTAAAAGTTTGGAAACTTCATTACACTGCAACTATGCACTATCATCAAGCATAATCCAGGCCATAATCTTCTCACCCGGCTCTGGGGAGTGCACACGTAGCAGCATCGTCCCACAAATGGCCTTTTTCTGCTCAGCAGAGTCTCTTTCCATTTTAAAGTAGCTGATCGAAAGAGAGTGGGCCTGGAGTTACATTCTCCCTGCAAAACAGAAGGCAGCCATGTAAACATACATAAACACATAAGCATACATGCATAAACATACATGCACAAACACACGCAATACCTATTGAGCCTAAGAAAACTTTGAATTAGAGACTTCAGAGTTATTGAATAGAGCTGCCGTATACTATAAAAACAAGTTATCTAAAAATTTTCTCAAAATATTTAAAAAAAAAAGTAATAGATCCACTGACTCCACTAAGCAAGCTCAGTTTCAGCAGTTTCATGAAAACGGATGAAACGTTAAGCCGTCTTTTTAAAGAACTGAAAATTAAAAGTAGCTGTATTCACAGAACACATTCTTTTGCTAGGATATAATAAAAATACTTCTGACCATAGGTATTACACAGACAAATGTATACTGTTTCTCCTAAAACCTACTGAATTATTGCTTGCCTAAGAGCACATCATCTAACCCACTGGATTCAGACTTACTGAATCTTGTACTGCAAGTTCTTAACAGGGGGAAAAAAAAAATCACAGAGGGAAAAAATGATGACTAAATAAACTGAAATATATTTAAAATACCACACTTAAGGAAGAAATAGGATTGACCCAGCACCTTAAACCAACACAAGAGTTTAAAACCATACATACAGATCATCACATCCCAGGTTAGAAAGCCAGTCCACTCTGAAACAACCATAAAGTGCAGGACTGAAGATGACTAAGAATTTAAATGTGTGTTTATCAGGTTTGTCAAGTAGCATGAATTGGTAACTATTTCAAGACTGAAGAACCTTCTATCTGAAACTGACATCAAGGTGCTAAGTCTGGTCCATTCCCTTCAGTGATACCAATTTCCCATTAGCCACATTTATAGTGTCTGGTTCCAGCTTACCTCCAGGCTCTGACTACACTCACTACTTCTTTCCTTACAACTTTCTTTTCTTTTTTTTTTTTTTTTTTTTTTTTTTTTTTTTTTTGGCTTGCCTGCCTTAATTCCACTCTCTTTCACAAATGCCTGAGGCTGGTAGGAGACACAGCAACCAAAACAGCTGATGTTTCTCTCATCTCTGACCCTGTCTCCAACTCTTCCTCTCCAATAAGTTTAACTCTTCCTCTCCAGAGCAGTGTCTTAATTCTGCACCCAACCTATCCCTCAAAACCAACCAGCACAATCCAGGCTACCGCAGCTCTTCCGAGTCCTCTCTAGTCACTGCCTCTGTTGGCTCCTTCAAAGTCCAAGTCTCAACACAGGACACAGACTTTTAATAGCTCCTTCTTTATATACAGCAAAACTTCCTCTGCCTCCTGTACTGCAAAAATAGCTCCATCTGCAAGGGTTACGTGACCATCTTCAGCTTCATGCTCCTTTTCAGCTGAGCTTTTAAAGCAACCACATCCTTCAGGACAAGAAGCATTTCTAATTGACTTTAATCTAGCACAGAACAGAACTTGATGCATTCACTACTCTGTAAAATGATTAATGACCGTATCAGGACACTACAGGACTCAAGCCTGCACGATGTAAATAAATAAACAAATAAGGAAAAATAGGACAAACAGGGTCAGCAGCATTCTCAGTCCTAAACTCACCAGTTCTTCGCTGGAATGCTTACACCTACTGATGCTGCACTCCGCGGAGGCGGACAAGTAGGAAACATCTATCGTTCCAAGGGACAAAGCAGTTTCGTCCATGACACACGGCCTGCACCGAAGACCAGAACCTGCAAGACAAATAAACAAATAAATACGTCTATGTCTGCCTGTGAGCACGCGCGCAAACCATACAAGGTCTAAACGATTTGGCCAAAAGGATACACGTTTCAGCTGCTTCCAAAAGTTCACTAATCTCTTGCGTGACATGACCTCACTCTTTCATCATTTCCCTCTCAAGGACACCTACCACTTGAAAAACTTCTCTTCAATATTCCCTCCCAGTCCTATCTCAGGGGAGGTTTCACGCGCCTCATCAACTCGCTGCAGCCAAACCGGTTTCCAAACTCTTTGCGGGAAAGGATGCACAGCACGAAAGCAAGCTGGGTTTGAACATGCTGCTGATTGGAGTGACCTTGCAGATTAAAACGCAGTAAAGACGTCCAAACTTACGTAATTATTCGAAAATTGAAGTTTTACAGTCAGCACAATAAAAACAGTAACTCTCCCTCTGCCAAACAAAAAGACCAAAAGAAATGAGCACTACCCAGCACATCTGCAAAGGTCTGCACCTTAAACCACTTCGTTTTGGTAAAGCAATCATGAAAAATCACGAAAAACAGCAAGGGGCCAATACCGCCTCTGCAGCCCGCTGCTGCAGTGCAACTGTACCGCCCAGCCCGGGTGCCGGGAGCCCTTCAGATCACGGCTGCTCCTGTCCTGCACGCTCCAACCGGCCAAAGCCAGGCCTCA
>VZSG01000577.1:370502-403854 GCA_013398315.1 Nothoprocta pentlandii | reverse complement strand
GACGCGACTTCCTGAGCGCCCGCCTCGTCCCCGCCCGCCGCGGCGCAGCGCGGAGCCCGGCAGCTCCTTAAGCCCAAGCGGCGCCGCTTCGTGCCAGCCCGCGGGCGTGCAGCTTCCAACGTTATCCGAGAACGCGCCCTCCTCCCAGCCCTGCTCCTGAATGGATCGCAGCCGTGCGGAGAGGGGAGCACGTGGGGGCTGCTGCCACGCCAGCCCTGCTGCCGAAACCGAAGGGCCCGGGAGAGGAGCGCGGAGCCGTCCCGGTTTAGCGCTTTAGTGCGGGCTTCCTCGGTGCCTGGGGGCAGAAGGGGAACTTGGGGGGTGGAATTGCCCTGCATTTAAGGCCCAGCCTAAAAATAAAAATAAAAATAAAAATAAAAGCATTTCGGCATTTTCAAAGCATTTTGTTGCAAGTTGGAGTTAAAACACCTGCCTTTCCCACTAAAGAAATGCAACACCAAGATGCAATCTAGTGAAACACACAATTCTTATAAAAATACTGCTTTTCTGCATAATACCAAGTGCCTGAGCAGAGCACCACCTCCTAGGGCATCCAGTTTTGGGTCGGGGAAGTACAACATCCAACTGAGTTTCCTACCGCACATTCACATACCTATCTTTTTTCCATTTTCTTCTCATTTTGGCCAAGAATTGCAAGTGGTTCCATGTGCTTCAGTTCTCATGAATGAGCATTAATTCAAATACACAGTTTTGTTGTTGTTGTTTGCTTCCCTCCCCCCCCTCCCCCCACTAACAGATTTACCGAGTTTCAGCAAGGGATAAAAGCTTTGGGTTTCATTTGTGGGGACTGAAGCTAAGTGGATTTGCAGCTACTCAGAGCCAAGCCCAAGAGGCCATGGAGGCGAAAAGAAAAATTACATAAGGGTTTAATTGCTCCTGTCACATTAGCATCATCTCAGTTATTAATCCCCATTTCACTTGCATAACGAGCATCTCTTTGGCTTAGCAGATTCATGGTGGATGGGGCAAGAAGTGACAGTCCCTGCTGCTGTGGACCAGCCGGTTAGTGGGGCCCCGTCCTGCTTGCAGGACTGTGTGGAGCGTGTCTTACACAGGGAAAGTGTATCAAAAGGGCAAGATACAACATCTTCTAATAAAACTTAAATTCAGTGCTCTGTCACTCATTTCTGTAATTCTTTTTGCCTAAAGAGCACATGACAAAAGTCTGTGACTAGCCGTGACTGAAGCTACAGAACTGATCTCGAAGCAAGTCTGGTTTTTGAAGCATTTTGAAATGGTTCAACAACTGGAATACATGAAACTGAAAAACTGATTACAAAGAAACAGGCATCACAATAAATACTTATATCTTGAGTTTAGGAAAGCATACAAAATGGAGTTAAAATTCTTTTTAGTCACTCCATAATTTCATTTGCATTTTTACTTGAAAATTTACCCTTATGTACTTTACATTATAAATGACCACTGGCATGTCTCATATGCAGTTCTACTTTCTCTAGATACACAACTTCTTACATGTTTTTCCCCTTCATGTAATATTTACTGTCATAATGCAGGATGGAACAGAGCTCTGATTCAGCATGTGATGATATAACTCAGGGCAAACTCTAGTCATGGAGCGCAACCCAAACTATTACACTGTATCCCTATTTTCAAGATAAATTATGATACATTCAGAATCTAATAAGGATCTTTTGGCACATTTTTTTTCCATGAACATTTGTTTCCACTGGTATATTTGTTCAGGTTGCAGAAAAATTACATGATATAAGTAATATTAGAACAATTATTTTAGCCACCATGGTCTTTTCATCACTTCACACCATCTCTAGAGTCTGGCTTTAATATAATTTAGGAGAGAAATGCTTAGGCTATTTTCTGCACTGTTTTGAAAAGAATAGTAAATAGACAATGTTTTACTCAGACATAGCTTATTCTGTGTAATCAAAAAAAAATTGCTTCTAGTATGATTATAATGCAATTTCCTAGTATTTTTCTAGCCTTACAGAACTGTTGTCTTGTTTTAAAATAAATCCAGATGTAATTTTGTCCTTCATCTGCAAAGGATGAAGAATCGGCCCAACAGCAACTGCAGCACAGCAAGGTCTTTTTAACGGGACATGCTGCTATAAATCCTCAGGCTTAGCATCAACTCGCAGCATTCAGAGCTTGGTGGTGGTGGTGGTGTGTTGCTATGGGATCAAGCAAATGGGAACAATTTTGGAATGCGCCAAAGGAAGAGGCTTGCAGAGGCTGCAGGCTTTCCAAAAGCGCCAACACCTCCGGCTCTTGCGTCCTGCAAACAGCGGCTGCGTCCCGCTCCCGCTGTGGGCTCCGGGAGGCCTGCGGCTGCTCTCGGCAGCAGTGGGAGCGTGCCCGAGGTTGCAGCGCATCTTTCCCTACGCTGCTTAAAGCCCAGGCGCCCGCTGTGTTGGCCAGCGAGTGAGTTTGCAGCAGACAGCAAAGCAGCACGTCCAGGGCTTTGTGCAAACCAGCCGCGAGCCACCTTGTGCCCACCGGCTTGCAAAGGAGGCAATGTTGGCAAGATTCATCTTTTTTAAAGATGAGTCCTTCCTTTGTTTAAATTCCTCCCTAACTTCCAGAGGGGCGGCACTAAGTATCTCTTTGCTAGACAATGCTGCAGGCAGGAGGAGGGAGCAGGGGGGTTCTTTCTAAAGAAAATATCTCCCTTTTCTGGGCTCCCAGCTAGCTTTTAGCAATTCCCATGATGTCACTCTCAGTAAGGGAGAGATGTTTACAAAGGAGCACACAGCATCCTGCCTGAAAAGAAACTTGCAACCCAGGGAGCGCTACAACAGTTAGGAAACTAAAAACTGTGTGGGGAGGGAGTAAAGATGCAGACAAAGAGCCTTTGTCTGCAGCGATTGGACTTGACCTCACATGACTACGAACAATAAAGATTATGCACGTTGGCAGTTGCAGAACTCAATGTCAGCATTATTACTTTTGGTATACAGTATATTAAAAACATTTCAGAGTGGCAACAGGCCATGAAATGGACTGATAATATTGTACACAGAAATGGTTTGGCTATACTTTCTATCTCCTTTTAAGACAAATGATTCCTTCTCATCTAATTCATCTCCCTTATCTTGAGAACAAATACAAAATTCATTAAGACTACTGTTACTCTCTGCTGTGCAGTACAGAACATTGTGTTTCTGCAATTTCTTTCCATTCAAATATCATCTTTGTTACCGTACTCTTGAAAAGATAAGTGCATTTTAGTCAAAACTGCTCCTAGTTTTTCCCTTGAGTTTGCTACTGTATTAGTACAAAAAAGGCTTTTGTTCTAACAGAAAGCATTACTGGATTAAAACCAGCATAACTAACTTCTAAACTTGCAGACATAGCACTATGCAACTATTAAGCAATTACACACCTCCATGATATACAAGTTAGAACATCTTAACCATCCAAGGGAAATTACCAGCATGAGGATTTGAAGGACACCGACTGCCAGAATCTGGGGCAAGATTCTCCCATATTCCAACCTTAATCAATCACCCAACATAACAATGCAAGCCTCCCTGCGCCTTCATCCTCCTAGAGAGGAGCTCCCTGCTAGGGTCACAGGGTAGGATTTGTCAAAGTGGTTATTTCAATTCTCTGCTGTTGTTTGTTGAGATCATTTGCAAAGCTGGTATTTTATCTAAACTGAAAAATAACACAAGGAGGATGAAATGACTAATTTATTATATATGGGCCACAGATAATCTTGGATACATCAAAATATTATCAATTTGTAGGCCAGTAAAAATTAGCATATGAGACCATGGTTATATAAAGGATAAATCCAGTTTTGTGTTCACAGATACCTCAAGTTCTGTTAATGGCTTTAATTTATGTCAAGGCCAATTGACTTCCTGTTGCTAAGTCCCTGCAGAAGATGGTAAGAAGATCAGTTTCATCTGATTTCTTTCCATCCAAAGACACGACCACATAAATTTAGCAATAAAGAAATCAGAGTTGAGGGCAGTACAAACCACTTCGGGAAAAAAAAAATAAGGAATATCATAAATAAATCATGATCTTATCAAACTCACTGTGACTCATCTGCGAAGGCCTGCAACACTGCTGTAGAACAACACAACCCCTAATTACCATAAGATGGTAGACAAGTCCTTCATCAATGTCTTAAAAGGAAGACGTTTTCACTGCTCAGGTTTGCTCTGATGCAGACAACGATCCTTCCAAGGCTGCTGCACGTTCCAGTGAAGGCACTCACCACTCTCAGTGTTTTTCAGTCTCTGAGTTGACTATTCTCGAACGATCAAAAACAAACGAAACAAAAGAAAACAAACAAAAATCCTTCCCACAAATTTCCATAGGTAAACACTGAATGAGTTCACTGATTTTAGTTTTGCAAAGGGTAAATGGGAACTAAAAGTCCCCATAGATATCTAGATGCATTTTTTTTTTTGTAAATCATTGTCTTATACACACTCCGTTTCCCAGCTTTTCTTCGTCATAAATATTCATAATTGGTTTTCAGTAACTGAAATTTTGTCTATGAAGGCAATAAAGAAAAGATAAGCTATAAATTTGTTTCTTCACAACAAGATTAACTGAGAATTCTGACAAAAGCAATTTTTTTGCCTTTGGTCTTCTCTCTGCAATAATCTAGCTACGCGAGTAGTTGCATTTTAATTTTGACATTCAAATCACGTTGAGCAATTTTCCCACAGCATGTTTCCCAAACAAAAGCATTTTTTTTCCTGCTCCCACTAATGTACGTCCTGGATCTGGGAGCTGCAGAAAAATATTCTTGTTTAATTTCCAAGACTGAGCCAGCTATTGTGTTACAGAGTTAGATTGCACAAACTATCAGTGGTCATTTGACCAAAATCATATTAATTGATCAGGCCAAAGGATATCTGGTCAGTTATTAAGTAACAGCTACTCAGTTCAAAACAGTGTAAATCCTACTTAGGTGTTTTTGTGGTTTTGGGGGAGGGAATTTGAAGCATTACCTGATACTTTCCCAATCTCCTTCCACCTTCATAGCTGCAGAAATCATCTAGGTGCATGCCCTGAACTATTAAATTGCTTCATCACTCCAGGGTGAAGAGCAGAGTGATTAAAAAGGTTGTCTCCTTTTACCAATAATAGATCTTACCACCGTTCTGTCCTTTCCACTTTATTTAAAGTGCACATTACCAGCTGAGAACCTTCCACACAGGCAAGCCTTGCTTCAGGAACATTGCATTGGACACAGCACGGCAGGGAGGTTTCACAGAGCTGTCAGATTAGGACTGAGTTGCGCCACAGATCTTTCAGATTTAAGATAATACAGGTCATATACTCCTTGTTTCTTCCCACTTCACTGTCCCCTTTCTTCCACTGCGTACCAGGGCTAGATTAAGTGGGCTTTGGACTTTTCATTTATTTGCCTTACCCTTATATGCGAGGAGAGATTATAATGTGGGTTCCCTGCATCAAAGGAAAGTAATCTTGGCCACAAGACAGAAGTGAGGGAGGTGTTAGAGGGAATTAAATGGTTGATATCTCTCATTAGGATCTAATCAATCTTACCTGAGATATAAGAGAAGGTTCTGTCAGCTTTTTACTTTAAAGCACTTGTCTTTCAGCAATATAGAACCACCCGCCTCCCCCCAAAAAAACCCTCACTATTTTATCTAGCATAAAAAAAAAGTCAAATTCAAGTGGACAGCCTAGGCTTGGCATGCATCTGCCTCAGTCTTCCTTATAACAACAGTTTTTCCTCTCATTTTCTACCCATTTTATTGCAGTGTCATCAAGATCAACTGCAGCCGAGTGCTGTTTATCCAACATTTTTCACAACACTACTTTCTCCATATTTTCAGTTCTCAGATATGTTTTTGTGGTAAGCTCTTATTCAATATTTCTTAAATGTCACAAAAGAGGTTAGAACATACTAATTAAGTTCATGAATAATGCAAGTTTGGGGAGCACTGCCCATAAAATGAGAATTGAAATTGGATATTCTTAAGGACCAAAGCAAATAAATGAGATGGAATGCAAGAGTGCACCTAAGAACGAAAAATGTTCTTACTGTAAGTTGTCATCACAGTCAAGAATGAGGGATGGAGGGACAAACTTGGGGCTTAAACTGATTGCAGTGTGATAAGCCTCCAAGCAGGTGCCATGAGAAAAAACTTCCTACAACATTTCCAACAAAAATAGAAAATATTCATGCATTATTATGAAGAGTAATTATTGTGAATTATAAAATCTCAGCCACAATATGGCATTCAGAGTGGATAGTCATTTTATAAACAGGTGATTTCTACAGTTACAGTAGAATAATAAGATGCTTATGGTGAATTAAAGAAACAAAGATCAAGAAAGCATCTTCTTTCTAGAAATTCCTGAGACAAAACCGCATTTGGCGAAGAAAGCCTAAGTGAGCAAGGAGGTTATGTTGGCACAACACTGAGAAACTGAAAAAGCAATGGCCAGGCTGGAAACTGGAGAAGTTTCCTACCAAGCCAAGTGACTTCTGAAACAGCCTTCAACAGTCCTATGGGGCAAACGTCAGCCTCAGGTCCAATCTCTACCATGGCATCATCCTTAGATCTGTTCATTCTTAATTCAGTTTTAGCCCCTCTAGTACATTATTAGTGTATCTGGGGCCAGAAAGTTCCACCACTGACAGAAGAGGAACAAAATTTCGTAGTCTGTTTACACCAGGAAGCTAAAAATGTCACAGCTACTATATTTTAACCAATATTTCAGGCACTAGCATAGATATGTTATCTAACCATGCTCAGCCCTCAATGTGAGAGTCAATATATTTTGAAACACGATTTATTTTCTAATCTAGGCCTCGTTAAACCTGTTAAACCCTGCCTGGGTCAGACAGATCTGGAGAAAAAGTCATCCATATCTCGCTACTTGCAAAATCTGGAAGCAGAACAAGGTTTGCTACAGCCGTGATCAAAGAGCCAGAGCACCGTTTGGCAACACCGTGGTCAGGTGCGTGATCCACTCTCTCCCTTTCTCCACCCCCTCTATCCTTCTGGTAAATCTATACAGTGTAGTTTATGACTGCAGAGGTGCCACAATTTGTATGCAGGCAGTCAGCTGCTGTGAAGAATTGGAGAAGGTCCCTTGCAAAGGAAAAGCGTTCATTTTCAGAGGACCACAACAGCAAATATATGATAGTGGTAGGGGATATATAGGTGGATAGGGAATTCCAGTGAGTTCCAGCCTTAAAACTTAGCCTTTGGGGTTTGCTTTGGGAAAGCAACATTAATCGTTTAGAAAGATGTTAAAATACTGTTTTATTTTAGGAAAAAAAGGTAAATTTTACTACAAGTAACTACATTTCAAATTGTAGCTCCATCTACAAGCCTTCTGACTTAGACACGTATTTGTTTCATTTTCATTTTTGTTATACTAAGATACTCCCTTAATCTCAGGTCTCTTCAATATTTTTCCATTTTAGGCTAGATTCTAGTTAAAGTCTGAGACATCTTTGGAATTCCTTCCCCAATACAGACCCTGATTTAGCCTAATTAAAATTCACTTAAATACAAGAAAGTGGGCTTACGCAGGAGACGCTGTATAAAATCAAAATGCCTTATGACTTTTGACTGTGCAAGTCTTATTCTGATGTCTTTTCTGTCTACAAGCTATCATATTTTAACCAATCAAGGCCCAGATTCTTCACAAAAGACGGTTGCAAAACTCCCACCAACACCAGGAGCACCACATCACACTCTTACATGCATCCTTATATCTTACATTAAAAGACAATCGCAGCTACAGACTTTCTGGAGCCTATCTGATCTTTAACAGGCCTTCCATATTGATGTCTTATATAGGAAGGTTTTTAAATAATGTAAAATGAATTTAACTGAGAGTAACCATTGAAACCACATTACACTGTGAGCAGAGATTTCTGCAGGAACTGCAATCTATGCATCGTTACGTAACTGGCATTAAGAATCAGTTACACAACTTAATACAAACACCACCAGCTGAAAACTCATGGCACAGACAAGTTCTTGAGTAATAAGTCAAAGCAATGCCAGAAAACAAATTTTACCTGTGGAAAATTTCCCACGTTAAATGCATTTCAAGAGATGCTCTGAATTTTTTTGGTTGCCGGTAGGCACAGTGCTTTTGCAAGCCTTAACACACTCTGCCATAAAACAACTCTTTATTCTACAGCTTTTATCCTTCAAAGCCTGTTAGTATAAACTTTGACCAACGCTGACAAAAAATGTGCGTGCAGTGCAATCACCTATCTCTGCTGATTGCAATATGAAGCTTCTGGTCTAAAACAAACAGATCATTAGCAAACAGGTACATCTAGGCACTGTGGTGCCTTCGGCTTCTCTCCTGCCATCCCTTACTTCATTCACTGGAAGCGTGCTCGGAATTGGAGGTGTGAATGTGCCTTTGTGGTTCCAGGGCCTTGCAGCTTTCTCAAGTCTCACACAGATAAAAAAAAATCCTCTATTTCTCTGTGCACAAAGATTATGAAAGTGTGCGTTAATTATAACTTAATTTGGGTAATACTTTCAGCTGAGATATTAACTTAGATAAAAGGGTATGTCTAAATTCAGACGGCCATGCCGATATAGATGTGTGTGTTCTAACTTCAAAAATGTTACTCGATTAGTTTTGGATTAATTTCAAAACATTTTTATAAACTGGTATAATTTATTGACAAATTAATCTCATTTTGTATAGAACAAGCATTCCTAAGCCTCTTTCAGGTAAGTTACATTGCTCTCATATAGACTATTTTATGGGACGGAGAAAAACAAAAGGAAAATACATCATTGCTTTGTGTTTTTCTGGTTAAAATATGCTAGCAACAGTATCTCAGTGTGATATTTGGAGCAAGTAAGGAGGAGGAAAGCAGGTGAGGTTTGATGTTTCACTTAAAAGTATTTCTCTTCTTTCCAGTCCTTAGAATGGCGTGAAGAATGAGGAACCAACATTCATTCTCAATTTGAAAATCCAAAGAGCTTCACATGCTGCCTTGCTGATGCAATAAAAGACCCTGATAAAACAACTGATCTTAACTCAAAATTGTATTGCACCTTTGGATTGGAAGATATCCACAAAAGATGCTCAAGATTAAAGACAGAACTCGCTCATCAGTTCATCTGAACAGTCACAATACTAAATAGTCCCTCTCCCCTTCTCCGTGCCCAAACATTGTTCCCACTGCTGGCAGAACCATCCCACTGGCGCAACTACAGAGGCTGGCGAAGAGTGGGAGAAATAGATGAGAAAAATTGAAAGAAATTGAAAGAAATGTGTCTGTAGCTGTGCTCTGAGAGTCATATCCTACTTGTAAGGAGTCACAAAGTTCACACAATTGAATTGGGATAGAAAGAGGGGGAAGGGAGCGCTCTCCAAGGAGGAAAATTGACTTGATGGAGAATGAGGTCAAGTCTGGGCTTTAAGAAGTACTTTCTTTACATGAATATCCAGGTTAAGCTTAGCTTTTTTTCAGGGAGTTAAAAAGAGTAAAACAAACTCAGCACATCCATTTTCACACATTTAAATTCCCAGTTTAAAATGTTTTACTTCAACTGAGTATTTTCCTAAATTAGATGTTTTTCTGTGAATGACATCCAATCCAACCATGCATGAAAACAATATAATCATGTCAGCCAGCAAAACTTTTTTTTTTATGGTATAAATTACCATCATTACTTTAGCAGGTAAGGATGAACTGTCATTCAACAGACTTACTTCTAATTGGAGATTTCCTTCCTTGATTTAAAACAAAACAAAAAGGCAAGCAAACAGACACACAATGTATGTAAAGCAGACCCTGATTCTGTAAGATATTAAGCTGCTTTACCTCAAATGATTAGGCCCAATGTGACTATTGTAAGAGACCAGAGAAAACCACACAATTCCACTCTTCTCTCTGCCTGCTAGTGTCCCGAGCACAGTAGAGGCATCTCTAGATATATTTGCTTTTCCTTTGATTAACGTAACAGCAAAATATTGTTCCATCACATCCAACGAGTGCTGCCAACTGCATAGTCATGAACAAGGACAAGAGTGAAATCTGCCTGGATGGAGCCTGATCCACAGTTAGAGGGGAAGGACCCAGGAGATGTGCCAGAAATGATCTCTGTTCCCTATTGTTTTATCTGTCTATCTTGCTAAGGCATTTACAAGGCTTCTATTACTATAATGCCCGGATATACAGGAACCTACAGCTGTTCTTACAACACTCAAATAGAGCAGGAGAGATGGTGTGGTCTATCTCAGGTCAGAAATTTGAAACAGAACAGATCATTACACAAGTTACACAAGCTCAATCACTAGCGGGTGTTTACCTCCCATTTCTATATAGATAAACACCTTAGCCCCATTCTCAAAGCATCGAAGTGCCTCTTAGTTATTTATAGTAACAATAAAAGGTCAAGAGGTCCCATCTTGGAGTTTTGTTGGACATGAACCAACAGCTGAAATGAACTGACATTTGACTCAGATCAGCGTCTTTTGGTGAATAACAGATGTTTTTCAGTCGAAATAAATATATTCCATAGCAAGACTTCTCAATTTCTATTTCAGCTGATCATTTTAGTTACATCATTTAACTCCATCATTACTATTTAAGTTTAGGTTGATGGTTGGATCAATGCAAAAGGTAGAAATGGTACCTACTTCCTGAGAGCTAGAGCACAGACTTTCATCTAGCGGTGCCCAGTTTTGGCTGGCTGAGTAACTCAATGCATGTCCCTCAGTCAATAACGTTTATACACCTGCCTTGCCAGAAATGAAGAAACAGGACTTCTCTTCTTACAATCCTTAAATAATTCCCTGTACAGCCAGAAAGTACCAGCATGTTTATGACTGTTATCTGTAAGATGGCAGAGTACTTACCTATCTGATAGGGTGTTGGGAAAGATAATTGACTGTTGTTTGGAGAAGCCCTTAGAATTGCCGAATGTAAATCCCTGTGAGATAGAGAGCCAGAGATATGATCCACTGACACCTGGTTAACAAACACCCACGAGTGACATCACCCCTCTGGCCCCTATAAGCAAGACTGGATTGCTCAAAATTAATAATGGGTTTGGACAACATTTAGCAATGAAAACTACTGTATTCAGTCCGTTGACATCTCTGCCTCTAAAACACTTAGTGTTCCTGTTTAATCTAAATATTTCTTTTCATATAGAACCATCCTTCTAGCCTAGAGAAAATCCTCATGACAGAATGTGTCACGAGGAAAGGGACTGAAGGAAAGACATGCAAGAAGGAGTCATGAAGCAGCAGATGCCAAAGACACTTTCTGCACGAGCACCACTGCAGAAGTGGAACAAAGGATGCTTTCACCATGTACTTAACAAACTTTGGTTTTAAATGCCCACTGGAAGTGATGGTTATGATAGTAGACAATTTGATGCAATGATCCTATTCAAATGACCTTGGGAAGCTGCAGTCTTCACCTTTCATATCTTCATGCTGAAATATCACGATGACTATTTCAACCGCAACTAGTCTGAGCTTTCAGATTTTTTACACTAGCTTTAATTTGACCTAGTCAGTTCTATGAGCCAAACAATCCCAAAATGTTAATGACAGGTTTTAATAATGCCTTGCTCTGCAGCTGGAAGGATATTATTGCATGAAAGAATGGATGTAACACACTACATAAATGCTACTGTTTATGGGATTTTTTGTAATTCCTTGTTTCTGGTGAGTGTAGACATCCATACTGTTCAGTTCTGGTTTCATCTAAAAACATGAGTCACCTGATCCCTGGCTGACAAGTGCAGATTAACTTAGAGATATTGCAACAGTGCCTTAAGGAGGTGTTGAATCAGCTCACAGCTGGCTGGTATGCAATCTATGATGGCCCTGTGTTTCGGGAGAGCTGTAGTTTGCTTTGTACCTTCATTCTCCTGAATGCCAGGATCCTTGGCTAGGTTATATGTTCTGTGACATTTTGCCTGGCATAGTGCATCTTTTGAGAATTCATTTGAGAGAGGAGTTGATGCACCCTCCCCAAATCACTGCAGAGATATTTCTGAAATCACTACAGAGATATTCTGAAATCACTGAAAAGTGAAAAGCATTTTCACTTTTCACTCCAAGAAATCTTTGGACAGATCTGTAAGCACAAATTAAGTTTTCTTGATTCTCGTTACTGACAGTTCACAGCTGTGCACTGCAAACACACATGGTTATTCCTAGTAAGCTCAGCCGCACAGTGCAGCGTGCTGCAGAAGAACATAAAGAGATGATACGCACATCATTTGAGGTCCTGAGTACCAGGCAGTCCTCTCCTAGGAGTGGAACTTCTCTGAAGCTGGGGAGACCTGCGACATATGTTTTATTCATAGGATCTACAATGCAAGACTGGAAATTCATTTCCAGCTAATTATGTAGGTGTAGTTCTCTTAATAGCAGGCTTAAATGGATACGTGAATATATAGCAGTGGGAGCAGCAAAAATCTCTTAAGGATTCAAAACTTCTTTGCATATTAATGCACATAGTGCTTGTTAAGTCTAGTAAAATACAGTAGCAGGCATTTATTTGCACACATCTCTCCATAATAACTGGAATGACCTGATATCTACTGCCATGCCATACTTCAAACCAGCACTTTCCAAGGAATGGAACAGAAGTTTTCCAGTGGGGCAGAATAAAGCTATAAGGAGCTCTCATGTTTTTACATAAGCATGTTTAAGTATTCATAGCAGTTGCTTTGAATTTCTATATGGACTGCTGGCCATACACATTGGAAAGAATAAGACTCAAGCTGCAAGGGCCATAAAAAGGTGAAAAGAAGCAAACCTATGCATGAATAAGAGGAAGGAAAAAGTAGGGTCATTATTCAGATGGAAATCTACTGAGGAATGATGCTGAGAAGGCATGCTGAGAAGGCTGCAGAGTGCTACATCTCCTCATTCTCCATAGCTATCACACACAACTAGCAATTCACTGGCAGCATTTGCTAATTCCTCAAATACTCTAGGGCACATTTTCCAGATTCTGGTTCTTTCCTACTATTTTGCTAGAATTTTGCTGAACTTATACACATAACTGAAGCCTGAAATAGTTTTAGTTTTTAATCTTCTGTTATTTGCTTCCTTTACAACTTAAGTAGTAAAGTTCAGGCCTGCCTTTGTCCTTCTTTTACATGTTAATTATGGAATATGGAATAAAATAAATAAAAATAAGTATTTATAAATAAAAATATATTTATTAAAAATAAATGAATACAATTCAATATACATTTCCTAACTATTCCTGCATTCTTTCCCTTGATTCTCATCCTCAAACACAAATCCTTGCTTCTACTTTCTACAAGCATTCCATTCTGATTTTCCAGTCACAAAAATGTTCCTAACATAGCTACGCTGGTTGTGCATAGACAGTGGTCACTCCAAATCAGAACACAGTCTTTTTGAAACGTATCTCTAGCAGGAAATTAGATTATTAGATATTCACAACTAGGAAAACCCAGCTGCTGGTATATCATTAATATTCAGAGGAATGAAAACAGCTTTGTGCTAATCACACGTGATGTCAGAAAGGGCAACAATGGCAAATGTTGAGCCCCTCAGTCTAACAGAGGTAACCATCTGGGACAGTACATGCATTGTAACCACAATGGGGCACCCAGAAGGGATGATGATTTGGGGTCTTTTGAAAAAAATTATTAATAACAAGTCTGGCATGGACCCACAGGTCCAAGCAAGTAATATAAATGATTCACCACACTCAGCTTTGCTTTTTTGTCTGCTTTCTCCCTGCCTCCTGTAATAGAGAAAACCTATGACTAGTCCTGCTTAGTTGTGCTAATGTTGAGAGGTTTCCAAGAGTTTAAAGGAAAGCTGGGCTGGACTGAAGGGTGACTGAACTGAGTGAGCTTCATCCAGCTAAGCCTGGACAGCTCTGTTTGTAAACCATTGTGGAAAAAACACACTCATTTCTAGGGCACAGTTCATCTGATCCTAAAAGTAGATGTCTCAGTTCAGATATATTGCTCTTAACAGGCTCTGAAAGAGCTGAAGGATAACTAGCCTGGATACAGAGAAAGCACTGACTTCTAATTCCGGGAAAAGTAAATGTCATCCCAACCAACAAGCCTTGACTCCTGCTACAGGAGGAGCTCAATAACTGAGGAATTTATACATTGTACAGGACTGACCAAACACTGAGGTATTTGTACTTAACCACTGGTGAAAGCAAGGAAAAAGTTGGAAGGAGGTCAAGCTCAAATGAAGGCAGCTCAAGGAAGTCAAAGTTGGACTTTAAAATATTAAACTATGCATATTTTCAAGTTCATATCAAAGTTCAGGTCTATTCAAGCAGTCTTCCTTCATGAAGGAAGCTTCATGAGTTCAGGTCTATTAAAGCAGTCTTTTGCAGCTGGGCTCCCAGCTTCCCTGCAGGGTTGCTTCCGTCTGTGCAGTGGACATTATCCTCACACAGAAGATCTCCAAGGATATAGCTGCGATGAGGCTAATTATAGGTAATCTGATGATGCATGGTTAAAAATGCTCCCCAGTGCAATTTAAGGGTTGTGTGGTATGCTCTGCTATGCCAAGCAAAAGGATCTGACATTGAGCAAGAACAAATTCCAGCTCGGACTGCAGGAGAACAGTGATATGAAGGACCTGTTGTGTGAAAACTACATTCAAGACAAGGAATAGTTCAGACAAGTTTCCCTCAAACAAGGATGCCTTAGCTCGTACACATTTGGAAACACAATCCTTCATTAATTACAATTAGGGAATCACTTTGAGTGTCTGCTGTTTACTAGAGACCACAGGAGGAGGGGGCAGAGCTGCCAGTCCACCCACTGTGCTCGATGTGGTACAAATATAGCGAGACAATTCCTCCACAAAGGAGGAGCAAGCTAAAAATACAAGGCAAAAGTTGAAGGGCAGCCAGAGGCACAGGGTGACACTCTTGCCTGTGATCACACACTTAGCCTATACTCAAGGACTGCTCCCTGCCTCTACAGCTTAAATATACACCAGAGTAACATTAGAGTGACTGCAGAAGTGAGACAAGCCTCTAGAAGTGACCAAAAAAGCCTGCACAGAGAAATGTCTTTCACACTGTTCTTCAGTTCGCCCGCAGCTAGAGACACCAATCAGCACAAGATTGCATGAGTTGCAGGCTACAATTAATTGAGGAATCTGCTTCTAAATCACTAAACCCTATCAGTGTTCTCTGAAGGTTGATAAAAGCAGCACTGGGACTTGATTATGACCAGCCTCAAATTAGATCAGGAGAGTTTGTAAGTTTTTTTTAGAACTGACTGGGCAAATCACCGAGCAGCCCTCAGGAGAGCTCCACAGCATTGCAGAAGTGCTTACTGGACTTGACATGTGGGACTGGAAAAGCCTTTGTACTTCTGAGAAGCTCCTAGGGAGTCTCCAGTCTGCGCACAAGAAGCTGCAAGAATCAGGAACTTCATGTATACTTTATGTATAAAAACAGAGAGGCTCTGCTATGGAAAATAACTATTCAATCACAGAATCAATAATGTTGGAAGGGACCTCTGGAGATCATCTAGTCCAACCCCCCTACTCCAGCATGGACACCTAGAGCACGTGGCACAGGGTGGCCCACCTAAGTCCAACAGAATGCAACCAATAAGAGACACATACCTTAACTATTGAATCTGCTGGGAGAGTTGAGATGAAATGACATCCGCCCAGAGGCTTATGACACTGTCAAATACACGCAGAGCTCAAAATACAAAAGGGAGTCTGCCATGAGCATGCTGAGTTTCAGAGCAAAGAGAAGATGAATAATAATAATAATAATAATAAATCAAATGTCTTTTCTGCTTCAAAATACCCACAACAAAATATTCAAAATTTGAAGGGAGTATATAAAACTTCTGATTCCCTGTGCCAGGGCTAGCGTGTAGCTACTTGAATGAAGGGTTTATCTACAGCTACCCAGTATGTTTATGTTTGGAATTGCCTATTACTCAATGCAATGAATAATACAGTAATAACACAGTATATATCACAGTTTCACTGGCACCAGGTTCTGGATAGTAATAACCTGCAAATAAAGCATGATGCGTTGGCAATTCTCTTTCCTATGACAATTTAGAGGAAACAATATTTCACATGTTCTATGTGAACGTCTACATTCAGCTATGTTCTCTCTCTACCGAAACACACAAATATATATACACATCTATCTATCTATCTATCTACACATATAGCTATATGGAAGAAGACAGTTGCCAGAGAATAAGGAAGATGGCATAAGTAATGCAGTACCCTGAGGTCATTATATTTATGACAAAAATGACATTACATAAGAGTAGAGGACAATCTATATAAGGAGACACCTACCTATTTTATAGATCTATAGGTCTGTCACCTTTTTAAAAGAAAAGATGGCAGGCAATTTGTTTTGAAGACACTTAATGCTTTCAATATTAGTATCATAGTAAACTTAACATAAACTTAAACCAAAGCCATGAGTTATTTCAACAAGGAGAGCAGAAAAACATACAGTAAATACATACCTTGCGGATATTCAGTCAAGAAACAGCTCATTCTGCATCCTGTCTTTTTACTGTTTCTTACTGTTTCTTTACTGCTTTTTACTGTTGCTCAATTCCATGCAACTCATTCTCAGATTAGAGATTCATCAGAGTGGAGGCAGGCAGTGGATACAACACACTTCCAAACACTGCATGGTTAATCACAGCCCTGGAATCATACTCAATTAATAGTGTGGGCCAAACAGATTGAGGCTGTCCTGTTTTTATTTTTTCTTTTTTAATTGCATGTTGCTGTATTAGTGTTACTTCTGGAGTTAATAGAAAAGAAGTGACTCAGAACTGAGCCACCACAGGAATGATAAATATTTCAAGCTTGAAAGAGATGCATTAGTCTTTCTGTGTGGAGCTCCAGCAAGTGGTAAGGAGGAGAAAATGAAATAAAATCTCACAGCAGATACAATATTTTATTATTGCACACACATTCTTGGACGCAATCCTGTGCCACATGCTCTAGGTGACCCTGTGTGTGTGCAGGGGCATTGGACTAGATGATCTCTGAAGGTCCCTTCCAACCTTAAGGATTCTATGACATTATTTAATACCTCTTAGTATGAGTAGTATAGGATCCTGCAGGGAATAATAATGATGAAGTCAGGCCCACCGTGCAAGTGTTTCAAAAATACCAGATCCCTCTAGAGCAGCAAATCCCTGAGTAATTCCTCATGTCGCTGCACTGGTGACTCAAACATCCGCACGTGGGCGAGTAGCTAATGGGTGCTCTTACACCCACATCTGGTGTCACACTCAGCAGCTGGCATGCACATCTGTCCTGATCCAGATGATACATCTACCCAGCATCATAAGCATAATGAACAGCCCACACCCCTTCACAGCAATTTTCTGGCCTGTAATAAGGGTATATCCCCATACACAGCATTTTCCGCAAATTTTACCTCCCATCTCATTTCTTTTTTCTCATTCACTTACCTCCTTTCGTTCTTTTGCCTTTCCCTGTTTTCCAAAACAAATGAATGCTATGCAAAAGCTGTATTGGTGCAATGTTTACCCAACAAGGTCGGGATGATGGCAAATACCTTCTGTCAGACAAGATGGGGAGAAGTGCAAACACGAGCTGCCAGGCCAGGCACGTTTGCAAGCTCTGCAGAGCCCAACGCAGAGACCAGAGCACTTGCAGTCAAAATGTCCTCTCCTGAGCACTGTAGCAAGACTCAGGGCATACCTGTATATAAACCATCACCAACTGCAACAGACTAAATATGCACTTAAACTTTCCCTTGCATTGTGAGAGAAAAATATTTCCAAAGCAAATATTTCCTATTGTAAGATTCATGAATACAAAATATTGTCTAGCTCCCCTAAAAGTATCATTCATTTTAGGGCAGAAACGGATGTAGGATCCAAAGGCTGAATATTCTTTTAACTCTTTACCTGCCGTGAGTTGCGTGTTTAGAAACTCATTAACTTCCTCAACAGACCTTGGCCCTAATTAGTGCTTGGACTGGCCAGCCTGCTCCTTTCTCCTTAGCTCAGACTCTTAAGGATTCCACAATGAGTAAAAGAAACCAATCGTAAAAATCAAGTTTCTTGAGCTATTCAGTTCTGCCTTACAGCTTATCAGAGCATCCAGAATTATCCAGTGTGCTTTGATGCCTTGATACATGTATCATTCCTAAATCCTTCTCTAAGCCAGCCTGGCTCCTTTCCTTTTGTTTGCTTTCTCTACAACAGAATCAGTTTTAACTGTGACTGAAGTGCCACCATGGCCATTTGATCAGCTGTAACGTTGGCTTTAATCCTGCATTATTTCTGTCATCATCCATAAGGTATTAATGCACAAGGACAAAAAAAAAAAAAAAAAAAAAAAAAAAAAAAAAAAAAAAAAAAAAAAAAAAAAAAAAAAAACCATTTAAAGCTCATTTTCTAAAATTACAATATTTTTACATAAATGAGTGCATTATAGCTCCATAAAGGTGACAAAAATATCAATGTAGCAGAAAAACACAAGGATGCCCCACTTTAATTGCATCCAACTGGATAAAATTAATGATGAATTAACACATTCAATGCAACTGGAAAGAAGTCCTACCATTCCCTGAAATTGATTGTCTTGGATGCATAATCACAATTTGGACCGCAAAGCAGTGGCAGGTGTATAGTTAATGCCATTCTCCTCCTGGGTACTTGTAACAGTCCTTATTCACCAAAACAGGGAGAAATATTGTATTGGCACATGGCCTGTTAACATAATCAGTTCAAGGGCTATAATATAACGACATTTCCCCAATAGTTCTCTAATATAATTACTGCAAATGACACCTAAAGCCTCTCATTTTACTTTGGACACACAAACAAATGTTTCAGTGGCATTAGAGAAAGGCTGATTGAACACATCATAATTCATTATCATAATTCTATATTGATAATAACCTCAATTTATTTTCCAAAACAATGTCTGAAAAACATCACTTACTCATCAGAACTAAGTATGCTACTGTCCTGGAAGATGCAATTCTGTAGATGTATGGACCTAAATGAAATTGTAATCAACAGATTAATGAGCAAAAACACAGGTCTGGGAAAATAATAAGATATTTTAACAAAACAAAACAAAAAGATACTGGGGCTCCCAAACTATTTTCTAGCATCATATTTAAAAGAGGTTAGAGGTTAAGGCCTAGTCAGTAGCCTGTTAGAATATGTTTCAGTTCTATCATCCTTACATTGAGCAGTTAATCTTGAGCTGCAGGTATGGAAGAAAAACAGTGTTCTGTCCAGAATCTGGATGGAAAGCTGAAGTAATGAGCTTTAATGAAATATTGATATATCCCTATGGGGCAAGACAGAATTATGTCCTTATCAGGTCTCATTTTTAAGTAACAAAATAGGCCATAGCTCACCTTCCAAGCTCTTTACAGAATAGCCATCTTCTCCCAGCAATCTCAGGAAAATTAATCTAAATTGCCCTCAAAAAATATCGTGCTTCTCTGCACTTACTGGATGAAGAAGACCAACTGAAAGAATAAATGGTGGGTCCAGTACCTCATTATAAAGCGGTCACTGCAAAAGGTATTTTGTAAGTAATTTTTTAAAATCTGTTGTGTGAAGTTCAAAGTGCAATGGATTTCTTTGGCAATTATAGCTGGAAAGGCTTCCCATGGTGAATCCCATCAGCAATGGGATCATCAGTTTCACAATCCTGAAAATCACTAGATTTAGACTCCAAAATAACTTCTGAAAATGTGACTTAGTCTTCTAGGTCATCTAGTTCTAGCCTTTTTAAAGATATATAGGTGCAAAATACCACCAGAGTTAAGATTTTGGACCATATATATGGAGTTGAATAGAATAGCTATGTACATTTTAAAATTAGAGCACACTGACCAAGCAGCCATCATTACCATCACAATACAGTCAACCACATAAATAAATCAATAGTTTCTCATTAGTATGATTGATCTCAATGGCCTTTGATCTCAATGGCTCTTTTCCCAGGCCATCTAGGACACTTTGTCCAGTATGTTAAAACTAAAAGATAACAGCTATTGCAGATAAAGGCTATATACAGCATTTAGATACAAGTATCAGGGCATTTCGCAGCATTAAATCTGTATGGTCTATCTAGTCAGGATGCCCCTGACTTTGCCATGGACAGACAAATAAAGAGATAAAAGGACAAGAGTAGCTGCCCCTTCTCATGCAAAATGAAAAGCAAGGGCAGTCCATGCATTTGGAAAAGACGGAGCACACTGAGCCATGCAAAGCATTTCTGAAGAAGACAGAGCAATGCAATATAAAGTTGTAGCTCCCCTCTTTCTCCCTGGGTACTTCTGCGGCCATTAAGCACAAAACTGATGAGCTCTACTTGACCTCCTCTATTCCTCTTGAGGAAATAGACTGAGATTTAAGGTCAAGGGAGGCTATAGCAGCATAGTAACATGGCTGTACAAGAGCCTTTATTACTTTTTCTTTGCATAGTAAAGATTAAAATATCTGATAAATGGCAAAATCACAGATGAATAACCTGGGATTACAGAGACCACCTGGTGCCAAGGAACTGTGTTAGCTGTCTATGATTTATCATGCAACACAAACTGCTCTCTCCCTGATCACAGGGCCTTTCCTAGCTGATATACTTAGAGTGAATAGAGCAAAGGAATCAAAATAAACATGCAGCCACCACTGAAATGCTGTAAGTACAACAGTAAGTAAAGGTTCATAGAAAGAAAAATCTCATGTGCAAATGCACATTTCAGGCATAGTTAAGTAGCATAGACAAAGTCAAGAAGTAAGAAGTGAAGACCACCACATGAGCATCAATATTTGAAGTGAATGAAGATAGTAACTGAACAGAAGGATGGTGGGAGAATGAACATTTAAAGAGGTGTGAAAATGAGAAGCCAAACCATATTCCCAGAAGGTTGTAGTAACAGCTGTAGAAGAATATGGTTTTAGCAGCATATTGGATGAACTGTAAAAGCTGCAACTACAGAAGAAAAGAAAAGGTAGCAAGTGGAAAAATGATCTGCTAAAGGCATAAGGATTAACAATGGTGATAAAAAGGAGACTGAAAACATTGAATGTCACTCTACAGCTGGCAATTTCAACTGAGTTTGTTGTTCACTAGAGTATGTCCTGTTGAAGGAATCACAGAATCATGAAATTGTTGTGATTGGAAAAGACCTCAAAACCATCAAGTCCAATCATACACCTATCACTATCATGACTGTCAAACCATGTCCGTAAGTGACTCATTTACACATTTCTTGAACACTGCCAGGGACGATGACTCCACCACTTCCCTGGGCAGCCTGTTCCAAAGCTTCACCACTCCTTGTATGTAGAATTTTTCCTAATAACTCATCTGAAGCTACCCTGGTGCAACTTGGGGCCATTTCCTCAATGGAGGAACAGAACATGCAGCATTTGCATTCTTGGAGAGGAATATCTTTCCAAATTACTTGTTACTATCTACAAGATTAAAATTTGGATCAGGAGTTGAATAGGTCTGGATGACCGAAATTCCATCACTGAGATCTTCTATTCCTGATCCAGGTAGGCTTTATCTACTCTCTTTTATATTATCAGATAATAAATCATCTACAGAAATTAGTTAACATTCCGCCAAAAAATTAAGATAGATTTGCCCTCATATTGGTAAACAATAATATTGTTTATATTGAAATGGCAACACTTCATTATAGATAAGGAAAATAATGAGACCCAATCATAATAGATAATGAAAATTATCAGAACAGGCCAATGAAGGGTTCAAGGGATGGGACAGCACTCATGAAGAGTGAGACGTCTTCTCCAGAATTCATGACTCACTGAATCACTTCGCCTATGTCACATATTGCCTGCTTATCGTACACCACTAACACCATCTCCTGGCCAGCTGGTGTCCGGAGTCAAGGCTTCCTTTACAAACTCTTTGTTTCACAATCCTCAAAAAGCAAATACAGGAAACACTAACTTTGTCTTATTACATACTCATTCACCTCTATGTATACTATACCAAAATAACATAAAAATCCCACTGATGTAGGGTGTAGGTGTTTTGCTTACAGGTATTTTTCAAAACGGTTTCTAGCAAGAAGTCTCAGAAATTTGAATTCAGTTTACAATTTCAGAATGGACATGGCATGCTTTATTTTCTGTAAGAATTGAGAAAACTAAAATGGAAATTAAGGAAAAGCCTGTGAAAAAATCATACCTTCTTCCAATGTTTCATCATTTTAAACCAACTGCAATGGGCTTCACCACCCCTAGTGCTACCAAATATTCAATATCCATTCTGTCCTTCAATATTCATTCGTATCTTTCCAAATAATACTACTTGAATTTATTCATCAGTCCCCAAGCACTTTAACCAAGGCTTTGACATCTTCTTCATCTTCCAAAATGTTACATATCAGTAGGTCTACAGTGCAACTTGTTAAGGAGTTAACTTGGAAAGTTATTTTGGAAAGTTAACTCAGGAGTAACATATCTCAATTGTCACAGACAATTTCATTTCAAAATCCTTTAAAACTCAATTAACAACTCAAGGCAGATAACTTCTTAGCTTTGGCTTTAAAAATCATATTTCCGGAGAAATTAACAGAATCAGGCAATTAGTCTTTCCACTTTAATTTATGTTAGGCACAGAGCACCAAATTCTAATTTTAGCTACTCCCAGAATAAACAAACAGCAGTAGAGCCTCCTGGACCATTAACAGCATAATCAGTTTCGAGAATCTTCAGCACAATCTGCTCTAGAGATTCAGCACTTTGATCTATAGGAGGTATCTGAGAGCAACATTATGAATCCCTTGAAAGTTAATCAGATTAATTGCACTCCTGAGAGATTTTCATGGAAGAGAATTGAACTGCAGTGTCATGCCTTCTGTAATAGCTTGTAGGTAATATTTCATGAATATCTCTGGGGTGCAAATATTTTGCAAGTGACAATGATGTTCATTGGTGTGTTCAGCTAGCTTATACTGAAATGCTCTCTTTCTGCAGAATTCATACTTCAATTACAGTGTTCATTCTTTGAACCAAAGTAGAATACACAAACGGTCATTTTAAAAGACAGCAATTAATACATTCACATTCATCATGCAAAAAGTTTAGGTAAGTTTTGAGTGAATCAGTGCAACAATCTCAAACTTAGTTAATCAGAACAATCTTGTCAAAATCTCAGAGGAATTGCACATGAGCAACCTAGCACATCTTCTGCTTGAAGAAATTCTAAAAAAAACTTTTTAATTTGTAACTTGTGTCTTAAGGCAACAATCATACAAATATCTGATTGAGCCTTGAAGTTTCTAGTCTCTAGAGCAATAGGCCACATTGCTCAATTTCATCCTCGCTGCATGAGGACAGCAGCAGCTGTCTTCTACTGTGAAGCATGATGAATGGAAGAAACCATCTCGGTGCATATTACTATTGTGCTGCCTACAACTTGAAAAAAAACTATATTCTTTAATTGGTCTGAAATTCAATGTTACCGTGGGAAGTCTCAGAAAGGGAACATTAGGTGTTGAAAGCATTAAAGGTATATCATGACAAGTAGACATAATTTTGTCTATGGCATGAGAGAAGTTAAAAATACTGAGATCCTCAACTGTGAGCAAATGAGTCATTCAGCCTTGGTCATCAATAATCGTTGACTGTCATTAATAATCCTTCATAAGCCCAGTGTGACTGGCAAACCAAAAAGAAGGAGAATTTAATACTGCACTTTCAGTGATAAAATAGTCTCTAAAACAACTATGAGGACAAGTGGGAGTCCTCTTCATTACAGAAAGTATGCCTGCACTTTGTCCACAGCAGCTTCATAGACAGCCTTTGTTATTCACAGGACAGAACCAGCCAAAGCTTGCTTGGACGGGTTCTCCTTCAGGCAGCTTGCTGTTTAAATGACACAGGGAAAATAAAAGCAGCACGGCCGGCTCGAGAGCCCTACACTGGGCTTTGTCTGTCTGTCGCTTCATTGCAATATCTGCAAAATAGATTACGATACTAAGATCATGATAAGCATTAGTCTGATCGCTTTACAAGCACAGCACAAGCCAATTAGGATAGTTAATTTTGATACATGACTTAATGATGCAGGTCTCAGCCTCAAAACAATTCTTTTTAACCAACACTGTCTCCAATCGTGACACTATCAACCTGCTGAGAAGAAAATCACAGCCTTTTAAAATCTGGGACGACACCAGGCTAATGGATCCTGTGTGCTAAGAAAAGTAGGTCTAAGAATTATCGAATGAGTTTACATAGCTTGGGAAAACAGAAGTGCAATTCTAATCAGGAAGAAATTGTCATTAATATTTTTTAAATGCTTCACTGCACAATAGTCTTACTTTGTTGGACTCTCTGTAGCAAACTGTCAAGACAGAGTGAGCAGCATTATGGCCAATATATCACAACCAGGGATCAAGTAGAATGTGATAGCGACTGCAGCCTCTCTTAAATTTTCAGCAACATGTTCCAGCCACAGCTGAGGTTATATTGCTACAACCTTTCCAGCAGTAGTGGACCAATGTCCAGAAAGGGAGGAAAAAAAAAAAAGAAAAAAGGCAGAACAAAAAAAAAAAAAAAAACTTAAAAAGCAACTTAGACCAAATTCAGGTGGCTAAATTCCAGAATGTGGCTCCCCCACCAACATTGTTCTCTCTCAAAACACTTCATCCACGTATTCCTAAAAGAAAATATCTACAGAACAGCTTTGAAACACACCAAATGGCGCAGCAGCATTTGGCAACTGGATCCAGCAGCCACAGCCACTCTCTTTTTAGAGCATACCTGGAAGAGACAGTTCTAGTGCGAACTCTTGTCCAGGATTATGGGAGATCCAGGGACAATTCTCCTAGTCTGTGGAGTTCAAAGCTATCTTCTCCCTAAAGTACTGTAACTTCCACCAATATATTACCCTTAGATATTCTACCTTTATGAAGCTTGTGAGGGCACTATGTCAAGTGCAGAACATTCAGGCATGTGTAAGGCAGACTGTGCAGAGCTGCTTAAACAACTCCCAAGGCAAACAAAAAGCAAGCGGCAAGGCAATTCAAGAAGAATGAGATGACAACCAAAGCAGCATTCCTAGGACTCAATTCTGCTGCCTGCACACTGACATTTAGTGTTGTTTGAGATGCCCTGGAACAACACATCTGGCCTCCAGATCCCACTCCAATCCTACAGCACTTGCATCACAGCTGTTGGTATCTTGGCCACTGTACAGAACCTCTCAATCTAGTACATTAAAAGCAAAGCAACTACTTAGGCGAATGAATCAAGCACCTGGCAAGTTTAGGCATCTCCAAAATGAGGCAGCGGTGCAAGAATGACTGAGCTCTCGTGTGACCAGCATAAGTCATCAGTTCCGCTCTCATATGACCAAACTCTTGACAGGCCTGTTTTGATTCTCATGGCTTTATTAAAGACAGCCCTAACCTCTTATTCTGTGTAACTAGCTAACTCTAAGACAGCCCATAAAGAAATATGCCAAACAAACACTTACCTGCACGGAGGTTTCAGGGAAGCTCAACTGAGAAATAATTCTTTGTTCCTAAAGTGGCAAGTTCCAGGCAATACTTTGTTGCTCCAAAGAGTATTAGTTTAGATATACTGAAAAAGTTAAGCAAGACAAGAACAGTCATTGAGACGACCACAAAACATGATTATTTACTCCAGCCTCGATTCTACACTGTCTATGCTTTGCTCTTGTAGATGACTGAGGGAAGGCCTTGGGCTGCAGAACGTTTCTTCTTCAGCTGTGCTCCCTCACACCCCATGGAGTGCACGTAGAAACAGCAGTACTGCTGTGCCAAGCATATAGCTTCATGTGCTCAGGTGAATTGTGATTCATCATTACATAGTCAGGCAGACAGACAGCTGATGCACAAAAAAAAATTATAGCAAAAGGTAGTCTCCTCTGGTAGTTCTAACATCCATCTCATTTTTCTATAGTAACTTCTCTCCCACAAACATCATTTCCTCTAATTTTCCTTGCTCTGATTTGATTTTATATAGTTATTGAAAAATGCAGGCTATCTGAGGATTTATGTGTGCTGAGTACCTGTGGGCCCTAGGTGCTTTATTATCGAACATGCATAGTTCTACCATCCACTCGTGAGGCTGAAACACCACCATGTGCTGACAAGACTAACTAACCACATGCTATGAATAACTAATTATTTGAAAGGTATTTATTCTGTCAAATGCAAAACAATGCTGAAATTCATGAGTTATTTATGACTTGAGGCAACAAATCTACATACGGTAGCACAGCTCACTGCAGACTGAAGATCCAGAACAACTCTGGCTGTACCAGACATACAAACATAGTGCAGTGTTTTCACAACAGGACTCATTAACTGAGATTCAGCACAAGACAAACGCAGATATTATGCTTTGAGACCTAGCACGAATGTCTCTGCATATGTGGGATAGATATATCCTTTTATTCCCCCTCAGACAAAGCTCTTAAGTATGCCAAGTTTTGGCACATACTTGGACACAGCACCAATGCACTGTGGCCTCTAGGCAAGTGTCACCAGACTTCACTCTTCCTAGAATCACTGAGCCTTTTCCATTGATGACTCTTGTAAGATCCTTCAATTTAGCTACAGGAGCTCTGCAGCTTTACTTTTATGTAAGTCAATGAAAAATGGATGTCACAGTATCACTTGCATATTCAAACAGCAGAACCTCATTTCCTTCAGGTAGGAACCAGACAGTAGATATTCACAAAGCTTTCAGTCACAGTGAGAGGAACAAAACTGAGGAGACAAGCTGCCCTTTTAGGTTAAATTCACAATAAGGCCTTCATTTACTCTTTGTTGAAATCCCTACAGATACTTAGATTGATGAAATTATTCAATGGCCTTGAAAAGACTCAGGAAAATGCTACAAAACTCAATGGTGTCCTTTGCAATTTAATGACTTTCCTTTTTTTGTATATGCAATTACTGAGAGAAACCTAAGCTTTCCCAAGCCTTCACCTTTGATCAGAGAAGGTATCAAATACGGTTTAGCTTAAGTACATTTTGCGCTTGTTTCAAATGCAAATACAAACATCCACAGCCCATTTGCACTTTCACCAAATTTGTTTCACGAACTTCATTTTGTTTTGTACCTTTCACCTAAAAGGGGTATCATGCACATGTACATGAAGACTACTTTTCTGTGAGGAGATATGAGAGATTTGTTTTCTTTCAAAAACTGTGGGGCTAGATCCATCCTGGAGTAAGTGCACTGAAGCCCATAGAATTACACCAACAGTAATTTAATTTCATTATCCTCAAAACAAATCTAATCTGTAACTTTCAAATGATTTTGTTAACAACAGTATGAAGGTGACAACTCAACTTGTATGCATTTTAGCCAGATACTTATATTATGTCCAATACTAGGACAACGTTAGATTAAATTCTGTCAAATACCTTATGCTCCAAATCAGCCTTCATGGGTAGGCCTGAGAGACCTGAGCTCAACTCCAAGTGCTCAATCCAATCCCTTGGGTTTGAAGAATTGATTTGATCAAAGTTACAAGGTCTGTCTTTCTCATGGAAGGCGTCTTATTGTTCCTGGGCTGTACAGACCTGACAACTAGGCAATTCACAATGTCTCAGCAGTCTCAGGTTTCTAGTCAGACACTCAGTGTGGAGGCACATGTACACACACAAAGATAAAAACAAGCAAGTCCTTACACAGTGTATATTCAGTCAGATTTGGGATCTGGAAATCAAATGTGGGCTTCATAGTGCCTAGTGAAGAATTTGGGGTGAGGTTATAAAACAGACACATGAAATTATACCTTCCTTATTTTAGGATTTCAGCTATTAAATAATCTGGTGTAATCTAAAAACCATGAGCTCATGATTATCATGAGCTTTGTTTCCTGGTCAGTGATTTACTCCTTAATTCAATTAAAAGAAGAACCACCTCTATCCATGTGCACATGTTCAAATAATCTCATTTAGGTCAGTGTGCAACAGCTTGTTGGACCTGGCTTACAAGAAGTGAGGGAGCAGCCTATTTAACACTACGATCTGTGTCTCCAATCTGTCTCCAGCAATGGAGCAGGTCCCAGAGACATCCTTACCATCCCTGACTAGTATCCTTACAATGGGAGCTGGGAGCAGCCAGCACCATATGGCTTATAGCACAACACACATATTCTGCAACACCATATGGCACAACACACGTAGTCTGCACTTAGAGCAGTGAATAAGAGCACCTCCTGGAGTGTCATAAATGTCACCATTCCTTTCCCTTTTCCTTACAGAAGAGCTGAAATATGGTTGTTGAGGTGAAGGTCAGGGCCTCTGCGTTCTTCTGCCCCACTTCCTCCTCCCTCAAAACCTCCAGCACCAGTGACAACTGGAACCACTTATTGGGGGACATTCATATCCCCAAGGCTGCCCAAGAGAAGATAGACCCCCATCAAACTCCTGCCACAGATACGGCCGGATGAGGTTCTGACCATTAGGACAACTGGACAGAAGGCAGCACCAAAATCAGCTCTGACAAATAGCACCGAGTCCCAAAGGGGAGGCCAGTAAGATGGATATGCACGTGTCCAACCAAGCACATTTTACTAATTAGGACTATCATAAAGCAAATATACACCTGATGGTCATGTGAAGATAAAATATTTTGAGATTTCCGTAGAAGGAGAAATTTATACATTCTGTAGTGTGACATTTAATGGATATTATATAGTCTTATACATACACACAGCATTATGTATTATACGGCATAATTGTATAGCATACTTTTTAGACTTGTGGAAAAGCCTAGCTACATAGAATATTCCAGATTACATTCCTGTGAGCTTCTACTAAAACAAATAACAACAAGAAAAAGTAAATAAAATAACCTGAAAGCTGATAAATGATCTGAGGAAATTATTTCTGTCTACTTATTGCATGGAACATAAGGGTGAGACTGTCAATAAAACATCCAAACCAGATATCAAATTTCAATTGTGAACTAAGCACACAATTCTCTCAGGTACATTTAAGAGACATTCTATAAGAATTCAATCATTTTTACTCGTTACCTGTTTATAATTAAACTGAATTCTGGAAGGTGCTTGCTATTCTGCCTCGTACAAGTTTTACCTTTCCAAACTAACTTGTAAAACAAAAGTACCAGTTATTGACCTTCAGCAGATTAATATTCATTTATTTTCAAGGCCACCAAAAAACACCATAGGGAACAACAACAACAACCTGATGGCAGCCGAATAGTCTTCAAGAGCAGAGGAACTGTTTTTTCTACAGCTCTTTTTTTTTTTCCCTCTCACACTGGACAATACTGGTGGGTTGAGATTTAACCAGAGATGGGCTCCTTTTACAAGATTGCTTATATAAAGTGAAGATAAAACCAGCTGGGTTCATTTGAAAGGACATCTTGGGAAGAGCCAATACGCAGCTACTGGAATAAGACTGGAATGAAAATCTGAAATATTCATCCCACTCCTGTCCTGTAGGTATTATACTTAACTTCTTGTAGAATGCATAGGACTATAATAAGAAGGAACTGTCACTAATATTTACTGCATAAGTTTTTATATATTTTTGTGTGTATGTATATACAGATACACACACATACATATTTTAAATCAAGACTGAGTGAAAATGTTGAAATTGATTCTATTTGTTGGAAATACTCAATTGAGAATATTTTTGTCATTAGCTGGGCACAGGAAATTTTACATATATAATTTTGCCTCTGACTGTCTTCTCAGTGGTGTATACCTGAGGGCAAAAACTGAAGAGTGTTTAAGGGAAAACGCAAACACTCCAGCCCCAGCCTTGCAAGCTGTTCTTTGTTGGAACACGTTTCTACCCATGGGAAACAGCTTGCAGGTTTGAGGCCCACAGCTGAAATGGAAATTACTGTTTAGTAAAATTATCACAGTAGTGACAATGGGAGATAATAGTTGTCTTCTGTAAACATATGTAGTTTAGATAGAATTTATTTGGATGAAAGAGTATCATTAATGTTATTTGCTTCTCTCTGCAAGGATAGCATGTTAAGCAGTAGTTACAATTCGAGATTTGCAATGAATAGATTTTTTTTTCCAATTTTGAAGACAAATTCAGCTTTTATTCCTTATGTCTTCAGACTGCTGCAAGAAATGGTGACTCTTCCAATTTATCTACTGGTCATCTTGGCTCAAGCTCTTGCAGGGCCTTGCAATCCAAATAAAGCAGGTAAAATAATTTAAATTGAGTCTCCGATGATCTTCTCTTATAATTAAGCTGCCCAAAGATTTGTGTCTTTTTAAAGTAGAAAGGTTTTTCTTCAGAGATAAACTAGGGGTTCTAGAAAGCCAATTCTTGTATATATTATACTGATCTGTTTTCAGCTAGCACAGAAAAGCAAATATCACTTCATCCTTGTCATACAGAAAATAAAGCATATGCTTAATTTTGTGCTATATTCACAGTGCGTAGTTCTGCCTGGATGCTGCTTGTGCTTAAGATGGAAAGGAAAGTAGCACTAATTAGACAATAGACTAATCAACAAGAGCAAAGACTAGATGGTACAGATCTCTGTTGTGCAACAGATCTCTGTTGCACTGATCGATGACTAGTGTTGAATACATGTGCTGCACTAAACTCCTGAACCATGCCGCTATGTCACCAAAACAAAACAAAACAAAAAAAAAAAAAAAAAAAAAAAAAAAAAAAAAAAAAAAAAAAAAAAAAAAAAAAAAAAAAAAAAAAAAAAAAAAAAAAAAAAAAAGGAAATCACCTAAGTTAGAGCCCTAATTGCAGATAGATGTCTGAAAAGAATTCAGATGATCTGGTGCCAGACAGACATGTAATTTAGCATACAATAAATTTAGAAAACAAGCGGTAGTAATGAATTGAAATATTTTTCAATATGGAGCGCATATTTTGTATGTGCATAGGAGGTATGTATAAAATAGGCTGGCAAATGTTACTGACAGGAATGTCAGGGTATATCTAAAGTATTTGGCTCTCAGCCATTTGTGCTGGTTACCTTCACTTGCACAAATAGTGCCTCTGAACTCAGCAGAGTTGTAAGGTCACCGGTAGTGCCAATCTGATGATCATCACAAGCAGAATCAGCCCATATGAGGAAGGTTTGTTGATCAGAAAGGAGTGAATCATTAAGGTCTCTATTTGTCTTTCCCTAAGTTTTCCGTAAACTTCAGCAAACATCAAAAGACTGCAAAAATCAGGCTTATATCATAAAAATGAGAGTGTTGGGGTTAAATAAATAATTAAATGATCTCGGGCAGGGTATCTTTCTTTTGCAATAGATACTTTTGGATTAATCTTTCTCAATTTTCAATTCACTAATAGTAGGTCTATATTTTGCCCTTTAAATTCTTATCAGACAATAAAATTTGCTCTAACTGGCCCTCTGAAAAAGGTTCAAATTCCCCCGGTATCACAAAGCAAGCAGCCTGAAAGTTACTATGTTTGGTATTCATGGCAGTATTAACCACAGCTGTGTTTAGAAACATAGTGTATTGCTGTTAACTATCCTACTAACAAAACAGCTCAAACTTTTAATTTCATTTTCTAATCTTAACTTTCAATTTGAAAATTTTCACAATTCTGTTTGTAGTGGCATTGGAATACTCATTCAAGCAAGGAAAGGCAAGGATACATATATATACTGTAGCCCACATCTAACACTGCTACAAATAGGTGCAGACCAACTGAACAAACAAATACAACAATATTTTTACAGAGTCAGTGGTCTTACACCACCAGAAATTAGCTCTGCAACATAATCTAATATGTCATGTTTCGGTGCAGCAATATTTCACTTGGCTTCCAGCAGGTTCCTTTGCTCTTTGGACAGCTATTCCAAAAGATTAAAAACCTGCATGAAGCCCTGGTTAACAAAGGGTAAAACTCTCCCAGAAACAGAATTTAACAACCCAAAGGTCAGTTCTGAGTAGCACATCAAACCCCGATTCCCCAGTTACTCACATTAGGGGAGCTCCCAGCACACACTCCTGCTCACAGACACTTAATTCCATTAGAAAGTTGGTGTGCCGACCAGCATCTTTGGAAGTAAAACATCACATGAATATCTCTGTAGGTGTGTTATTTTCCTTTCAGATGTAATCTTGGTATATTGCTACCCTAAAACCATCATCACAAGAATTCCGGAGTGCCCTTACGGATGGGAGGTTAATCAGTTGGCCCTCGGAGGCATTTGCTACAATGGCATCCATGATGCGGGATATTACCAATTCACAATTCCCGATCTTTCTCCTAAAAACAAGTCATACTGTGGGACGCAGTCAGAGGTAAGAATATCACGGTCAAAAAAGTTGTAGCAACCTTTTCAGAAAGATTCAGAGATGTTGTAGCAACAAACAGGGATGGTGTTTTGTCACCACATTGGGGCTTTGTCTCAAAGTGCAACCTTGTTTATGATGTCTCAGATACTCACTGCATACTTTCCTGTCTCACCACCTCCAGTTTAAGAATCCCATCTATCACTTCTATAACTCCATTGTGTCCAATGACTCCTCCATCATTGTGAAGAGCCAGCCTGTGAATTACTCCTTCGCCTGCACATACAACGCCAACTACTTGGTGAACCAGGCTGCCTTCGACCAAAGGTAAATCCTGTTCTTGGGGTGATCCTCATCTCATTTTCAACACCATGTTTCACTCGTGCAGAAACTTTCTTATGTTTCTAGGGTGGCCACTGTCCATGTGAAGAACGGGAGCTCTGGTTCATTTGAAAGTCAGTTATCCCTCAACTTCTACTCCGTAAGTGCCCTTCATCATCCCCCCTTCACTTTCTGTTGACTTCCTGGATGGGAAGTCCAGGGGGGAACTGGAAGTCCAGCTGGAAAAGAGGGCTGCTCTCCGGGTTTTCTATGTCGTGGAGTACATAAGTATCCTGCTGCAGATAATCATAACAAGAATCATGGGGATCCTTGTTTCTGTCAATTAGCAGAGAGGCAGTTACCCCAAACACAGCAGACATACCAATTGTTCTTTAAAATACCTCCAAACGAGGCAGATGGATGAGCAGCACATTTCTACATGCTGACTGTTTTTGAGAAAAAAGTAAAACCTTGTATGTAGCCCAACTCAAAGAGAAGTTTGCATCTTCAGATATCACTGCTACATTGTCTCACTAAATATAGAAATCTCCATGCATTTGCTGACAGATATTTTGTGTTCCCCAGAGATCTTTAGGTTATGCTGGAATTTAGTCCCTGCTTTTTTTGACATATCAGCATCCTTCCCACAACTACTTTGCTAGGCTGCAGCAGCAATCACCTGATCCTTAAGCTTTTTATTTATTTATTTTTCTCCAAAAGCACAGCTAAGAGTGCCAAGAAATACTCTCTATTTTAC
>VZSG01000577.1:351979-370481 GCA_013398315.1 Nothoprocta pentlandii | reverse complement strand
AAAAAAAAAAAAAAAAAAAAAAAAAAAAAAAAGCACAACTTGTAACATACTCTTTAAATATTAAAAGCCAGGAAGGGAATATTTAGCCCTGGGAGGGGAGATTGAAGTCTCCACTACATGCATCCTCTTGGATTTAGGACATCAGCTGATCACTGAACACTTTATCAGTCTTTGATGCTTCAGTGTGCTCATTATTTCTAATATATGGCACACAGGCCTTTATATAGTGAAGAAAGGTCTCAGGAAGAACTACACTGCTGCTGTCCCCTCTTGACTGAACAACTGCAAAAACAAATGATGGACATTGAACCATGGAGTTCTGGTATTCTTTTTCAGACAAATGACTTTTTTTTCCAATGGTGCTGGGCCTCCTGAGAATCAAGGGGTGAGGAGATAAGTTGCATATAAATATACCCACCCACTGACCAGTCCTTTATTTCATTCATGTCTTCATTGTGGAGAAAATGTTAGTTTTGATTAAGCTTTTTTTTTTTCCCCCTGACCAAATGGAAACAAAGCATTATTTTTGCCTTGCCTTTCACCCGTGCTGCTGCCTGATTCAGTGTCCTGGCAGTCACCGTGCCAGGTGCTCAGTTCTCCATCTAGAACCAGCACCCGGGCTGCACTGCACCCCAGGGGACACTTCAGTCTTGCCTGTCCTTGAGTCTCTGACAGAGCTGTAACAGCAAAGGACTGTAATGCAGCACTGGGGATGGCGACTGAGTGGAAATCAGGCCTTCAACTCTGAAGCTTTTTAGAAAGAAAAGAAAGATAGTACTGTAAAACAACCTAGACTGATGGCGCTTGGCAAAAGCAGCGATACACCAGATTGAGCTCATTTCAGCAAAAAGGAGCGATAAGAGTCTTGCAACAGTACTTCTGTGACAATTCCCGTGCCAGCATCTCAAATTGCAGGTTGAGTTCTGCCCTGTTTTCTTCAAACATGATAGCCATCTCAGGATAAACTAACGCAGTGCTTCCCAGGCCTTTCAGGATGGCCAGCGAACAATAGTGGCCAAGGAAGGTGCAGGGCAGCACGAACACTCTGCCCTTGGGTTTCTGATGAATACTCCAAGCTCTGTGAGAGGGAGAGAGGCTGGAGAGCAGAAATTACCCTCTCCAGTGGGTGCTGTCGGGAGCTGTGGAGTTCACCTCAGCACTTTCCTTTGGAAGAAATCGTTGCTTAAACCAGTGCATTCCTCAGGACACTGATCACCACAGATTAGGAACCTGAGCGTAGCCTTAAGCCTTAAATTCCGTGCATCCAACCTATCAGAGGTTGCAATGGGAATGGTGTAGCATCTTGGAGCCACTGTTCCATGTAGAAAAACATAAGAAAACTAGCACTTAGATAACTGAGCAAATGCTGCAGGGAAAAATAATCTAAGAGCTCTGGAAACACCTGGAACTATACTTACTTATAACCTGCAGTGTAGATTTAATCAACAAGACAAATGCTGTGAGTAAACATATCACATGTTGTATAGGACAGGTGCTATTTTTGTTCAGATCTTAGGCAATAGAAAGGAACATATTGGAGGCAGTAGCTCACTTACTGCTCGCATGCTATGTGACACATGTCCACACAGCACTTATATGTCACTTATTAAGCCAAGCATTATCAAAAATATTTTCAAAAATCACACTGAACTTACAACTGCCCTCCTACCAAACCCCTATTTTGGAGCTTACAGGTAACAAAGACTCAAATTTTTGGCCTACACCTCTCCAAAGCTACCTGAAGTTGCCACATGCCTTTGTTTTAATACTGCCAGTAATGCTCAATGCTTTTCTCTTTCAAAGAATGCCAAGTTTTCAAGTATAAAAGAAGCCCCTTTCGTTGTTGAAACATCAGAAATTGGTTCTGACATATTTGCTGGAGTGGAAGCTAAAGGCTTAAGTGACAGGTAAGCAAGTGAGGGGGTAACAATTAGTAAGCAGGCAACCAGGACATTACTTGATGATCTGGGTTTGTCTCCTCAGGTTCAAAGTCGTTCTCAACAACTGCTGGGCAACCCCCTCCTCGGAGTATTTCTACCAGATCCAGTGGCCTCTGATCAGCAAGGGGTAGGTGCTGGAGGGAGCAAGGGCAGCACTCCCGGCACAGCCCAGCCCCAGGGCCCTCGTGTTGATCTTGGGCAGCAGGGCTATCCCAAGTCTCCTCAGCAAACACGGCCGATCGGGGGTGTGAGGGCCACACCACTGGTGTTCATGCCAGCAGGGGAAGGGCACATGTGGTTCCAGGCTGCTGGAACAGGCCACTCCGTTCACTTTGGTTGTCTGCCCCACTGCATTCCTGCCCGCTTTGCCTTGGTGCAAATCAGGCCCCATGCTGTGGGGTATCAGCACCTGCAGGCACAACAGGAGAGGAAGGCGGCAAAGGTGCATTTTGGAGATAACGCTTTGAATTCTAATGTTCTGGTTTACAAGTAGGTAACTCCCTGCAAATTAAGCACAGGCTTTGAAAGTGGCTCTGCTGACTTTTCAATGCCTGTAAAAGCAGCCAAATGCCAACGGCAGGTTGTGTCCTGTGCAGTCGCAGCCATGCTCCAGGATGTGCGCTCTTACACTGCTTCTCCATACAGGTGTGCCACAGACAACTCCATCCTCGTGCACGAGAACGGGAAAACCAATCGGGCCACGTTCCAGTTCAACGCCTTCCGCTTCCGTAACATCCCCAAGCTGTCCAAGGTCTGGCTGCACTGCGAGACCCACGTGTGCGACAGCGAGAAGTTCTCCTGCCCTGTGGTAAGGCTCAAATGCAGGCTCTAAATGCAGAGAGGACTTGAGAACCTACCTCAGGTTCTCCACATGCGGACCTAATGAAATCCAAGGGCTTTCACTAGAGGGAGCCAGCACCAGCACTAGCGCCTGCACCCTGCTCCCTGTCACGCCACGGGCGCTGACCTTGAGTAATGTGTTTAAACACATTGAGAAACACCATAGCCATTTAAAAATCCATATTTTTGTCAATACTCCTGACTAGACTCCTATTTACCAAAGAGGTTACACTTTAAAAAAAAAAAAAAGGAGGAAAAAAAAGGAGGAAGTAGCGTTGCTACCATTTTACCTAATATTTTAGGGGTAAGAGCACTCTGAGGGCAGTGGGGGAACCTGGTTCAAGACATTTCTCTACTTGAATGAAACGTACCCATTCCTCACTGCTTCTTCCCTGTACAATTACTTGGTGATAAATTACTATTTTTGGAGTCTGTATAAAATACATAGTTTCCACTGGAGCAGGAACTGAGATCAAGGAATGGGTTACTATGACCTTAGGTGGGTATTCTTTCCCTTCCTCACCCAATGAATATGCCATTGCTGTAAAGTGCATTTTATTTAATTCACAATGAAAACTCAAAGTACCGCCTTGTCTACGTGCGCACGCTGTCACTTCAACAATATCTCTTCCTGAAGGACAGGAAGAATCACTCTTAGTTAAACCAGCTTTTCTCTCTAAACACTTACTCAGTTCAGGAGTCAAATTAAAATATCAGGTTTTCTTACCCATCCCTAGCACTATGCAAGGGGCACTTGTTTGTTGAAGGAAAGCAAGTCTGATACAATATATCAGGCAAATTTTAACCACACACACAAGAGAAAAAAAAAGATGGGCCTATATATTTAAAATTCCCTTTTTTCAACTCTTCAGACACAGGTGACAGCTAAAAGAAATTTTAAAGCTACTGAAAAATATACAAGAAGCTGTTTTAAAGATTCTTATGTCTTTTCCAAGCCAACAGTAGCATACAGCCTCTGAGACTACAGCTCATACCCATAGTTAGGACCATGGTTTCCCCTTGGTACTCCATATCTGCCTTTTTCACTATTCTGCCAGACATCTATATCCTCCATACAGACATGGGAAGAAATTCCCCCCCTGATGCTCACTATAGGACAATTGCTCAATCAGTGTGACTGACATCCCTGAAGCCCTCTTCCACCCCAGAACTCCCAGTGGTGGTCTACTGCAATTATGTCTGATCCAAGCTGGGGATCTATGCATACAAGCCATGCATTATTCCTTGAAAAAAGAGTTACCACATGCTGAGCATGTACGGACGCCCACAGCTGGGCATCTAAAAGGTCAGGGAACGGACAGGGACCTTTAATCTACAGAGCTCCACCTCCAGTACAGCCCTTGACAGTTGTGACAGGAATCATTAGTGCTGGATGTGAGAGGATAAATATGGAAGGGATTTGGCACTTCCTGTTCCCACATTGCAGGCAACAACTGTAATTTGCAAAAAATAACAAAGAAAGCCTTTCTAGGGCGCACAGACTACGTAGATGGAGCTCAGTCCTTCCTCTTCACTAGGGGGTTTAAGGCAGCATGGAAGGGGCTGGCCAGGAGGACCTGGGTTAGTATCAAACATCCACTTGTGCATTTGTGCAGTCTTAAAACTGAAAAGAGCACTTACACCGACAGGCACTGTATAAGCTGTGGCACACAAAAATCCTCAGAGGGCACGCAGAAAAGTTTCTCCTTCAAAAGTAACCTATCCTGCACAAAAAAATATCACCAGTATTAACAGCAGTAAATATCACTAGAAAACATACAACAAACTGATACAGATTGTTTCCTTGGCTGGAAACATGAGAGTTGTGTTGGGTATTTTTTTGATAGAAAAATTTATATTTTTTTTCCCTCTGATCTCTCCAGATATGTGATAGGCGAAAACAGCGCATGGAACAAATAGGAGGTGTTTTAATGGCAGAGCTCTCTGTACGCAGTAAGTGATTGGGTTTCCATGGCTTTTTCCTCCCTTTTGGAAGCAGTGAAACAAGGAGCAGAGGCTTGGAGTGCAGCAGCAGGCGTGGGAAGCAGAACTGTTCTCAGAGGCACTTTCCCCCTCCCTGAGACTAGGAAGGGTCTTCTCCAGAATCAGGAATCTGACAGAAGAGACATACTCATCATTTACAAAGTGTATTAATATACCTGTTTGGCACTGCTAGTAAATGGACAAACCTGTTGCACATCAGGTTAGCAATCTGAACTCTTTGTGTGTGTTTGACTGTAGCAACAGTCCAGACAAGCTTTGATAGAGGATACATTAGTGTGGAAGAGATTCCCACGCTTAGCAATAGCGGGAAAGCTGCTCACATGATTTGTGCTATTGGCTGATACTTCAGTATGACCCTGCATCTAGTAGGTTTACCCTGCTCTTCATGCCTGTCCCTTCTGACACACACACCCCAGGTTGTCACTATTTTCCTCCTTTTCTTGTAATACACAACCTTTTTCTTCTCACTACTGCCTCCTGGAGGCACCGGGAACTTCTCCTGGAGTTGATTAATACTGCAGGTCCAGCAGATCTGCTGAGAGAGAACCTTTGCACAAGATACACTTGAATCACATCTTCAGTAAAAGCCACTTATACTGGTTTATCAGTTACATTCACACCAGCCTACGTAATGAAGCATTATTGAAAATGAGCATTTTCCCTTTGCACCAGCAAAACTCAATTGCTTTCAGAAAAGAATTGAGGATCCTTTTATCACTTCAGGGTCACATAGCAGACAGTAAAAACAAGTGACAAAAATATCCAGAATTTCAAAATGTGACTAGTGTTATTTATTCTGCTCTTACAAAGTACTGTTGTGCACTTTGCCCTATTTTAAACATGCCATCCAAATGTTTTCTCCTTTTCTCTCATTTTATACAGGCAAAGGCCTATCCAGTTTTTACATTCCCTCAGGTAAACAGCAAAATACGACAATGAAAATGTCAATCCCATATTTGCATCTTAAGTGGCTCTGTCAACTTGAAAATACACAGCTCAGAAAACCTGATAAATTCTGTAAAGTATATCAAAATAGAAAGACTACAGAAATCAAACTTTATTTCTCAACATTATACACCTTTTTTCCTCCTCCCTGGCAAATGTGGAACAAAAGCACACCAGTAACTTTCAGTATTGGGCATCATTTCTCTCTTATTTTCCAATCTGAGAGGGGAACATTTCTATGAACAAAGAAAAGAAACAGATATGTTTCACTGGACTAGCAGAGATGTCCTGAAAACATTTCTATTTGGGGAGGGTTTTCAAAAGCTCTTTCAAAGCCTGTTTGTTAAAACTTGATATGCTGACAGAGCCACATTAGGGAAACACAGTTACATTGATGGGGATGGAAGGAGGACACGAAGATGAAAGGTAGCTGACAGTGAAGTACCCACACTTATTCTGTGTTTCTCTTGCAGATATCGTCTTCCATCTGCTCTTCATGATTGGATTCTGTGCCGTGTCACTATAAAACACAGACTAGTTGTGCTTCTTATCTTTTACTAAACCTCTTTGGAACTGGACTTCTTTACAAAATATGTTTATATTACAGAGGAGAGGAAAAAAAAAACAGAAAAAAAGAGCACAGAGAATCATTGTGCACCATTTTACCAGATAATAAAATATTCCATGAGCTTTGTGTCTATAATACTGGGGAATCCAAAGGTAAATTTGCCATTCCCATGTCGCTGCAGGTATTTTATGCTAGTGAAAACCTAGAAGTTTTGCATTCTGCTGACACCTACTTTTCCAAGCGTTGTGATGCCAGCAGTACTTGTTCTCTATAAGGAACACAGCAATATGCAAACTCAGTATTTCTAAAGCCAAATTTCCTTTTCTATTCAGCTCACCAGGAAACATATAATGAAAAATGCAGCACTGTCTCAAGAAAAGAACAGTAGGTAGAAAGAACATATGAAATGTAGTTCAATGAAGTAGAATACTAACATGAATCACCTTGGACCAGATAGAAATGGATTTCACTGTCAGAAAGCACAAGATAGTACTTCCATAATAATATATGTCCAACATCCAACAGTTTGTGTGGATGAGGGATGTGCTGGTTATACTCAGCCTAGTCTTTAACTGAAGAGTCTTGACATTTTTTGCACCTACCTATCAATATCTCTGACTGAAATCTAATTTTCACAGCCTGAGCCATAGCTGTCCAGTAATACTGCATCAGTGTACAAAGCCTAGTACATATGACTATGCCATGTGCATGAGGAAAGTAAGCAGGTGTTGAACCCTAGCAAGAACATCTTTTCATCAATCTGAAGTCCTTGCAGTTCTGGAAGTCAAATTTATAAGCAAGTCATCCCACCCATCTTATTCTCATACCACCTATTTTGCTCTGCTGGATAATAACCCAAATTCCTAGTTTTGTTCCTGAAGTTCAAGAGTTCACTCTTAGCATTTTTATCTGCTTGCCTCTACCCTTATATATCTTTTTTTTCTTGATAAATCAGTTTGAACACAAATGGAAAATGTAAAGATTGATCCATTTCTGAAATATTATTTCCTTAGAAACATCCTCATGCAGCTTTTCCTTCTCTTCTTGATCATATTTATACCAAGCAAGGTCAGGAGGAGTCAGAAGGCCTTTTCTCACAGTGCTAACTAGAAGGACAGCATGCTATTTCTTTTCAGTGCAACACCTTCACTTCCCACAGAACATGAAAACTAACCTAATGTGTCATGGAGGGGAGAAAAATATGCTTTTCATGGAGCAAAAGTTAAAAGGTCCTCAGAAGGTATTACCTGCCAGCCCTTTCTTGCTTCACAGCAGCGTTGGTATTGTCAGATTGGGTTAGGTAGCACATGGCCTGTGCTGCAAAAGGTCCAACACTGTTCAGATTAGGATGTCTTGCTCACTGGGCAGGCTTAGTGTGGGTATAGTATAGATGAAATTAAGCACACCTGGCTTTGGGAAACAAGTTTATGAACTTTAAAAATTAACCTTTGAGGAACAGTCAGTGTTAGATACGAAAGGGCCCAGTGGTAGTTTTGTACTCGAAGAAGAAACACTATCATGGAGGTACTTAATATTTGATCCTGCAAGAATAATCTTAACAGGTATTCATGTGTGATTTAGAAGAATAAGGCTCCTTAAAAGGTGGGAACTGGACAGCCTCCAGAAAAATGCTCTCAGCTCTAAGGTGTATTTAGCCATTACATACAACAGAGGGCACTCTCTGGACAGAATTGTCTGATCTAGGCAGGAAGAGTTTAAACTGCAGAACTGGTTGAGCCACTTGGAAGCAATTATTACTCACAGAACTGCCTAAAGAAGCACAGAGCTATTGAATGTTTTGCACGTCACAATATTTTGATCACAAATAATGATCCTGTAGATTTCCCCATTTCCCCTCTCCCCCCCCCCCTTTTTTTTTTTGGCCTCCCTTTCCCCTCATCTACCTCCCACTAAGACCCCAAGTTCCCAAGTTTCATCACTCCTTCCCTAATGGCTCTACCTGCTTCAACTCTTACCCTTGCCAAATGAGATGAACACCCTGGCTCCTTTCCCAAAGCCTCTCTTTTTGCCTTTCCCTTGCAGCAATCAACACTCGCCTATCACAGTTATTTTCTCCAGTTCAGTTCTCTGAAAAGTTTCCTTGACAGGTTAACACCCTTCCCAGTCTTTAAAGTAAATAATGTTTTGGAATGAACGTCACATGATCGCAGCAATTCTGAAACATTCCAGTGAATTCCCAGGCCACCTCCCCGGCCACTGTGGGATGGAGGCTCTGGGCGCATATATATATATATGTGTACATACATATATATATGTACACACACACACACATATATATACATATATATATACATATATATATGTATATATGTATATATCTCCCCCATAAGTGTTACAGAAATGGGCTGAATGTGGATCACATACCAGCTATCTGGTAACTGCAGGATGGACAAAGGCCTCTTATCAACCTGGATTGCTGCCTTCCTACAGCACAGGACTTCCTACAGTTCATCATTCAAGAAGCATCTCCCTTAGTAGTCACCAAAAAGGTCTGAATGCCCCAGGAGGCAGCAAAACATGAAAAGATTGCAGCTCCAGAAGCAAGTCATTCACTGTTCCTAGAGGATGTACAAATTTTCCATCCTATATAACTTGCTTTAAAAAAAAGCTATAATTATGCTCATTTTTCATAACTATAATTGATATTCATTTTTCCTAACCTTCACATGGCTATCATTATTTATTCAGCTACATATCATTTATTTTGCCAGTTTCAGAAATCACAATTCTAGCACAATTTAAGTTTACTAAGCTTCAAAATTCTAGATGCACAAGGCTGGATCTTTTGCAGCTGGTGGGCATGAGTATACTTCTCTTGAAAAAGTAGGGATGCACTAGATGTTCAACTCTGCAATGCTACAGCCACTCTGTGAAGAAACTTGGCCTTCAACCACCCTTTCATGCAACCCTCATTGCCTCACCTACCAAACACACTACAAGTCAATGGTTTCCTCCAATCAGAATGAAAAGTGTCAAGAGGCAGGAAAAATCACTATATGAGAAAAAAACTACTTTAAAGAAGGAATGAGGAAGCTCTCTTATACAATTGCTGAATAATAAGATAATACCTGTACATTTCCTTGCATTCTCCTTGGAGTCAAACAAGTTTCTGACTATTCTGCACTTCAGACTGTCGCATATCCCTCTCTATCCTATCACTTAATCAGTTGGCAATGGAAAATGAAATGGTTGGTAACAAACTGCACCTGCCTTATAAAGGCATCTATGTATGTACATACACAATATTGGGCAGGGATTTCTCATATCAAATATCCATCTCACAGGAAAGAGCAAAGATCATAGAATCATAGAATCATAGAATGCTTGAGGTTGGAAGGGACCTCAGAGGTCATCGAGTCCAACCCCCCTGCACACGCAGGGTCACCTAGAGCACGTGGCACAGGGCTGCATCCAAGCGGGTTTTAAAGATCTCCAAAGAAGGAGACTCCACAACCTCTCTGGGCAGCCTGTTCCAGTGCTTTGTCACCCTCACAGTGAAGAAATGCTTCCTTAAGTTCCTGTGGAACTTCCGATGCTTCAGTTTGAAGCCATTTCCTCTAGTCCTATCACTGTCCACCACTGAGAAGAGGCCGGCCCCCTCCTCCTCACTGCCCCTAAGATCACATCAATTAGTTCCAAATGGTTTATTACACCCAGTTTCTGATGTCATCAGCAAGTGTACTTCAATGTGGTACATGGACCAATTTTATTCTAGCTATTACTTACACTCCAAATGCTGTCATTGACTAACAATTTTCCTGAAAATTTTACCACTGTTTCCTAATCATCTGCAATGCCCAACCATTTTGACTAGTAGAGATTGAACAGTGACCAAAGTCCATATAGTGCAAAGGATTAATGCACTTGGCAGCATTTAGCTGGCTCCTTTGCAACACACATGACACAGAAGTAAACTTGATTTACTGAGTAGTAGGTGACAACCCTGTCCTAGCACACAGCTCCAGACAGGTTGCATTACATTTACCTTAGTGAGATTACAGGCTAGAAAGAGCAAACTCTTTGTATGGCTTCTCACACAAAACACTTGATTTGGAAACCCTTACAGAGGGATAAAATTGTCTCACAGCTCAGCATGGAAGCAAGCTCACTTTTAACCCAGCCGTCCAGGCTCTATGGATGATAATAATAATAATAAAAACAAATGAATAACAACAACAAGAACAAAAAACACAGCGCAATTTTTTTCCCCCAAGGTTGTGGTTTTTGTGGCAATTCTTCCTCTAGTTTGGAGGAATTGCAGTGAGATGGAGTTTCACCATGCTTTCCTTCTCACTTTGGTATCATAATGCTCTTTGCTATGCTGAAACACGAAGCCACCAAGGTCATGGCAAGAGACAGGACAGAAATGAACATGCACAGATGTCAAGATAGTAACACAAGTTGCAGCACAAGATCAGTGACACACATGCATAATACTTTGTTCATTAAAATGGGTCACTCATCACTTATGGATTAGCGAACATCTTTGTCTGACAGTCCCTGCAGATGCAGAGAAAACAGCAAGAAGATTCAACAGAAAACTCCTGCTGCGGCAGACAACACAGTTCTCAGGAGTACAAACCAACTTGGCACTTCACAAACGATACCTACACAAACAATTTTAAATCCAATACTCACATAGCAGCCATATAGCACCTCTCCTCACAGCTCAGCCCTGGAAGGAGTGAAGCCACATCAGGACTGCAAGCCTTTCCTGCATGCGAACTCAATTTCATACCACGCTGAGGCAAAACCTGCATATATTGCCAGAACTGGCAACACACCACACCATATAAACACGGCCAGAGTCTCAGATCCAGATAGCAAGTGTGTCCGTATAGAAAATCTCTATTTTAATCCTAATTTAAACAGCAAATCTACCTCCCTATTCTGTAAATTTCTTAATTTTTTTAAATGTTCCAGCCAGAAAAAAGGAAAAACCCAACTTATCTCAAACCAATATCACAACAGCGGTGACTCAACCAAGGAAAACACTGCGTAGATGTTCGCAGCCTGCATCAGCAGTGAACCTCTTTACCCCATTTTGAGAATCAAATCTTCCCACGTAACCTCCAACCAAAGGACTGCTGTCACTCACAAGTGCAGAGGAAATAACTATTGGTTATATATATTGCATGCTTACAGATATTTTATTTAACTTATCCTCAGTGCTCCCACATCTTCCATGCTGGTTCTCCACAGGCTTCCCACAGTAACAGATCACAAGCACCTATAGCAAATGAAAAACTGAAGCAGTAAAAAAGCAGTAAAAGTGGAGGGTTAATCCCCTGGAAGGAAGTTTACACCAACAGGTTTTGCCTTGCAGTTGTGGTAGGTGTGTCACCAGGCCCCAGTGGGCAGCAGCTCCTAACGCTCAGGTAATTCAGCCAGGTACCTGACCTCCACCCGCTGCAGCTCCCAACCAGCCAGCCTGATGCTGTTTATCTGCATGAAGGCCAATACACAGTTTCAGATTCCCTATGGACACATGGCTCTGATCTTAAAAGGAATCATGACTCAGGAAGTGCAGAGGAAGCACTCAGAAGTGCAAAGACATCCATGACATTTAAGCATCACCAGTGGTTTCTACCCTATAGCAGTAAAAAGAAAGCAACTTTTTTTTTAAAAATCTCCCCATATATCTTCACTTCTGAGATACAACCAGCTGAAGAGTTCAGAAAAAGGCCAAAGAAATTTGTGACTCTCGCTCATGCAGATACGCAAGCACAAATGTAAACAGCTGGTAACTACGTCCATGGAGCTAAACATAGTTGTGATCTACCATCACTGTAGGTTGTCTGGGAAGGTTTAATGATCAGATACTCCTCTTGCTGATGGGAAGCATTGCTTCACTTCGGAGGTACTTTAGGATAACCACCCTCTGCGTTCTCCACACCAGCTTCAGTTATGACTATTACTCTGACTGCGCATGGACAGTCATCACAAAAATATTCCCATGCAGCTGACAAACTCACTCCCCAGGAATTATATTTTCATCTTTTTCTACCCCAGTCTCACCTAAATATACCAAGCCAAATTCTCAACAATAAAAGGTAGGAGTTTTTTTTTGTCACAAGGACCCTTGAGTAAATGAAATTACTTTGCCATTCCAAGTTACCCATGGTTAATTCTCTTTAACACATGCCTATAGTTGTTGAAAGCTACAGACAACAGTTTTTCAAAGTGTCATTCTGTCAGAAATCCCTTTTCATCTTCTCAGTGGAATTAAGAAAAAATAGCTAAACAAACAAAAAGTATTGAAAAAGTTTTATGAAAATTGTTTTCTTCACTCATAAATACTATTTTTCAAAATCTAAATAAATAAATACATTTTGAAGTTACCAGAAACAATGACCTTTACTGGCCCCAGCCAGAATTGTGTGAAAATTCACCCCCGAGCGAATTCCATTAAAGTGTTATTGACGCACAAGTTCAGACATTTCACCTCATGCTGGCTGCAAGTTAACAGCACCTACACATTTACCATCGGTCAGCGGGAACGGGAGAGTCTGCTGCATCATCAGACAAGTCAGTTGTGCATAAACCCAAAGTGATGCTATGTGAAGCACTCTTAAACAGTCCTGGTGTGGAAAACTATTTCATGTCATTAGATGACCTAGGGAAAGAGAGTTATTTGATTACCTGGGCAGCACCGAATACAAGGGCTTGTCTATCATCCTCTTCTCTGCCATTCTCTGCAGTATCTTTTCTCTTACAATACCCTCCAAATAACTGCTGTATTTTTCCAGTTTGCTCACCACGCTGTCTAAAATGCTCATGTGCTTCCTTGGCTATGTACAAGCTGGCCCTATTTGTCTGTCATCCAGTACGGAGCAACACAGCATGCAGCTGGAAGTGATGGTATTTCAGATTCTTGTAATTTCCTCCTGGTGATGGATTTCAAGGCAGGGGAGGGAGTAACTTCTCCAAAGTATATTACAGGCTTTTTCATATGGTTCTGCAGGTAGATCATGCTGAGGTCCTCCTACCACATGTCTCTACAGAATTTATTTACTCTGCTCATGATGCAGTCATTTAAAATGAGTCGACTGATGGGAAAAAAGCTATTTTGAAAGAAATTATAAAATAGAGCCTCACAGGATCAACTGGATCTAGCTTAAAAGTCTCTAACCATAAGCAGCTGCTGAATTAAAGTGAAAAAGCAAGAGTACACAGTGACTCTTAAGATGCCCTAAAACAACTTTGTTAATCTACAGTTACCTAAATTCCCTTCTTGCAGGGCTGCATCCTGGGCAAATTCCAGCTTAATTAGAGAGTATTTGCATGTAGCTAACACAGCGTCTGGTTTCAATTGTATATAACTCATCTTAATTTCCTGTCCTAAAACGACTAATACTGTCATTTTCTAGAACAGACACATCTGAGCAGTGAACAGAACTCCTGCAGGCTTCTCAGTTTACAGAACACCCATGGTTCCTGCCGGGTGAAAGGCAGCTGTTTGTGGTAATAACTGTTCTATGAGTGAGAAAAACGCACCCTCCAGGGCTTGCTTCTCTCAAACACCTTTTTTTCCCCCCCTCGCAGAGAGAAGAAAGCAGAGCTCTGCTCTGGATTTTCATCCCAACAAGTTCTTAATGAGGGGATGATCGTTTCACTGCACTTCACACACTGGGATGACAGTAAGGGAAAAAGAACAGATCAGTCCTTAGTTCTACTGATAATCTCCAAATATTCAAACATGAGCCTGGGATCCTCTAATGGTTATTTTCAATTTTCATTTTACTGTTCATCAGATTTACCCTAAACTTAGAGCAAGGAAAGGGAGGTATCCTTCCCATAAAGGGGTCCGGCTCTTCACCTAGGAAGGCCTACAGTAACATCATCATCTATGTCCTTGGAGCTGCACACCTCTGACAATGGAAGATGTACAAGTTCAGGGCAAGTCAGTAGAAAGAAATTAAATCAGATCTCCAGAGACTTAGTCCAGGCTACCCCCACACTTGGGTACCAGGATGATCTGGTAATGACAGCTTCACAAATCCCTGCTAGCTCCCTTCTTTATCTGGGAGAGCTTTTCCCAATGAAGGAGCTCCTGTTTTCCATCCACTTACAGAGTTGGGCTCTGCTGCAGAGCCCAACACTGCTGCCTGCCTTCAGACACCTGCAAATGACTCCAGCCACAGACTGTTCACTCCTTGGCCCTGATGTCTAAATCCAGCCAAGCTTTACAAGAACTCCTACTCACCAACCAGACTCAGCCTAGCTGTACAAGCAGAATAAAAAGAGCAAGAGACTCAAAAAGTTATAGAACGGATATAGCAATGTCAGACTGTGGTAAAAGTTTACAGGAATAAACTAAAACTTTAGAAGCTAAGCCTAAATTGGAACAAAAAAACAGAGGGCAGGAAAAAAATGAAACCACCATAGAGGAGAAGCTCTAGATGCAATGAACTTTCCACCTCCTAAACCGACATTACTAACCACAGAACAAGAGCAGACTTGTTCAGATAACCACATCCAGGCTAAACATTAGATCTCCTCAGTGAAAGGATGACAGTGTTCTTGCTACAGTTTTGTCACTGCAGCTGTCTATGAGTGGTCAGACAATAAAAGCAGCACTATGCCTGCCAGCACTGTAATTCAGGCACTGAACTATATCCATGCCCAGGGTTACATATCAGAGCAAGATAGTCCTCAGTTTAATTTTCAACAGATGTTAACCATTTGCTTTTGCAAACTTCACTTTATGAATCTTTAGAAACTCTACCTGTAGGTAGTAGCTCCCAACACTGTTACTAGCAGGAAAATGATAAGAGTGATCACTTCCCGAAAGAAAAAAACAAATCCCCATTTTCTTCAAAAGGGGAAAAGAGCACCACTAACCATGACTGATTTCCACCCCCCACCCTCCTCCACTGCTCATGGGAAAATCTCGAATTTTCCATGCCCAGCATTAGAGAGAGCATCTCTCAAAGCTGAGCCCTGGAGTGTCCAGGAGCGACTGCTACCCCAACAAAGGTTTTCCCAGGGAAGAGACCCATCCTTCACAGGTACAGGCTTTGTTGGTATCATTCCAGCGTCTGGGGATTCTAGGGAGTTGGGGAAGAGACCTCATTAAAGTGGCCATTAATGAACACTGATAAGCAGAGATGGCTTGAATCCAATACAAACAGGTGAGTCGCAGTTGACAGCAGAACAATGCGCCCCAGAAAAGCCCAGAGAACCACTGCAGAAAGGCTCTTCTCCCACTCCACTCTGGAAATCCAACAGCTAGATCACATATTCTTATAGATTCAGAGCTCTGCTCAATGTGTGAATTGTGTTTTCAAGCTACTGGTTATTCTGAATGGAGGTGACTTCTCCCTCTGTGTCACACAGTGTTTCAGCTGAGCCCCTGAGTGTTCTGACTTGCACTGCAGTATGGAAGCAAGTAACATAGTGAGGCACATAACACCAATTGCAAAGCAGATGTTTGCAAGAGCAGCCACAAAAGCAGTTTCCAGCATTCATTAATAGTGCTACAACACCTCAGCTGCATTCTAGTTCAGACACGAGCATTTCCTGTCTATAAGGATTCACATACTTTCTTCACAGGCTAGTGAGAAAAATATTATTTTTCTTTTAGACACCTAGCAAAACAGAACAGGACTTGCATAGTTTTAGAAACCCTATAATCTTTGAGAGTTATGCATACTCTGAAATACCTAGTCTTTGACAAAGAGTTTGAATATTAACAATATCAACTAGGAATCATCTCCACCAATTAAAACAAATATTCTCTAGGGGGAATAATCACCAAATGCAACGCTATCCCCTTTCTATATCTCATAGTATGAGATGAGAAAAATGCTGTGCATTATACTCATTCTTTATGTTCTCAGCTAGGAAAGACTAAGGTTTAAAATTCTGATAATGTCAAGCTGACTTGTCCTCATGATGGGTTCTGTTTTTGGAGAAGACTACCAGAAGAGAGCATTTCACTTCTACCAGTATGAGCATTTCATAACAAATCCCAGAGATCCAATAAAACATTACGAGTATCTCAATACCCTTCTCTACTAGACAGTCAAGCCTCACTCTCTACAACCCTACCTATGACACAGCGGGTCCATACACCATACAATTTGATTTAGTGGTTTAGACAGTTAGATCTACTACTGAGCAGCTTCAATTCCTATACAATGTACCATCTTTTTCANAAAAAAAAAAAAAAAAAAAAAAAAAAAAAAACACATTTTACCCTCCTCTTTTGATACTAGGGTATACAAGCACCTCCATATTTTGAAATCAAGTACAAGTGGATGTCCCATTTGTCCTCCTGAAACTGAAGAGTTTACAGGATAGGTAGAATATGAAACAGATAAGCACAATAAAGAAACAGAGGATAAATAAAAGGTAACAACATAGGATCACATGTTAGTTGGTAACTTTTTCCACAACCAGAAATAGATTTTTTTCCCCCCATGACGCATGCCAGTATTTTTTACTCAACAGTTCAAAGAGGCTGAACAAGTTTTGCTCATACATAGCCTCTGAGAAAAATAAATATATATATATATATTTTCCTGGGAAAAGAACATTATTGAGAAAAGAAATCCACAAAATAATTAAGCAAACATGAGCTGCAAGATCACAGCTAAGCACACTTTCATAGTTATTTGGTGTGTTGTTTGCACTGACCTTGTCACTGCTTAGCCAGACTTGCATATTACTCCATGCAGCCTTCCTAGGAGCTCACCAATGCAGCCACGAACAGGAGCAGCTGCAGCACATCAGCTGCTCTGCAATATTTTTAGACAAGTCTAGAAAGCCTCATTAAAGCACTACAAAAAGATGTCCCAGAATGTGGAGCCAAAGCCTATGTTTAATTGAAGAAAAACAATTTCTAAAACTACAGACAACTGTTCACAGTTCCAACCATGCAATCTGGGAAAGAGTTGAGAGAGGGTCTGGTTTGTTCCCCAGTAGAAATCCATCTGACTGGCAGACACTTAATTGCACTGTCCTAAGATAAACTGGCCCCAACAATCACTAGCTGATCATCCTGGTGATGAAGTTATTTCCTTTTGATACTCAATTTTGAATTTTATTTTAACGTGGGCATTAGGCCTTTATTAGAAAGGTTTCAACTACTGAAAAGCACATGGGGAAACTCTTTAATCTAAAATTGGCTTCATTCAGAAAACTCCTTTCCAAATCAGTCATTTAATGAGGAAAAAGCATTTCAGATCAGGATTTGTCAGTTTGCTCTAGATATTACAAGCTATGCTTGAGGTGATCTTCTGATCACATAAAATACACATTGCAAAGTGACTAGCTAGTAGATAGTGTCCTATAAAAGAAATGCATTCTTGTTTGTAAGCTTGTGAGTGGGCTGGGTAAATCACTACGTCGAATGCACTGCATAAGAACAAGTTATTATGATGAGAGGGTGTAGCTGTCGGTATAAAAGATAGGTGAGTAAGCAAACTGAGCGGCAAAGAGAAAGACAGAAGCTAACAACAATGTCAGGGAGATTACAGAAACAACCACAAATATTCCACTGAAAGAGGTGAGTAACTGAAAAAAAACAAAAAGACTAATTTAAATGACTGTTGCTTGCTCTGTGCGCTTCCTGGGCAAAGATGCTAAGGTGTTAACAAATCTCTGCTACCATGAAGAATTAGGATTTTCATGGTATGGTTGATCTGTTCTGCTCTCTCCTGTGACACAACTCATTTTATTGGTCTCTATGGTAAGCTCATCAAAAGGTGCTTAAATAATTTTATGGCTTTAAGTGGAGAATATCTCCCCTGGAATATTCAGTTCCAGGCGGCATTCTTAAGTAACAGTTACAGTATGATCCCTTGCTTGGTGTATTTAGAATTTTTGGAGCCACGAAGGGTATAAAACAGGATTCCTCTGTTCCTAACTCTCGCTAGAGCTCTACTTTATACCTGAAAAATTCTGTATTTAGGAGAGTAAAAATAAACACTAGGTAAATGGTCACTAGGAAGTGTGGGAGGGAAAAAAAATGTGGATGAAGAAAACAAATCACACTGCAAACCAATAAGCAAAAGAGCAAGATCCAATAACATGGATGCATTTTTTTCTTCATAATGATGAAATATTCCAGAATATAAACCACATCACTGACTACCTAAAACTAAGTAAAGCCATGGACTATATTGCCCTGATATACCCAAGACTATTGCTATAGCTTTTTTTTTTTTTTTTTTTTTTT
>VZSG01000577.1:309703-351828 GCA_013398315.1 Nothoprocta pentlandii | reverse complement strand
AAAAAAAAAAAAAAAAAAAAAAAAAGAGTTGGTGCACCAGTTTGGGAAGAAATGGAAAGAGAAGGGAGGTAAAGAAGAACTCACTGTTTTCAGCACAGGGGAGAACGTCACTTCTGGGTTCTGGTGCAAGGCTGAGACGAGATACCATCTGTGTTAGCTCCTACTCTATCCCTGAACACGGTACTACCTCTCCAAACATTTCAGCAGCAAGCTGGGATCAGGATGTATTACCTTAATATGAAATAATTATTGTATTACCTACACTGAAGGTATTACAGTATGTGGGTGTTTGCAATGAGGTGTGGTATGTGACTGGTTATCAGAAGGAAGTCTTAATAATCACGTGCACTCCACCATGAGTGAACCTAAACACACCTGGGATCTCAGCAGCCACAAAAAGGCAGCAAGGGATGTTAACACGGTCCAAGGCTCTTCTGTGTAGGACACACAAACAATACGGAGCAGATGCTCTTTGCTACAGTTAAGTCAAGTTTCATTTGGTCCTTAGACTGCCTGAAGAGTTTACCACTGTCACATGTTCCTCTGCTACTGGAATTACCTGCCAACACTCTCAGCAATGTGAAGATCTGATTCTCACAGGTGATGCCAATTTGACATCCACAGCCTGACATTCACCCCCTTGCAATCAGAGGTGCACACTGCATGGTACAGATGGGAGCTCTGCCTGAATACCCGGACTGTCACAGGGAAGATTGTGTGTTGGCTACTGGCAGTTAGGAACAGAGATGTGATACTACAGTACTGTTTTCTAGCATTTACCTTCCTATTTAATACTTCTACCGGGGGGGCATCTTCTTGGACTGCATGAGAACCAGTCAAATGCTGTGATTACAGAAATTAAGAAATGGAATGAAAATTTCTTCTTCCTTCTTGATGTTTTAAAGTTCCTCAAAGCAAAACACAGAGTTCAGTCAGCTTTTGCAAACTGCTATAACAGTGAAGAAAACCCCTTTTCAACCAGCTCTAACACTGACTTCTGCTAGAAAGCACTTTGGAGGAAACACTCTGAACAGGACTTGGCTCCTTTTAAGAGGAAACGATCAAGCTAACTGCAAGGAACCTCTAGCAGCAAGGGCTGAGGACTGAAGAGCTTAGTACAGGGAGACCACTACTTGCTTGGATTGCTGTTAAGTGCTTTACCCATTGTCACTTACTGTAATCAACACATGAACCACCTTCCTTCCCACTTCCTATCAACAAATACCAACTTCCCAGCACAAGCAGCACGCTGCAAGATTTGGAAAGATGCACAGCAATTCACTTCAAATGCAGGTAAAGACGCACAGTGAAACTTTATGGTAAATTTAGTGCTCCTGAAGCTGTTTGCAATGGAAATTTCTTCTTCTCTTCCCTTCTCCTATGCTCATAAACTGTTACAATCCCAAACTGTCAATGTCTCAGCTAAAATCTCAGCACTAAGGAGAAAAAAAATGCACTGTGAAGAAAACATCTACTCCAAGAAGTTTTTATTTCATTGCACTGGAATATGATAGCAACAAGCATTTGGACGTGAAATATCCACAGACCACAGCATTTCACCCCAACTCCAAACACACGGAAAAAGGACTTCTGAGAGGAAATATTGCTGTCTTTCTATCTTAGTCTTAAATACAATTCAGTCTCCCTACTATTCTTACTAAATAGAAACTAAAGTTTCTTATCAACTTGGAAACCGACTAGGGAACTTAGCTTACAACGTTTTGTTTAATTTCATTTAAAATTTCTTTCTGTGTGCTAACTTTGCTATAAAATCAGAAAACCTGACATAAAAAAAAGCAATCTTAAGTTGGCCTGTGATGTTTCAAACCTTTAAATGCAGCTGGAATTTTAGTGTCTACCTATAGAAATTGGACATAATTTCTTTTGGCAAAGATTTTGCAGTTGGCAATATTATCAAAATGCATCACCACAATTATTCTCACAACCACAATCAATGCAAACAAAAACCAGGATAAGATTGCCTAAGGATGATGGCTCCAAGCTGACTTTAACGATGGCAATCTGCATAGCGGAGCCCAGCCTCTGGGCACGGTGCTAGCTGGGAGCGTCCCACAGTGCTGGAGATGGCACAGCAAGTGCAAAGGTGTCTGTGCCACTAACCAGGCATTAGCCTGATAACAGTGTGGAGAGCTACTGCAGGATGGGACAGCCCTTCCTCAATATTGAAGCCATCATTAAGACCACATGCTTGTCAGCTAATGGTATTCCTGCACCTGAGATGCTGCACTTTCCTTGCCTGTCACCAGATTTTAATTAAGTAGCACTAGTAACCAAAGTCTCATTCTTCAGGGTATGTCACAGTTTAATTGTTTCAGTGACAACTTCACTTTGGACTTACTATTGGAAGTCAAATCAGGTCAGATTTTCAGTGTGCCATGCCCTGTTCATCATCCGTCAGTTGGAAAGGTGACAAATAGACACATGGGGTGCAGAGAACACCGTAATTGAGAGAAGGGGCAAGTACCACTGACAGTGAAGTCTTGATGATTGTCTCCATGTTACTGTTCTTCACATCTCTCCATCTAAGCCAGAAGTTGCATCTGGTCCTCATAAACCAACCCACATGTTTTAAAATAGAAGCTCTAAGGCAAATAATACACATGTGAGTGCTTGCCCTGAGTAGGCAGCCAATGAGAAATTATGGGTATATGCTCTAAATATGGTCTGATGTCTTCTAAGACAAGATTGTAGCATGAGCAATACATGCCCTCCAAACTATTTGGGGGGGGACACAGAACGTGAAGTGACTCAGCAGGACATCAATCCCAGTGGACTACTGTGTAAGGTCTGGGGAGGTTGTATAAGGAGCCATTCATACCACAAGCATCACTGAAAGTGTAGAACTTCTGTAATATACTTCTTTAAAATTTAGTTTATCATAATCATGGCAAAATGAGCTGAAAATCTATGTCCTCCATGGAATTCTCCCTTCTGCCAATTCAGAAACAACTAAAAAAAAAAAAAAAACTTAAAACTTAAATAATTCAAGTAAAATCAAGTAAAAGGTCTGTACTTAAGGAATAACCATAACAAGTCTGTTTAGAAAATTTTTAAGCCTTTCTCCAGTTTAAAGTGCCTTATGGAAATCATGCTTGTTGTATATAAGCAACCAAAAAGCATCAAATTTACCCCTTCTGCAAGCCAAGTTCAGTAACTGCAGTATACGTGTCACAGATGCACATTAAAGCCTGGAGAGGCCTCATAAATCATAAAATGATTAATTAGATAGGCAGAGTCATTTACTCACCTCATTCCAAACCTTTACTAAACATGACCCAGAGGTTACAACTCAGCAACAGGAAGCATTACTTCCATGAATTTGAGTAGCACTCCTTTTTCTTTAATGTATTTCCCTATTTCCCTGGACTGTAACATATGACCACCTATTTTTATTCAAGCATTTTTTTTCCTTTAAGATGAATAGCTTCAATTGACACAAAACTTAATTTGACTGCTCTTCATCTGCACATATCCACTGCAAGAGCAAAATCTGAAAAGTTACATTGAAACTTTCTAACTTCTGAACTTACGTTTATGCACCGTAATAGGAGGGTCTTCATCAGTAATAAGCACTTGCAACACAAGACTTACAATTTAAATCTGCATTTAAAAATAATTTTTGTCTTTAGTGATCTTGCACTAGAAAAAAATCTCACAAACATTTTTAAAATTAGCCCCAGTGATTAGTTTCCACAGATTCCTAAGGAATTATGCACAGTGACCCTGGAAATTAAAGGCCAACCCAGTACTCCTCAAATAGCAGTGTTCCTTTTCCATGAGCTCTTTAAATTCCTGCGCCTAATAAAGTCCACAGAATTAAACCACAGAAGTATCAGAGAGTGCATCTCACAACAGGCCACATCCTGAACTTCTTGTATGCAGCGTGGCCTTTAATTGGCATAAAACTCTCTCCATCGTGACTTGAGCAGATGGAAAGACAAAAATTTTAGAGCATCCAAGACATTCTATATTGTTCCAACAAAAATGTGTAAGCAGACTCTCTGCTTTACATCAAAATCAGCTGTTACAGCCCAGCTCTGCATTGTTTTAGGTCATTCCATCATCACCAGTGATATTATTTCCAGGTTAAAATGAAAGAAAGTGCTCCTATAGTATAGAGTTCCCAGAAGAGAGATAGACACCATATCAAATCAAAGCTTGCTAGAACTCTAAGAGAGTTAGACTCCAAGGTTTATCCTTTGCATCAAGCTAAAAAGAAAGAAAAGGTCCCAGATATATTACAGTTCTTTGTGTTGTATTTTACCTAACACAATTATTTATTCCTCTTCTATTAAAAACATCTTACCCTCCCAGAAAAATCACTGCTCTTGTTTGGTTAAATTACTCCCAAGTGGCATTGATAGATCAAATCTTCGTGATCATCTGAATTATAGATGGAACTTAGTTGCTTCTATGAAAGTTTAACCACTTAAACAAACTACAGCACTGATAACTGATAACTTAAAGCACTTCAAATGGTCTTTAAACTTTCCTCATCTAAATATTACACGTCAGATACTGCTCCTTTTGAACATTAGCTCTTTTCTCTTTTATTAGTCATGATTCAAAGTCTAAAGTCACTAAGATTTTTTTTTTTTACTTCCAGTTTGAATGGTCAATAGTCAAGGTCTCTGATCAAAAACTGCTATGTCTGCTTCTCTCACTCATATTTTTCATGGCAGTGGGGAAGGTTAAATACTACCAATTATTCAAGTAAATACTTTTCAGTAGACAGAATAAGAGAATCAAACTACAAATGCTGCTGAAGTTTTAGTTCTTGAATCTTGTGTCAGGATTGGATTTAACAGTTTGGAGATGTTGATACAGAAGCCAAGCCATACATCAATACAGAAAAAGTGTGTGAAGCTTCAAAATGCCAGCACACCCTCAACTCTAGTAGGCAGTTCTTATTTTCGTTAGAAGTACCATGAAACCTTCACTAACTGCTACAAGCTGGATCTGAGCTCGTCTGTGTCCACTCCATATGCCTACTTGATATTTCAGCTGCCTCTGACATCGTTAACATTTCAACATTTTCATCGTTAACATTTCAAAATGCCTCCTGATAATTGTTCTCTCCACAAACTTTAAACACCAACTCACTGTCACAGAAAGGCAGAACATGCACTGGATAACCATCTTTAGGGCTAATATGCAACACACAGTGCTTTTGAGATAGGAATTACTTTAATTTGTTAGACATTATGCAGACAGTGTCATTCCTTCTTCTTCTATGATTCTTATCAGACAGAATAAAGTGGTAATAGCAACATTTTTTTTTTAATTTTTAAAATAAAATTCAGTATAAAATACCAAATACCACTACTATCCTATTATCAGTGCATCTATTTGAGGTGGCAGGTTAGAGTTTGGTTTATGCTTATCACTCCATAGCCTATTGCAGTTTAGTAGATTTCACAAGACCAATTAACAAAAGGCTTCTTACGAGTTACCTAGAAGAGTGATTAAACTCAGCTCTGTGTGGTAATGGCCTTTAGAGCCACTCTTCACAGCTTGGACTAGTTGTACAACCTCAGCAAGAATCACTTAATAAGCATTCATGGCTTATGGCCCCATGGTAGCATGTTCCCTGCCAAGCATCTAAAACACACTTATGAATCCCACTATTAGTAATGGAGCTGGACAAAAGCTGGAGGACATACATACTCCTTCCAGTTTCTCCCACTGCCTTATGGCTGATGTTTGTCATCCCAGTGTTGAAATGCTTAACTTGATACCCATTTGCAGAGAATAGAAGGAAAAGTCTTTGATCAACTTTGACACAAGCTTTGCCCCAGACTCCTCCTTTTCAGGTACATGGGTGATATTGTCCACAGATGATCTAGTTTCTCTTATGTTACTGATTGTGTGCTTTAGGCACTGAGGTCCCAAACAGCAGCCCTTTGGCAGCATTCCATCAGTGACAACAAGGACAGAGTATCCCCATGCATGTCTGCACTACAGAACACAAGCAGATGTGTTTCCTGGGGTTTGTAAACATATTTTCCTATTCCTGCTTTCAGAACAAATTGAGCAAAGATAAAGCCCCATGGCAGGTGAGGGAAACTTTTGATGAAAAACACTGCCTGTCCAACTATGGCACAACACACATCTCAGAGCTGCTCAGGACTCAGGGCTCTACTTCCTGCAGAGTGTGAAATCAAAGGTCTTCACTCATCTGGAGGCCACTATATAGGTAAAAGGTGACACAACAGTAAAACTTGCATTAACTAGGTGGTCAAATGAGGTTAAAAAGCCTTGCACTTTATGTACCAGGGAGACAAGCTGGAGAAAGAAAAGCAATTAATCCTTTACCCATATGTCTGAATTGGGCAACTCACTTTGTTCTTACCTCAGGTCTCTGAGGAGCTTTCTTCACCACACATACTTCTGTGCATTAAAATAATATTTATCTAGGAGCAAAATCTATGGATGATGCTGGTCATTCTAGTGCCTTTGAGACTGGGAGGCAATATCCACTTACACGAAATGGGCACCTGCCCAGCTCTTAATTATTGCATCCACAGGTCACCTCAGAACAGCATAAAATGAAGTGCTTCATTTCCCACATACAAGATATGCCACAGGCTGCAACCAAGAAACTTGCACGCTGAGAGCATCTCGTCACACCAAGTTTGGAATTCTCCCACTTGTTTCCTTTTCCACCCTTCCCAAATGGATATTTTCTAAAATCCTTCACCTTTGCAGATATACAATCCAAATGTGTTCATAAGATGTCTAGGATTATAAGTATCTGCATAATAATTTTTATTAATGTCTATAAAAGCAGATTCTCATACCCCCAGTATACTCAAGACCATAAGTGGAAAGAGTTAACACCAACTTACTTCTCAAAGATCATACAGGAGTCAGATTCAAGTGCCGGCCAAAGCAGGTCTGAATCAAAAGCTATATGGTCTTAACTGGTCCTGGCAGTATTACATGACTGCTGAAAGGACTTTGGTATTCAGGTCTTGTGTCTTGGATCATGAGGAGGAAAAACTCTTCCAAAGATCATGTCCACAATCTTTGAGCGCAAAGAAACTCCACCTGGCAGCCCAGAGTGAGCATCTCACCTCGCAGCCGAGCCTGTTCACCACCAGCATCGAGTACAGCTTCTCCGTTATTCCCATTTTATAGACAGAGGGGATACAGAGCAACCACTTCAGAGGCTGAGGACGAAGCAGGTTTAGCCTGGTGTCCTGAGCACCAGATTGCTCCTTGCCAGTGCAGTGAATGCAAAGCCCTTCACACAACTTCGAAGAACACGCACAGTGGTAAGAGGGCTGCTCTCCCTACATCTTCATTGTGTTAAGAGTTCCTGTCCCTACAGGAGTGTGCTATTTCATGGACCACTTCAACTGCAAAAGAACCACACCTTGGAAGGCATACACATTTAAGGAGAGGCCCCTCCACAAAGTAGTAAGGGAAAAATAGAATATGTTTGCTTGCTGTAAGTGCAACCTAAGAGGCACCCAGTCTCTGCAAAAACACACTTACTTGGTGCCCTGTGTATATGCAGGGGAAATAAGAGCGTGGTTAAACCCTCAAAGGCGCAGCCTTTGCAGGGCTGGGGTCAGCTCTTCCAAGGCTGTTGCGCAAGCCGCGTGTGTTTAACATTCTGACCGGCCCAAATGGCTCTTTATATTTGATCAGGAATAATTTTTACCTTTGAACCTGTCGCAATGCAGGTTCAAAGGTTACCTGGGTGCAGTGTTGCCTGTTTATTAAAGCCACACACTGGTGATTCAGGGCTCAGTGCAGGCGCGGGAGCTGGGGAAGTGCCAGCCCTTGAACACCCACTTGGAGTTCAGAGCAGCGAGGAAGGAGAGCGGGGCCAGCCCCTCCGCCCAGAGCTGAAGGCAGGTAAGCAAATCTCTCATCAGAGCCAACTCTTCAGTACTGGGTTCCCTGCTCCTGCAGGGAAGGCAGAGGTGGGATAATAACCTTAATTTGCTGCACTGCCCTGATATAAATGCACAGTTTCCATCACACTATGTGCTGCTAAAGGCAACACCGGAGTAATGGGTGGCAAGTTATAAAAGGGTAAATCTGGGCTCTCAGGAGGAGGCATACAAAGAAATCACAGCCGTAGCGAGGGAGTGCAACCACCTGAACCCTGCCTGTTGCTATAGCCTGGCTGGAATCGGAAACCTGACTGCAGTGCAGCCTGAAGCCATTTTCTTATCAGCCTGCTGGTTTTGTCTGTTTAAAGAGTGAGTGCACAGAGTACCGTTGTCAGGCTCCCCCTTAGATTTGTGTTTAAGACCAAGTTCCAGAAAAAGGAAGAACAACAACAAGAACTGGTACCACAGCACTGGAAGTGAATTTTAAAATGCTATCAGTAAAAACTTGCTATGCACTAGATCTTTTACATACAAACTTACTGGCAGCAGTTAGTACAACAGGACCATTATCTCCCAAATTATCATTACAAGAATACAGAAGCTGGCTATAATGCACTTACCATGCATACAGTCACTACTACAATAAAGGAGAGGAAATTAGAGAAAAATGCTAACCAAAAACAGATTTCAAGTAAAATGCTCAGCAAAAAGCATGCTGCTCTCCCAAGTCCCAGCCTATTGTCCTGTCCACGTGGCTTTTGCTGAGCAACTGGCTTTATACTCTGCAATGATTTATGTCCCTGTGCAATCACTAAGTTTCAAAAGCCAGATAAGTGTCCTTTAAAAACAGCAGAGCAAGAAAAGAATTATTTTCATTGCAAACCAATTAAGCATGATTATTTCCACAAGATTAAAAAAAAATTGGAATTCAGAAGTCCTTCAGAAAATACTGAGCCACATTTTCCACAAACTCACAAAATTCGGATTCAAGTCTTGTGGTGGCAACAGAGAACTCTATGTTGAGCTTATGCTTCTCCTTTATTTACCTATAACTTCTGCTATTTTCTATGGGTAGAAGGGCTATTTTAGCATCTTTGGACAATGAATCCTTGTGTTTTGCTATGTCCTCTAGGCTCCTTATATAAGTCACTTTATCCATTTTTACACTAGCCTCTTGCATGTGACAGTAGAAGGAAAACAGATTGAACTCTCTATGTGCACACTCTACCTACTGCTGATTTTAACAGTTTGCTAATGGATATGAAGGATGCACATGAAGATTTTGCACATAACAAACACATAAAAGACAGAGGCTGAGACTTTGCTTTGCCTTATCTTTTAGCAGGGATTTACCTGCAACAAAAGAGTTTTTGCCTCTTTAGAAAAGCTGCTATTTATACAAAGCCTCCAAATGCACATGCCACTTCTTACACATACCTGGGAAAGAACATCAGATGCATTTCGACTTCTGAGTATTAAGCAGGACAAATCCCTTAAGGAAATGCTGTTCTCCACATATCTCTTCTTTTTGCACCTCTTGTCCCTGTTCATGGTGGAGCAGTGGTACTTGCTGCATCCAGACAGCACAGTGCAGCTCTGCAACCCCACATCACCTTGGGCTTGTGGTAGGCCCAGCATGATGGTGCTGCAGGCACAACCTCCTGTATCCCTAGACAAAGCCAACATGGATGAGACACACAGCACTACTAACTAACACCTCACCAGAAATGGAGCAAATTTGCTGCTTCCTCCCATCCTCCCTGGAAAATTAAGAGCTAAAAGCACCTGGAGAGGGGAGGCCGTCAGGCACACCCAAGGAAGCTGGAAATGCAGCTGGCTGGCCCTGGGCCTGCCTTTCCTTCTCTGCAGGGACATTGCCTTCCTCAAGCATAAACACATGCTGGCTGAAGGCTGAGGCTCCTCAGGAGAAGCTCTGGGTAAGCAAAACTGAAAGTGGAAAACTTTCCTGCAGAACAAGTGATTTCTATTTTGCTTACATGAAAAGCCTCAGCTGTGTCTCACAGGTATGTTTGCATTGTTAAGTAACACCACAATTACAGTGTAATCTAGATCTACCTTAATAGCACAGATTTTACTACAGCAATGAAAATGCAACAGCAATTACTGCAGGATCTGTGTTTTAGCCAGCAGAATCCATGGCCAAGGTCCAGGATGGATAGTGCTCTGGGTGCAAGTATGTGCTATGTTACTCTAGCCTTGCTGCAGCTTTATCTAGTGTTCTTCAAATCCTACAGCACAGGTAACCTTCTCATGGGGAAGCGGTGTGTGAGAAACAGGGATTCGAGTTGCTGAGGTCAAGGTACTAAGGGGAATGGCAGTGAACCCGGTGCCACATTCTGGTTGTGTCAGTCAAGCACACTAAAGAGAAAGCGGCAAGGTAGCAGCTATAAGCTATTAAATAGTGAAACATACATCCAGGTGTAAAGAAAATCCAGGTGTAAAGAAGGCTGAACCCTGTCACACTGTGCAAATAGCCGTACATATATAAGAATTCACCACAGTTAATTCTTTGTGAGGCGCTTTTTAAAAACCACACGCGTTTCGGCAGAAAAGCAAAAACAAACACGGAAGCCACAAACAAGCACGTTATAACAGCAGCTTGTGAATACCATAATCCCAGTCTTCTGCTCTTGCCACAGGCTGCCAAGCTCTGCTCGGTCATGTGCACGACCAAGCCACAGTGAAAGAGAAAAGCTCGCGAGCAACGTTACGTAAGGAAGAAAAAATAGCAACTGGAGTATAAGCAAGTTGTAAATATTAATTCAGGAAGCTTTGGTACACTTTTCACCTCGCTCTTCAGAAATGCGCAAACGCAACAACCTCTCCTCCTCCTGCTTTTTTTTTTTTTTTTTTTTTTTTTTTTTTTTTTTTTTTTTTTTTTTTTTTTTTTTTTTTTTTTTTTTTTTTTTTTTTTTTTTTTTAAAACCAACTTCCTCTGTAATGTCTCTCTGACCACTTAAGTTGCCTTCTGCGAGTTCCTGCCTTTATAAGCTCCGGTCCCAGCATGCTCTTGTGCTTGCTGATGCACTTAAACGCGGGAAAGGGAACAGCCTGGACTTTTAACATGAATCTAGTTTTTATGCCTGCTGTTTTGCTACTGTCCTGATGAGGGTTTTGTCTTACTTAAGGGGAAAAAAGTTGGCTTTTTTTGGCTTTTTTTTTTTTTTTCCTCCTCCCTTCCTAGGTAGGCGTGTTTGGCTGCTGATTCTTTTCTCTACAGCTGCTCTCTCTCTGTAAGTAAAGAAGATTTTTTTTTCTCACTGCTAATGAGCTTGCCTGTGGTTAGTTGTGTGATCTTTGGTGCAACCTCAGTGCGTATGCAGTGCTCAGATGTGAGGTTCAAGATGCATGCGTTGGTCCTGCTAGCAGAGCCTGCTCTGTGCTATCAGCTAGAGTTAACCTTAGACTTAGTTAAGTCCAGATATATATTTGCTCTTTGCTCTTTGTAAGAGAACTGCCGTAATAACTTACAGAGATAAAAGAAAAAAACCCACGTGTACCTAAGAGTGATTAATGCTGCTTGCTTTCTATATGGTTATATAGTGTGTTTAATGATAACATGATGGTTTTCTCAGAGATTCTGTGTGGATTTTGAAGTTGAGCTTTCACTCTAGCTCCTGATGTGTGCCTAATTCCAATTGGTGTAACGCTGATATGTGCACATCAAATGGGGATATGATGCTTTATTATCAGAGAAGCACAGAATGGTTAAGGTTGGAAGGGACCTCTAGAGATCGTCTAGTCCAACCCCTCTGCTCAAGCAGGGACACCCAGAGCACATGGCCCAGGGCTGCATCCAGGTGGGTTTTGAAGACCTCCAGAGAAGGAGACTCCACAACCTCTCTGGGCAGCCTGTTCCGCTGCTCTGTCATCCTCCTATATGATAGAATAAAGAGTAATGGAACTTTTTACACTACTTTTAAGATATTTCAAAACTTTATAGTGCTAGCTAATTAAGAATAAGCATTTCTTAAAGAATCCTTCTGTGTAGATATCTCTTGAGCAGGTTTGCAAGGAGAAAACCTGATACAAAAGCTAATATTTAAAAAAGGAGATTCTTGAAGTTTTTTTTGACAAAACAACTTGTAGAACTTGTCAATGTCCTGGTAACATTGTGTCCCTAATGAAAGGGCAACAATATTAGACACGGTAAAATCCTCTGTAGTAGTGAACTTTCTAATCTAGTATATTGGATTCGGAGTTCAATAAGCAGTTGTGCCTAGGTCTGAGCAGGGCCCAGAAACAGCTTGTAGTAGCGTGGTCTCCAACCACAGCGTGCTGTAGACTTCCTGAAAGTAAGTTACGGAGGCCTCGTCATTTTTCACCCACTACTAGAGCAGTTTTTGGGCATGATCAAAGCATACTTGAACTGTTTGGCTGTAGCTCTCAAAGGCTTTACTCTCAGAGTACCTTTTACCTCAAGTGTGTCTCAGCTTAATGCAGGTTGCATAAAGCTTTTGCATTGAAAGTATTTCTGCCTGCCTCTAAACAAGGAGGTAAATGTGTTCTTTTATTCTTCACATATTTCTTCACATTTATTCAATAACACTTTGTCTTCGAAGTCTTGTATCTCCCAGACCATTAAATTAATAAGTGATGCAATTTGTACATAGCTTTCTTCAGCAATCTCTAGGGAGTTCATGTTCTTTATCTAGCTCTGTAGATACTAAAAGCCAAATACACCTAAATGCTGAAGAACAGCTGAAGTTTTCTGTGCTGCCACTGGGGAAAGGATGGGATATAATCATACCAAGAAATAAGAACTTGCGGAATGGTTCACATCTGCAGAAGACCAGGCAAGATCTCTGCTTTGAGAAAGCAAATGTAAGGAGTGAGCTACTACTTCAAATGGTAGCCCCAGTGTAGTTAGTTGTACTCTGCTCTTCCTGCACAGGAACAGTCAATAATGTTACTTTACTCCTGCTGATCAAAAACGTCTCATTATCTCCTCAAAGTATATGCAATGTGTCTCTTATCTCCATCCCCTTTGGAGCAAAGAGAATATAGTTTTACAGAACTATCTCTCAGGCAGTTCACGATCCTTGCCTCTGAGCTGGCAGGAGTATCAGACACTGCTGTTCTGACTGTAGAGAACTACTGTGAGATAAATGACTTTTTTTTAACTTCAGACTTGTGTTCTTGAAGGCACAAAGATTTCCAGTAATTCCTGCCTTGGAGATAATAGTTCTATTTAATTCCATATAGATATCTTCTAGCTAGAAAAAGAAATAGCCCTGAAGGTTACTGAGGATATGGTAGAAATGAGAGCATGCGTGGCTGCATTCAAAGGCATAACCACTGTAATCTTTTCTGATAAAATCTAAGCCTTTGCAATCTTGAGTCTAGTTCACCTTACCCCTGACTGTTGCTTGAGCCAGACACCTAACAATACTTTAGCTGTCTAGCACCTTCTTGCATAAGACAGCTAAAAGAACTGGCTTGGGACATCCTGTGCATTTGTACCTCTCTGGTCACCCAAAGTCCCTCAGTACTCAGGTTGCAGGCAGTCCAACTCCCCTGCATGCTAATGAAAGCAATTAGTGCTTGGACTTGCCTTATAATGGAAGCTGGTGGCTGAAATGCCCTGACATCTTCATGTGCTTGACCCCCCTGCTTGAATTTTGACACAATCAATATAGATCAGGAATTGGGTGTTTGCAGGGTGTCTGGATCTGTGGGTTAAGTTCTGTTTGTTTTTGCTCCATAGTGTAGACTTAAAGTAGAGCTACTCTCTTGTCACGGACAGGTGATTCTGTCTAGAGAATAGATTCCTGTTCTCTTGCTGCACTCAATTTGAATGAAGGATTTTAAGTGTCTTTCAGCTTTGAGAGAAGGAGTTTTAAGTGCCTCTTGGAGGACTGCAGGAGTGGATAAACCACCAGTACCTTGATTTTGATAGGTAGTTGCTGAAGAAGCTCTAGCCATAGTAGACAACTCTCCTGTCTGGAAATCTGTGGCAAAGTTGCTGTCTCTTGCCACAGCCAATGTGCTTTGGTAGGAATAGTTAAAGCTGACAAAATATTTTTGGAAATTTAACTAACATGCCATTGTTACTATCACCTTTCATAAAGTAGAGGAATTGTCTTTCAGGTATTTCTTGTGTAATGCAAACAAGATCCAAGTATTTTTGCGCTATTTTTATTTTTTTAAACAGTGCTAACATTTTTGTAGCCTTAAAACATATTATGTCTTGACTTCTGAATGTACTGTTTTAGTCAATATTGTAAACAGGCTAATGAAGAGTCTTATGAAAAAGCTAGTCAGGAGCAAAGGGTGACATAAGGCTTCCCAGGCTGTGGAAATAACTTATCAGAAGGTCTTTCTTTAAATTACAAAAACTTGTGCTTAAAACTGAAACTCATCCCTGACAAGTTACCAGCTTTCTCTTCTCTATGTAAAAGATCTGTGGAATCAACTCAGAATCTGAAAGCAAAAGTTTTGCCACGTTAGTTCTCTGCAAGCTTCTCACACTTGCTTCTGATCAAGTATTCTGCCACGACTTCAGTGAATTCTCTGCTCCAAGCATCCTTATCCTTAGGGCTTCATCTTCAGTCTTCCTAGATGCCTTGGCACAAATAGCTCAACTCCTCATTGAATAAGACACAAGGCTTTCTAGAGACTTACCTATGGCAAAATGGAGCAATTGGGCTTGGTGGGTTCCCTGATCATTTCTACAGCAATGTCAGACAAATATCTTCTATTAGTTTTCTGTAAAATAAATGTAACTTATCAACAAAATGCAACAGATACTAGTTAGTTGAAAGCTGCACTCACCTATCTGCCTAAGCAGTTTGAATTCAGTATCAGTTAAAGGACTCACTTTTATAGATGTGACCCCCCCAGTTCTGATGGATTGCTTTCAGCATAAATAGGCACTAATAAACTATAGGCAACTAGCCTTTCCTGGCTACAAAGAAAATAATGTTTTAAAATTACTTCTTAAATTAACATGCAAAAGCATACTTCAAACATTAAAATTAGCACTGCAAAGCAGGCATATGATCCCTGCATACAGTTCTATTCTATTACTGCCTATTGAAAGGACTTAACATATCCAGGAAGACTCCCCTAAAGTATGCTGAGTGCAAATTCCTTTCAGCCCATCTGGGAATGGAAAAAGAAAGGGAAGTAGAACAGGTTGATTACTATTAATAAAAATTCCAAACAGTTGGATATGAGTATTCTGGTATTCCTGTGAAAAGAAGGTAGAATAGATGTGTCCCAGTTTAGTTTCGCCAACTTGTAACAAAATATGCTTACAGCATACAGTGGTTCAAGTGTGGTTTGCTCTGTGACTTGGGTCTAGTTGGGCCCTGAGTTAAAAGGATAACGTTTTTGTATATAGCTCCTGCTCATGTTGGAGAGTGGAGGTGCCTCTATCAATTTGTAGATGCTATAAAAGGCGTCTTTTCCGTGATAACAGAGGACCAAGCAGTTGAACAGATCTGACTTTGGCAGGAGGAGCTCAGTGTCTAGTTCAGTAAATCACACCATAAAACAGATACTGTTTAATCACCTATAGACAGCTGTTTACAAACTACTGCAGTAATAGGTTATGAAGCCAAATGTATAAATTATATAAGGCAGGTGATTGCCAAATTCACGTTAAGCCTTAGTCTTCCAAATGTTCATGTTAGAATAGACTGCTAGGATGCTTTGCCCTGAGTATAAACATGATCAACAGATGACAGTTCAGGAGATTTTTCTCCAAGCCAAGTTGGTAAGTGATAAGGAAGAATGTGGAAATAGGTTGCAGAAATAATAGGCTCACACTTTTAGATGTGATATATCCAGTGACTGAAGTTCAGCCAGTGCAGAGTTACAATGCAGCAGTTCGTGTTTGTCTTGCTGTAGCACTATTTTGGAGGGAAACTGTCAAAGTATGGGATCAAAAGGCCATATTACCTGGGACTTAGAGTGGGAAAAGGGTCCAGGGAGTTCATACTGATCAGATAAACAGATGGCATGTTTTTGGCATGCGGGAGTTGTGAACTGCCTTTCTTATCCAGCTGCTCAGCAGGCAGAGCATGCCTTGATGTCTTCTATAGGAGACTGTTTGGCATGGCCACTGAGAATTGTGAACCAAAATTTTAAGCCTGATAAGAGTGAGCTAACTCTGGTCGTTCTGGGCACAGAGGCCCACTTTCTGACTTATGCACCTGGTTGAATTTGCTGTCTGTTTGGAAAAATACCTTTAAGTTTCTTGTTGTGGTTAAAGGGTGACTGGAGTTCTTTGCTCCAGAATGCCTGGTATTATTCTTGCAAAGGGAGTTAGTTAGCTGCTAGCTGAGGAATTATCTATTGACTGTGTTCCCTTGATTCTGCATATAGGAATTTGCAAGGTGAATAATCACATCCTTTGAAAGTGTCATGTGCATCATGCCCTACATTCCTATTTAGATACTTGGCAAAGATAAATTGGTGTGATATGTGAGTTCATCTAGAACAAATGTGGTTATGCCTTGACCATAAACGCAACAGCACATCTTGCAAGTTAAAATACCTCATTTTAAGGGAACAAACAGAAATTATGCTTGTCTGCACCTCTTACAGGATGCAGGATCTCTCTTATCCTGCATTCTCAGTTTTTGCTTTTGTGGCCCTTGAGGAGGAATATTTGGATGGTAGAAGAAGCAAAATAGCTTTGGTATTTTCCCAGCTAGACTTCTGTTGCATGTATCGACTTCTAGGTCACCACTTCCTAGAGCAAATTATCTTCTAGAGTTTTGACTTGGACTTTCACACTGAACGTGCTGTCAGTATCTAGCTGAAAGGCTTGTCCAGCATAGACCTTCCTTCCAATAAGGGCAGGTGATCGTGTAGATACTGCTAATCCTGCAGACTTTTATCCATTTGTTACACCTAAATATAGTCCAGGAATACCCTTCCCATTGCACAGCTAAAATCTTGAGGGCTTTTTTACTTTCACTGTTCACTTCATTGATTGTTAAATAGTCATTGAACTATAAGTATCTTTTGCCTAAATGTAACTTGGGAAATAGTTTACTATTTATTTTTCCCCAAGGTAGACTTGTGATAAACCTTTGAATAGAAAGATTTTACATGTCCTGTTTTTGGTCTGACTTGGAAATTTCAGTTTTTTTGTTTTTTTTTTTTTTTTTTTTTTCCATGTGTGGATACGGAATGGATTAAGGTGACTTGAGATCTCTTATGAGGCTTAAAGCATTGCATAATCTTACCTCATTATTGTACTGTGTCTAGGGGCAAATTCCTGAAATTAGTTTAAGTAAAACTAAGTGTAAGTAACAGTGACTTGCAGGTAAAGTGCTTTTACCAATCTACTGAATCTCCTGTTTGTCTCAGATTCAACTCTGGCTGCTCTGACCCAGCACGATGATCTGGATACTTCAAGTCTTGTTCTCACCGCTCCCAACACCAGCATTGTTCAGCCTTGTTGTGTTTGGAGCTGTCATCCTCCTGTGGGTGATAAGCAGGCCGAAACCTGTTTTGCCTCCTGTTGACTTAAACAAGCAGTCAATAGGAATTGAGGTAATGCTGATTTTGCTTGTAGGGATGGACCGTTTTTGATCAACTTGCTGTGAACACTGATCTATTGCTGGCTCTAAGCATCAGTGGGAACTTTCCTGTCTGATATGCAGAGCTTTCTTTCCCAGTTGTACAACTTTGCTTTATAGGGAGAGAGGGGAAGTCTTAAGATATTAACAGAAAAAGAGGGAGTGTCTCTTGGCAGAGCTAGATGTGCTTTTTACCAGATATTCTCAGCTGCTACTATTCTTTTTCTCTTTATTTAGTGTTTTGAGTGGTTAGCTTTGAGGCTGATGCTGCATTAAGATGCAGCATTAGACTTCACGAAACTAGGCAAGTGATAACACTCGGTCTTAGTCAAGGTCTCTAATCTGTAATTGAATATTAATCTAGTCCAGCTACAAAACTCCTCTGCATGTGACCTGACAGACTAAAATCAGGAAGGAAAATGAGACTTCCGTAGCAATCCAGTGCTATTAAAATGTTTTAAAGGAAATTGCTGGGAGAGTGGTTGAATAACAAGTAGTGCTGCATTTGTTGTGAGCTAATACGTAACTATGCCCTGTCTCTAGGGAGGAGCCAGAAGAGGTGCACTCTTGGCAGACAACAACTTGCTTTCTTATTACTATGAAGATGCTAAAACTATGTACGAAGTCTTCCAAAGAGGGCTGCATGTTTCTGGTATGTTTTGCAGTTGCCAGTGCTCACTTATCACACAAGTAAATCAAATGGTTCAAGGTTTTTCATCAGCCTCTTGTTGTTCAGGCTAGTAAAAGCTTTCCTCTACCTAGTGTTTGAATGAAAAATGACTCAATTTTTTTCCTACTGATTTAGAAATAACAACAGTGGCAAACTGCTCTGTTGGCAAGCATTAGAAGCTTAAGATAGGAGAGTTTAGTGAAAAGTCAGCAAATATTGAGCATGGGAGGAGGGGAGAGCTTTATAATGTGAGTTTTAAGGTGAATTACTGCCTGCTCACAACAGGTAAGAGCTGCTGTCTGTGTCTAAGCCCTATGCATGGAAATACGATAGCTTGGAATTCAAATTCAGATGAATTCTGAAATCGGAAAATATCACCAGGTCTTGAAATATTGCTTATAAGGATGAAGTTTGCTATTTTGATTTGGGTAGGCTGCTTATTATGCACAGATCACTTTCATGCTCCATGAAGTTAGCTAGGAATCTGACTGAAAATCAGTACCGTGTTGAAGTGCCATGCAACTCTGGTATTGAGCTTTACAGCTACTTTTCTGAACTCTTCCATTAGGAAATGGTCCCTGTCTGGGCTACAGAAAACCCAATCAACCTTATCAGTGGCTAACATATAAACAGGTGAGTTTTGTTATTAATAGATGTTTTCATTTAGGATACTGCCTTGTAATACTAAAAAGGAAATACTTTCTTACAGGTTTTGGATAGAGCTAAATACCTGGGATCAGGGCTTCTGCAGAAAGGATGTAAACAATCATCAAACCAGTTCATTGGTATTTTTGCTCAGAATAGGCCTGAGGTAAGCAACAGGGAAAATACTTGGGGATCTGGGAGGGAGAGGAGGATCTAGTCACTTGGGCTCTGCTTGACTTGCTTTTCAAATAATGTAAGGCCGCTTAAGGAACAATCACAAATGGATTTTTCCCCTCCCATTTCCCTTAGTAATGACTGAGCCTATATCCTGCCAGTTACCAGCAATGATTGTCTTGAGTTCAGGCTGCTGTAGGAGTCCTAGTGACCTCTTCCTTACAGACCCAGCCTGATGTGTGCATGGGCTAGTTCAGTTGCACTAAGTCTCTAGGTAATCTTGCCCTGGGAGCTACTAATTTTTTTTCTTAGAATTACTGTTTTTTGTCTTCAGTGGATCATTTCAGAGTATGCCTGCTACACTTACTCACTGGTTGCTGTTCCACTCTATGACACTCTGGGGCCAGATGCCATTGTATATATTGTTGAAAAAGGTAAATGTTGACTTTAACTGGTTCATCAGTGATGATTTCAGTAGGATGTTCTGTTTTGAGAAGGCTGAAATTCAAAGGTGTTTGATCTAACTTAAACTAGCTTTGCCCTTGCTACTTTTCTAGTTTTATGGACACTTCATAAAGCTGTAAAGCTCTCTGCTGAGGACAGTGTTCAGTTCCTGGAAGAAGGCAGTGAGCTTCCCATACCTCCTGCTGTCTTGAGTACAAGCTTAATAATGGCCTGCTAGGTTATGTGGACCGTGCTGCAGGGATGGGAGGGTGGAAGAACCATAAGGGGAAGGTGTATGTCTAAATCTGTCTGGTCTGTGGTTCTACAAAACCAACAGCTTGAATGCCCTCATGGAAGAAGCTGGTAAGGGATCTTGAATATGTCTTCAAACTGGCTTTCCCAGTCCTAGGGGAGACTAAGAAAAAAAAAATACTATCTCAACTACCTAGGATCCAACTATAAATTACATTTACCAAGCAGAATCATCCCAGCAGTCATGGGGGTAAATCTTACCTGGTAAGTCTTGCCTGGGACTACACAGCTGTGATTAATTAAACTAATGGGGAACCATCATGATGAGCCAAATGCAGATCTTCTGTTGTCTTGATGGGAAATGGTTTTGTAATTCTGTGCAAGTCTCCTGAAAATTCAGGAAAACTGAAGTATCAACTCCTAAATTCAACCACCACTTCAAACAGACATATATTTTCTTAAATTTTAAGATGGTTGTAAGTAATTATTGTGAACAATTCTGAACTTTTATGGCAATGCTGAAAGATGAAATTTCTATTTTGACGGTGACTTAAATATGTTCTTATTTAGTTCTTCAGCACAAAGTCCTGATTTCAGAGGTGTCGGGGGGAAAAAATCGTAGCTATAAGCTCAGCTGACCTGGCAGGAATCTTCTGAGCACCATCAAGCCAGCCACTGAATCTGTATGAACAAATGCATTGGCTGAAGCTCATCCCATAAGACGCAAATGCTTCATTTTAAATATATATGCTATGAACTGTCACTCACTAGTGTCCTGTGTCCCCAGAACAGGCATCTGAAATGTAATTTCTCTTCTGTAGCCGACATGAGCACAGTCATATGTGACACTCCTGAGAGGGCACAGATCTTGCTTAAAAACCGTGAGGAAGGAAAGACTACGTGTTTGAAGACTGTCATTCTCATGGATCTGTTTGATAAAGAACTCACGGACAGAGGAGCAAAAGTTGGAGTTGAAATTCTAGCACTGCAGGAAGCTGAGGTAGGTGACTGACGGATTCTGCTTGATATTGCTTTGCCAGGTGGATATCTGGAGTTTTTCTGGCAACAATGAGACTTTCCGCGTTATCCAGCAATAATACTGGACGTGAGATCTTGAGGAACAGTCTTTTTGAAACTTTATATCTTTAGCTGAGTGGACTTGCAGGAATCCAGCAGTTGACCACTATTGTGTTTGTGCATTGTGGGCACTCAGTGTGCAGCAACCTGAGGAATTTCCTAAGTTTAGTTGTAACTGGAGAAAAATAATTTAATTAAAACTTCAAGTGCAAATAACTGGCTGCTTTGAAAACCCAATACTAATTTTAATCTACCAGACTGGACTGTAAATAAGAGATTTGGTCTACATTAAAATATCTCTAATAAGACGTTCTGAACTCCATAAATGGCCTTGATCACTTTCTGCACACCAAAATTCTTGCTTTTTACAACCATAAGTAGAATTCACTTTTTCAAGCTATGTGTACATTAAATGCAGAAAGACTATCTTCTCAAAGAAAGAGCAAGTAAGAGACAAAGTGAACACAAGAGCTGTCTTTGAAGTCTGCCTATTAATCTACTTTTATTGCATTTTTGGTTGCAATTATTAATCTGTGTTTTCTCTAACACAGGAGCTGGGAAGAAACAACATAACAGAACCAATTGTAAGTATCCCTGTGGAGCAGTTCTAAATGTGCAAAACTGATCTTTGAAAAGAACTTGTGTCACATAACGAGCAGAGGAGGTTGGCAGGACTCTTTTTATCTTGTCTTTCTATTCCCAAATGATTCCTGGCTGGCATGCCAGATTCATATACCTTTCTAAAATGTGCATAGTGATAGACACCATAACTATCTATAGATTTCTGATTTTATGTTGCTTTTTTCTTGTAGCCTCCTAAGCCTGAAGATCTTTGCATTGTGTGTTTCACCAGTGGAACCACAGGTAAAAAAAAAAAAAAAGTTGATGCTTCCCCATTAAAACAATCTCCCTGAGCTGGAAGAACTTCCTTTCTAGCAGAGAAAATAAAACACTAAGAACATAAAATGTAAAAAAAAAAAAAAATTGTGACCTTCTACTATGTAGAGTTACTGTTGTGCTTCTGTTTGGGATGCTGTCACTGCAAAACTAGCTCACTAAAGAAAAACAACTTCTTTGGGAGGAGAATTGATCAATTCTAGTCTATTCTTGCTCTGTCTTTCTGAAAAATGCAAGGAAGACCTTTCATTAAACACCTTGGTTATTTATCTGTCTGTATGCTGATCTTTCCTTCATAAAGGTCTCATTTCAGCATTCTCCATGCTACTCTTAATTACTCTGCAATTTCTAGACAGTCTGTTTAGATAGTATGTATAGCTGAAAGTGCCAAAGATGTGGGGTATTTCTGATCTCTTGAGCCAATGCATACTAGGATTGTTCTCATCAAACTGAATGAACCGAGCAAAGCATGAGAATGTAGTAGTACATGCAGTCATAGCCACAACTGACTTTCCTCAATCTTTCCAAAGGTAACCCTAAAGGAGCATTGCTGACACATGAAAATGTTGTTGCAAATGCTGCTGCCTTCCTTAAATGCACAGAGGTAAGCCATTGCTGAAGGTGATCTCCGGGCTACCATTCAGAGTGACTAAAATGGCTTTAATACAGGCATTTTCTGCAAACCATTCACTTCCAGTAAACTTATGCTTTCTTAAGTGTCCATCTTTCCATGAGAAAAGAATACTGCAAGTAACTTGTTTGACTTTAAAGAACTCCTACTCAGGAAAAAAAAGTTATTCTAGAATGAGTCAGAACTAATGCTAGGCATGCTAAACTACCCTATTTCAAATCTTTCCAAAATGTGAAACTAATGCTCACCTAGTATTTTGTCTCATATTTCACTGACTTGGTTTCAGTTTCAAGTTTTGAGGGAAAAAAAAAAAAAAAAAAAAAAAAAAAAAAAAAAAATATAAAAAAAAAAAAAAAAAAAAAAAAAAAAAAAAAAAAAAAAAACTAAAAAAAAAAAAAAAAAAAAAAAAAAAAAAAAGATGGAAGGGAAAAGTCCGAGTTGTGTCATTTAAAAACAGCTATTTCGAAGTACTCGGAAGAATCCAAGATTCATTCGCTTTCTACGTAAGAATAACTCAGGAAGGCGTATGGACTGCTGACAAACATCTGTTTCTTTCCCATGTAGAACACGTTTGAGTGTACAAGTTCAGATATCTCTATGTCCTATCTTCCTTTGGCTCACATGTTTGAGAGAGTTGTGCAGGTAAGTAGACTGTGCACATGCTACTAAGTCTCTGTAGAAGATCTTTATAGTAGAGACTAGTTGATAGTAACACTCATGATAATTCATACATAGCAACCAGTACTACCTGCCTAAAATAAAACCTTTAAGCTGATCAATTAATATCTAGTTACTTTGCCAAGAAACAGCTGCTGAGTTGCTGTGCTGGTGCTTATTTCTTCAGTCCAGCCTCATTGAGCCTGTGATGCCCTGAGAAGTCTGCAAGGATCCAGCGCTAAATCTAAAGTGCGGCGAAGGCTAACACGTGAAATGGCAGCAGTTTAAGAGCCACAGATGTAAACTTTCAGAGGATGTGAATGTTTATATGTTCTCCACTGTTTACTCTGCTGGGCTCTGTCATGCTGCCAATTTATTTCCTAAGCTACAGTTCTAGTCTTCCAATTAATGTACTACTACCAGCACATTCCAAGAGCACTGAAGAGGCACTTGCTAAAGTGCAGAGCACAAGAACTGAAAGAAAAAAATGTTTTTTTTCAGCTCTCGGAGCTCCTTTCTACAGGAAGTGTTAGCAACTTTGTGGCTGGATCAACTCTTCTACATGTGATGGTCTAGAGATTAGTCTCTAAACCCCAATTCCTGATCTGGTTGTAAAAACAGATTATATCATGTCTTATCCTTTGTCAAACTGTTCACTTCTGTTGTTTTGTACTTTCCGAGACTTCCAGGTATCTCAGAGATTTTTTTCTTCCTCTCAGCTACTTCCAGGTAGCTCAGAGACCTTTACACAAATGTGTTAAATCAAACTCTTCAAATATAACATCATTTTTTTTCTTGTGGCACTCGTGGACTATCAATCAAGGTTTCATGTCAGTGATTGTTCAATACCTTTGAACACCCGGAAGTCAAAATATAGTCAAAACCTCAAACTTATTTCAGCAACACCTTTCCTATTTATGGACACCGGTAATCATGCTGCCTTCCATAGGCAAATTGTTAGTGCTAACGTGAAGCTAGGAACTGTTCTTGACTAAAGTATGTTCAATTTTTAGACTGTACTCTACTGCTGTGGAGGGAAAGTTGGCTTCTTCCAAGGAGACATCAAGTTGCTAACAGATGACATGAAAACTTTGAAGCCAACAATATTTCCAGTTGTACCAAGACTGCTCAATAGAATATATGACAAGGTATGTGAGAAATTTTAGCTAAATTATCTTCAAATTCATGTATTTAAGTAACAATGCAACTTCAAACTGCAACTGAATGCATAATAACCCTACAAGGTTAATCACCCCTTAGCAGATGGAAATCTTTAAAATCCTTTCTCGGTAGTTGAAATGAGCCCTTAGACCTCTAGTCCAAGAACAGTGTATCTAGTCATGACTGAATGAGATCTGTTGCTGTTCTGAGACAAAATCATGTTTAATTTCAGAACAAAAAATAAATGCAAAGCTAGAGATCACAAATTAATATTGTCCCTTTGTTCATGTCCTAGAACATGACAGTAGTGAAGACCAATTCTAATTAATTAATCAAAGTAAGGTGGTGCTGTCAAAAACTGGAGGTACAGATTTGCGTTAAACCCAAGATTCAATTTTCTTGCAGGTACAAAGCGGTGCAAAGAGCCCAGTGAAGAACTTCCTGTTAAATTTTGCTGTGACTATGAAGATGGCTGAAGTGAAGCAGGGAATAATTCGAAATGACAGCATTTGGGATCGGCTAATCTTCAAAAAAGTTCAGGTATGTTCTCCCAAGTGTAAATAACCTCATCAATGTTGTACTGGAGGATCTGATGGCTTTTAATCCTCCTTTAGGAAACAATGGGTGGACGAGTACGTATAATGGTAACAGGTGCAGCTCCTATATCTCCTACTGTCCTGACATTTCTCAGAGCAGCATTGGGTTGCCAGGTGAGCTGATTTTTATTTTATTTTAATCTAAACTAAAAGTTGTTTAATAGTCACTTATTTGGATATAATTAATGACACAACTGTAATCTAGCCAGGCATGTTGCTGGAGAGGTTGCAGTCAGGGCCTACAGACTACTTAGTCCCAGTAATTCCATCAGGAACAAACTCTGCAGGGCTGGCTGACTTCAAACTACACCACTGAAACCTTCCTGTAGGCTCTAGGAAGGGCAATTGAGTAGCAGAAAAGAGAATGTTTAACTACAGCAGCAAGTCAAGTGGCTGCTCTGAGCTTTGCAGCTTACCCAGACAGTCAACAGGCCCCATGACAGAACAGAATTTGGAAAATTCTGATACCTGATCATATAGGCAAGACCCAGAAGTCTGAAATAGGAATGAAATCAAGACTATCACAGCCTAAAAAGAAAAGGTGTGTACATGGGCATAGTTGACTGAATGCTTGCGTACCAAGGACTCGGTGTTCACAGGATACTCATACTTTCTCACGCAGATATTTGAAGCTTATGGTCAGACTGAATGCTCAGCTGGATGCACTTTCTCAATGCCTGGAGACTGGACAACAGGTATTGCAGTTTGAGACTCAAAATCTCCCACAACTGCTAATGGAAAGTGTCACTCAAGCTTAGGTGCTCTATTTTTATTACTTCAGTGAAAAATAAATCCTGGTATTTAACCTCCCTTAAAATGATCCTGAGTAGTAAGTCACACCTCTATGCATGACAGGGCACCGAAATACCTGCTTTAAGTAGATGATGAGCTCTGGTGTAAAGTGATCTCAGCCTACAACTTGTCTACTACGGTTTTACAAGAAAGGTGCATCTGCAGGACTAGATGAGCAGATTATTTTTTTCAAAGGGCTTTGAGACTAGTTTTAACTATCAAAATAGAAACTACAGATCATGAATATAAAATAGAAACGAAGACTAGGGAATAATGAGGGAGTTTTGTGAGGGCAACTGTGACACGTGACCAGTATGCCTGGTTAGACCAATAAATGGTTCAAAACATCAAAGCTTAGCTGCTATTTAACACACAGAAAGTATCTGAAAATGGCATTATAATAATGGTCTTGAGCATTTGGTGTCTGCCCCTCTAAACAGCACCAGTTCCTCCTAAAGCCATGAACGTGACCATGAAATATCTTAGAGTGCTCAAGTTTTCCATATGCAGAGCATTCTCGTAACCCACTTCAGAACTAATTCTTTGTAAATTTATATCAAATAGGGCTAACTGGAAGCAGAATCCACCAAACTTCATTATCCTTGCTTTTTTGTTTGTTTTTTTTTTTTTTTCCTTTCTCTTCAGGACATGTTGGAGCCCCTCTAGCTTGTAATATCATAAAGCTAGATGATGTAGAGGAAATGAACTACTTCTCTTCTAATAATGAAGGCGAGGTAGGTACCATTTCTATTGTGTATCAGGAAATACTGAAATGTAGGACTGGGCAACTAACAGAGTTCTGTGCTTGCTGTAGGTTTGCATCAAAGGACCAAATGTGTTCAAGGGTTATCTGAAAGACCCTGAGAAAACAGCCGAAGCAATTGATAAAGATGGGTGGCTCCACACGGGAGACATAGGGAAATGGATGCCAGTGAGTACCAATTAACACATATCATCTCTTGTATTTGAATCCTGGACTAGTTTACAGTAGTCTGAAAAGTGGATACTAGGAAAAATTATATAACCCCAGGCAAAGTTCCAAAGAGCAATCAGCTTGCAAGGTTTCAAATCACACCTGCTTGGCCAGTAATTAAGAGTATTGCTTCTACCGAAATCGGTCAGAATGTGGTGTCTCATCCTTTGTCAGAGGAGAGTGAAGGAGATGTCTAGTCATGCTTCTAACAGAAGCAAGACAAGGACTTTAATGGTTATCTATCTTCTGCTTCTAGAATGGAACACTGAAGATCATTGATAGGAAGAAGAATATATTTAAACTTGCACAAGGGGAATATATTGCTCCAGAGAAGATAGAAAACATCTATATCCGAAGTGCTGCCGTAGCCCAAGTCTTTGTGCATGGGGAGAGCCTGAGGGTAAGTGGCGTTAAGTGTAAGCACCATGCAAGATTCTTCCCAAACTGAATTCTGGATCAAGGTAGAAGTATATGCATAGAAGTGTCCTCGAATAAGATCTATTCTCATGAAAGCCATATTTATGGAAGCTCTCTTTCAGACCTTCTGGGCTGTCTTCAGCCTTTGCTCTTGATACCTCAGAACATGAGATTTAGACATCAGGTTGAAAGTCATGTTAAGGCTAGTTACACACTTGAATGGGATCAGTATGTCACGTTGGATCTATGTGTTTTTGTACATTTCAGTCTTCAGTCCTTAAACCAGACAAAAGTGATTGCTGGAGCAAGTGTTCAGTGCAAATAACAGACATAAACAGTAGTTTAAGTTAAACTGAAACTTAAATCTTAAGTTCTGACAGCAGTAAGAGATGTCAAGAAAGTCCTATAGCCAATTTCCAAACCCAGGAAAAGGATAGGGAAGTAGGCATGGACATGTGTAAATATTATCCTTTATCAAAATTTCCCACACATTATCACAGTAATATTAGATGCCTAGTCTTTGTCTAAACATGACTACTTCCACTTGTTTTCAGTCCTTTCTAGTAGGCATTGTGGTTCCTGATCCTGAGACACTTCCAGATTTTGCATCAAAACTGGGAATAAAAGGTTCCTATGAAGATGTCTGCAAAAATCCAGTGAGTGGTCTTACCTTTTAAGTGGATTTAAAGGGGGATTTTAATTCTGCAGCCGAATCTTGTAATGCTTCAACTTCGTTTATTTATTAAATCAAACTGACGTAAAGCTGAGTAACTAATGCAAGCAGCTTTAAAGTAGAAGTTAGGGAAGTACAGGTGTCCCTTGAGGCTACTACTGAATTGTTTCTTCTGAAAACAACTCGGCGGGGACCTAGCAGTAGCTTTAATGTGAGAAATGTTGAATGCTGAAATATGCACATCTCTTTGCCACCCTCAGTTTTCACTGATCGGGTGGCAGGAAAGTTCCTCAGCCGCTGCTCCTATTGAACTATGTGTCTCTTCTAGGCACTGAAGAAAGCTATTTTAGAAGATCTAATCAAACTGGGGAAAGAAGGTGGCCTTAAATCCTTTGAACAAGTGAGTACAGCTAATATGGCTGGGGAGTCTCTATTACTATTGTTGACTGTGCCAGGCTTGGACCTAAGAAATTTGCGTAGTGGCTGTAGGTGGTGGAGCATTGACCAAGCCACGGCTGTAGGGCAACAGTAGCAATTGTTGTAGGACTGACTGTAGCTTCCCCATGGGCCCCAGGAGCTGAGTGGCAGCTCCAGCCTATCCTTAGGTACTGGATTAGGTAATTAAGGAAACTTATTTACTGGAGTTATGAGTGAGTCTTGCATTGAGCTCGGGGACCTAGGAAGAACCATTATGTTTGTCTTATAAGCAATTATGTCGCACGTTATTTCTTTTCTACATAGGTTAAAGATCTGTACATCCACACAGAGATGTTCTCTGTAGAAAATGGACTCTTGACACCAACACTGAAGGCAAAGCGAAGCGAGCTTGCTAAATTCTTCAAGAACCAAATTGAGGCCCTCTACTCAAGTATGCAGGAATAGGTGTCGTACTTAAATTAAATTCCATGGAGTATCCAAACAAGTCTCTGTGCCATTACATCACTTATGGTGAACACAAGCCGGAATGAAGGGGAGCAAGGACAACTTAAGTGTATTGCTTCTGGTATTAACTTGGGAAAAATGACCTTCAGAGAGGATGGCTATGGTATAACTGACTAATGGCTATATCCACATCTTGCCGGACTAAGCATTGGATATTTAGGCAAATCCTTAGCTTCAGTGTTTCTTGGACTGTGACTGAAGCAAGCTCAAATGCTGAAGAGCCTCAGCCTTTACAAGGCAGCTGTATGCACTTCTTACCGTTGTCAAAAGCAAAACCTATTTTCCTATTCCAACTATAAACTCCAGTCTGACCAAAAGACTGATCTGCAAACACAGACTAAACACTTTCATGCAGTTAAATGTTTGGGTAAGGGGAGGGAAGATAACACTAAAACTTCAGTTCCCACTCAGGATGATGGCGAAGCCTTCCCAATGTGCCTGCCTCAACTCAGGCGGTTACAACGTGAACAGAGAGTTAATGTCTATTCAGCAAACAGAAAAGTGAACTTTCTGCCCCTAGCCCTGGACTACACAGCATAGGTTTGTTTAACTAAAGTGTGAGTAGTCTGACATCAACTGGTTTATAAAATCCATGTGTTGCAAGCAAAAATTATAGGTGATGTGTGAGATGCACTGGATCAGTTTTTCTGTGTATGTTCTCAAGTGCAATGGCAGCCACAAATTCTAACAGTGTATTGGCTTTGAGTCTGTATTGGCTTTGAGTCAGAGGACTGGAAAACTTCAGTTGTCATTCTGAAGGACAGAGGATGAAATAAATTTTAAATGAAAAATCAAACAAAAACCTACCTGAGTGACTGTTTCTCTCCTCCAACCAGTTTTATCAGCTGTAGACTTACTGCAGCCTGCCTAAGAATAGATAGCCTTTTATAGAGGCTCTGAATTAGCTGCACTTGTTTCCTGCACTGTCATTGCTTGGATGCAGCTCAAACCATACAGCAGTAAAATGGAGTCATCTCGTCTGGCAGCTGTAGTCAGCTTTCCTGTTCTTGCAGTAGGTCAGTTTGCATCACAGCCTTCAGATGGATTCCACTTGTCCAGCTCAGCCTGCCACATGAAGTAGCATACCAGGCTTAATAAAGTTCAGCTCTTCTGAAAACTACTTAGACATGCTGAGTGCTGTCTGTATCTTTTGAAAAGATCAATCAGCATATATGCTTGAAAGATGCCGAACTGCAAGGTGAGGTACTGTTCTAATGTTTAAGGTGAAATAGAATTCTAACTTGGCCCTACCTATAAGGGCAAATTAGTTATAACTTAGAAGTTATAGACTGCAATCTTAATTCGTCCTTCCTTGATCCCTGCTATCTTGAACTTGCAGTTTGTCTCAGTCAGCTCCAGCATGCAGAGTTTCAAGATGAGGTGTGATGTCTTGTTGCACAGTTGTGTCCTGGCATGCAAACAGGAGAAAGTGCAGTTTTTGCCCTGGCACACTCTTCTGCCTGATGAGGGGATAGAATTTTGCAGAGCAAGAGCAAAATCAGCTAGGGATTCCTCCTTTTGCTACTCGGTGCTGTAGTGATCTGCTTGATCAATCTATACAGTATTTTGATTTCTGTCTGTCTGTCTGTCTGTCTGTCTTCTCCCTGGCACTGGGAAAGGGTGGAAGGGGTGGTCTCCCAGTTGTGGGTTTTGATGTAAATCTCATGCAAGTGAGCTGGGTATATATCTGAGGCAGAATGCTTTCATGTTGCATGGTGGACTAAAGAGCAGCTGTGTTTTATCAGCAAGTGTAACTTCCCTACTATGGAGCATTTTTCAATGAGCATTTTTCAAACACTAATCATAGTGCTTCCTTCACATAAAATTATTTAACCCCTTTGAAGAGTTCTGTTCTGTGTAGCAAATGTGGAATTTGAATTTTTCTGTAGCAGATCTTATACAAGACACCTTCTAATACAGTAGATACATTTTCTGTTGTGGATGAGGAAAAGCCTAAATCTCAGAACATAATTTGCTCTTAATTGAAAGTTAGGCCTCCTCTTATGGCTGGTAACTATAAAAGTGCTCTAAATTTTTCACAGCTGTGGAATCTGCTCACAGGTGGTACAAAGATGCAATTGAAGCAGTAATGGCTGAAGAGGAAGCCAAATGTAGCAACTCAGGTGTGAAGTGCTCTGAAACCTGCCTCTTGGGTGCTATTTCTACCACGTAAACTGCTGCTGGAGTATAGCTCTAGAGTGAAAACTGGAAAGATCTAGACATACTTGCAATGAAATGATGGAAAAATGATCTCTGGATAATACCCGAGGACTGCAGAAAGCTACAGAAGATTGAAAGATTTAAATGAGATGAGCAAAGACTTGATCTAAGGATGGCTGTATGTGGTATGAAGTTCAGATCTCTGCAACTCTTTTCCCATGATACAGAGGGTGAAGCTAAAATCAGATCCAGTTTTCTACTTCAGACTAATCCAGCAGTTGTCCATTATGAGATGATCCTAGTGCCACTAGGCCTAATCACGATTATTCATCTAAGACACATGCATTTAGCATGAATGGTGATAACTACCTTTTACTTAAATTAGAAATAGCTCCCTTCTGTACTATATCAAAAATTAGATTCTGTGAATTATGCTTTGGAGAGTAAGAACTGTGCCCGAGATAGATTAAATTTTATCTAGATTTTCTTTCCATCTGTATGGTACAACTCTTAGGCCTGCAATTTAATTTCTGGTTATTCTCTTATGCTCCCTATCCAGAGAGGATGTGCTTGGAAGGAAATACTGAGTCTTAATTCATCTTTAATGAACTTATTTAAATCAATGCTCTCAAGCAAGCTCTGGAAACAGTCTCTAATGCAGGAGTTAAGAAACTCAATTGCAAAAACTAAATAAGCTGCACATCTAGTCTTCCTGGCCTCAGACTTGTAGCATTTTCTCCTGATCAGTGCTTTGCAATGTGCCTCTCAACTGTATAGTTAACTCGTAACAGATTGGAATTAACATCAGAAGCCTTTTGGATAACGAAGGACAAAAATTTTCTGTCACCATTTTTTTCTTCTAAGAGTGACCACCCCAGAGCTCCCAGGCAAGGGGCTCCCAAGACTGGCCTTTTGGACAGTCTTGTATAGTAATCTGGCTACTTCCTCAAACTGTCATAATAAGGGAGGTTCCTAATAAATATTAGGAAAAAAAATCTACATGGAAAGAGTAGTAAAACACTAGAACAGGCTGCCCAGGGAAGTGGTGGAGTCACCATCCCTGGCAGTGTGGAGATGAGGTGCTCAGGACAGGGTTTAGCAGGCATGGTGGTAATGGGTTTACAGCTGGACTTGATGATCTTGAAGGGCTTTTCCAACTGAAAGAACTCTATGATTGGAAGAACTGAAGCAGCTGGCATTGTCTATGGCTTGGCCATGCAGAAACTTCTCAGGTTTTGGAGGCTAGAGCTAGGGCAGATGAGTAGAAAGTGAAATTCTTGTTCATTTGGGCTAGACGGAAAGAGGTGTCTATTTACAATAATCAGTACTGTATTTTCCCCCTTTCCCCTTTATCTACATCAGATTCAGTTTCACTTAGTGCAAAAACTGCCTCTACTAAAAGCAAGAGGCTAATTCTTCTCAGCCTTTTTCATTGCTTTTCCTTAAACAGGAGAGAGAGTTCAATTTCAGCATGCAGCTACCTTTATTTTTCAGCCTAGTGGAGCCTGAACTAGACCTCTCTTACACTTCAGCTCTAGACTTACTGTCAGAAGATGGAAAAGATGGGGCTTTAAGTACATAGAGCAATTCTTGTCTCAGGGAAGAGCAAAAGATGCACTTTAATAGACCTAATTACTGCGTGAAAATGACACTTGCTTTCTACTTCTTTGTGACCTAGCTCCTGATGAAATCATTGTACGACAAAAGAACTGTGCTGTGTCAAATCAACCTGCTCCTTTCCTTAATGAGCAGAGCAATTTCTGAAGAGGAAAAAAAAAGGGGGGGGGAGGAAGATGGCAGAAAAACTCAGAACCATGAAGAAAAGGAATATCATTATTCCTAGCATTAAAAATTGGTTCCGTAGAAATGGTTTCTCTTTTAACACTTCATGCCATGGTACAGCTGCCCTGAAAAACAGCTTGCCCTTCCTCTTCAAGGGATGTAAAGGCTAAGCAGCAAGGAAAATGCATTTTGTTGGAGCTTATTTCTTCATTGGCAAGCACAGCTAAGTTAAGGTGTTAGAATAAACACCAGCTGTGAATGTTACAAAAAGAAGAGAGGTAAGATTGAAGCAATAGCTACAGAAAAACTGGAATGATTAAACAAGATAAAAGCACAGGAAAAATAATGCATGTACTTCAGCTTGTAAGTGTGCTTCCAAGCCACATCTTTTGGGCATGTTCATTGAATTAAGGCATTTTTCAAATAACTAAGTGGCAAGAACTCTTAACCGATGATATTCAATTAGCCTAACAGAGAGACCAAGAACACCTGCAGCATTTTGAAGATTTTTTTTAAGAAAGTTATCGGTTTATACATATAACTAAATTAAAGACATTATCCATGCCAGCAGTTAAATAAAAATAATTTAGGAAAGATGTTAATCATTTTGGTAGTTCCAGGCTAACAAAAGTTTTCAGTCCTGAGTCTATTGCTCTTTCACTCCAAGATAGGTCATGACCAGATCTCCAGTCTCTCAGATCTCTGATTATATTTCAAAGGGAGCAGATGCAGCAGGTTACAACTCTCTGGCCTTGACAGCACCATTTTTGGAACAAGAGCTGAAATCTTTCTGTCGTTAGAAAAAGTTGGAACAGTAAATTCTTTACTTCAAAATCTGTTGACAATTCCATGCCTATAAATGAGTTGTTATAGCTCTATGAACAATCAAATCCACAAGTGAATATGAACGTGTATCATTTATTTGAGGTGGACAAGTCACATCATTAAAAGTCACAAGTAACAAATCTTATTGTAAATTTGAATTAGAGGTTTATTTCATAGTTTTGGGGGGCAACTTCAGAAAAAGTAAAATACAAAAGATAAACAGCAAGTATTGCAGTATGATGCTGTTGTGGAAAGACTAAAATAATGATTCTGGTATGCAATAAAATGCAATTTAAATAGCAAAAAAAATAAATCTCATTTGGGATGAAAAAAGTTGCATCCTGAAGACAATCCATTAAATGGCTTCTTCAATTATTTATTGTTAAAAAAAGTATGCAAATCATGGCACAGACATATCCAACCCTTTCAGCTGTGAGGAAAAGAAAACCCCGTCTTAACATAGTTGTTGCATAAGTGTAAAGTAATATACAGAAAGTTTCAAGTAAAGGATTGTGGTATAAAGATAAAATTCCCATGAGTTAATTAAAAAGAAAAATAGAAGGCTATCTGGTTTTCTTCTCTCCATCCACTGGTTGATCCATTTCAGAGTCATATTGGCATTTTTCCACACATTTCCGAGGGAACCAGCCTCGTTCTCTTATTCCACCTTAAGACATGAAAAGTTGCATTAACTTGGAACAAAACATGACCCACTATAGAGGAAAAACACAGAACTGGAGGAAACATCAAGAGGTCACCTATTTTTTTTTCCAAGACAAAATATGCTAACACATTTACCTGGAGTTGTATGGAGTCTCTCCCAGTATGTAGCTTCTTTTCAGATATCTATTTTTCCCCACGAGTGCTCTACATTCTTTATTAGAAAGTCTTTCCTAATACATGATCTAAATCTTATTTTATGTTCACAAATCTCTTCAACGTATCAAAGGAAGCAAATAAAACCTCTGCATCAGAATTTAATGCAGCTGATGATTATTTGGCACATATACCTGCTTTCTCCTATCACTTTATCCTATAGAGCTCAGCGATCTTCTTTCTCAGCCTTCTTTCCACTTTTCCCCAAAGGCTGCATTTTCTTATCCTCTGATCATATTTTTAGTGTTTTCCTCTCAAGTCCCTTCAGCTGACCCTCTTCTTTCTTGAACTGTAGTAACTACTATTATTACTTTGATAATATTTCAGCTGTGCCTTTGTCAATGCCGAGTAGGATTGCTTGATGCACCTGCAAAGCTAGATACCTGTTTCTTTTTTTAATGGAGCGTTGACTCATGGTCAGATCCTCATCCACTCTTTATATCATATGATGAATTGGTGCTTAATCATTACATTTTCCATCTTCTATTTACCACAATTAATTATTCCTAATTATAGCATTTTTCTATGAATTCTTATCAAATTCTACCCTGTTTTTCCCAAGTTCACATCTCCAAAGTGTCCATATTATTTTGCAATCTAATCCAATCTTTCAGTTCATCTCATTCCCCACCCATTCAATTCACCTGCATATTTAAAAAATACATACTCTGTAGCACAGATATTTCCTGATAATCTTCTCATTAAATAATGTAACCTTTGAATGCAAATTATTAAAAAAGTTATTTCAATGGCTTGCTTAGGTTTGGTATCTTAGAAAGTGCCCCAAGAAAGAGCTGTTGAATATTCCTAGGCAGTCTCAGCCCGTCCCTCAAGAAATGATGCATACATTGCAGTGACTACCTACCCCCTCCTTACTGACAAAGTAGGTACAGGCAATGAATTCTCAATTGTTTGGCAGAGACAGTGGAACCCAATACAGCTCCAAAGGAAAGCCTAGAAACTAAGATTTTAGCTAAACCTTGAGCAAGCAATGGCTCAGGTGAAAATGTCAAACATTCAGGGGAGAGAGGTATCATGAGTCTCTGTGCAGGCCACCTGAAGTCTCTTGACAGCCACAGTTGCTTAGTTTAGCAAGTGAATGCCAAAAATCTGTCATCAATCCCAATCCAAAGGCGTTAACGATTTTTAGTTTTTAAGGCATATATACATATAAAGGCATATATACATTTCAAAAAAAAATATAAAGTAATTCCAATTCTTTTACATATAGATAGATAGATGTAGACTTTAGTTAGAAAATCTGAAATTGTTTACAAATCACCACTATTTAAATATTGGTAACAAAAAGTCAGCATTAGAGAGTTACTTTTTCCTAGAATATCAGAAAATCTCCCTGAAATTTAACAGAAGGTAATTTAACAGAAGACTATTATAAGCTGTTCAGCTTAACAGAACTATTTCATGATTATTATTTATCAAATAACTAGTGAGATAAATAGTAAAAAACTGTGTCTTTGTTTTAGGAGAGAAAAGGGGCTAATGCCAATAAAGCCATTCTGTGTTTTGAGAGATAAACATGTCATGTTGTCACATTTCTATAAAAAGTCAGACAACTATAAAATTAGCTTGTAATTTTCAACAGAATAAGTGAAAGGATCTGCTTCATACCATCAGCAGTTGAGTCGAGAATCTTCTCCCCATACATCCAGTGTCTGGAGAAGAAAGTGTAACAGGTAATTAGATGCCAGAACTGTTCTCAATATTTCTTTTAACCAAACATTAAGGTGTGTGGAGTCACTAACTTTAAGCCTCTTGTGGCTAAAATCAGATCCCCTTTACTCAGGGCAATTCTAGGTTCTTCAGTGCACGGTGTTGTGAAGAATGTTTTAACACCTTTCGTCACAGGGCAGCAGACACCACTGTAGTCTTCTACTGCTCGATACCGCACCTGCCGATTGGGACAGAACACGGCAATATATTAGTGCACTGAGCTACAAACCTGCTGGCAGCTTCATACCAAAATCAGTTTATCTGTACCATTATATCTAAGTGCAATGGCAACTTGCTAAGGGACCCTAAATTCTCAATTAACTCTCTAAAAAATGAAGTACAGTCATTTTATTCTTCATCTATTGGCAGTATTCTCCATTATTACCACATTTCTTATCATCTGGAAACCAAGGAGCAAATGCAAAGAAACCCAAATATTAAGTTTTTAAATAAAAAGAGGTTGCAAAATGCTTTGTGGAAAAAGAGTCCTTATTTAATTGCTAGATTCATAGCTATGACTAGAAATAATATATCAATAATTACTTATATTTATTTACATAACAATTTCAAAGTAACATTTCAGGTCACAAAATCAAATACTTACACTTCTTACTCGCTTGTCTGCTTTCTGTTTCAATTGCTCTATCTACAAATATAATAAATAGGAATTTAGTCAGTGTTTTGCTTAAGAATACTTGTGCACCCAACACAAAGTGAAAACAGGCATTGAAACCATTAAGCAAACATAGGGAAACATATTCAGCCTTTGAAAGCACACACAAAAGCATACATATGCAGTCTATCTAAAAAGAGAAAATTTGACAAAATTCCTTTTCTGATGTATATGTCAGAATAGTCACTACTATTGACACAGACTAGTCAGCTACTAGTCAATGAGTTATTTAAAAATTTGGCATATAACTGCACAGAAAGACAGGGAATTTGATAGTGAGGACGAATAACCTGAGATCCCACTGAAGGACATTTACCGTCAGACTGTACTGGTGACAGCCTTCTCTCACTGGCCAATCCAGGCCATCTCCCTCGGGAATCCCAGACCATGTAAACACTTGCTTGAAGTTCTTCCATTTACTTCCCATGTCATAAGGGAAAATAAAGATCTCACCCGTTTGGTAGTATTGGATTCTGTCTTTGGCCTAGGAATAGTAAAGAAATACAGTTCACCAAAGGTACCCTACAAATAATGACTGAACAGCAAATGCTTAGAACGCCAAGGGTTGGAGGCACTGTATGAGTCCCTAAGGAGGCAAGCCTTTTGTGGAAGAGTGGTCAACTCCTTCCAAACTAATTCAGGCTTTTAAAACTACCTAGTAGCAATGGCATTCAGAAGCACCCTGGATTTTATGTGCTGCACCCACACATTGATTTTTTTTGTTTGTTCTAGCGAGACAACTAGGTATATTACTGATTAGTTTGCTCCGAGCTCTACCTTCATTTTATGGCTTTTAGAAAGACTGATGTCTGACTACTCCTCAAGACTAGGTACAAAGACCTGCACAACTCAGAGTTCTTTGATTCAGGATCATGAACACTAGTCATCAGCAGGATCTATTCCCCTTCAAGGACTGCTGTACATAAAAACACTCTGAATCTTCTCCTTGCTTCTACTTCTACTTTGCTGCACAAACTTCTCATTCGTTCAGCAGCAGTGACATCTAGTGGAACAGTCAGGGAAGAGGTTTCATTTGACAACAGTGCAGTTTTCAGTAAACATTTATGTATTGTAGTTGTTTTCAGTCTTCAAAAGGGACATATTAATAAACTATGTTTGACAGTTAAAAAAAGAAAAAAATCCTGCATATGATTCCACATCTTTTGCTTCCTCTAAACTCAGCTTCTGCTTCTTTGCTATACTGCTTGTGAAACCTCTGAAAAGATACAGATTTTAAGGAGAAATGTGCAGGAGGAAAGACTACATATCCCATTGTTTTGTAAGTCTTCTTCAGAATGGAATATCCTTCCAAGTTTCATCTGACAGAAAAATAGGAAACATGAAAAACTGAGACAAAACATGGTATGTAGAATTGGAAAATTAAAGACATGCTTGTAAAAAAATGCCACATATTCCAAGCAGATAAGCAAGCATTTATGTAGGATCATTCTGAATGCCACAATAAATAAAATCAAACACAGAAGATAAATCCTTTAAACAGATAGGGTTTTCTTGTTTATTTCAGTGAAATTCTGAGACTGTAACAAAGAGCTGGCTGTAGGCCCAAAGTCAGTAGTGAACTGAAATAACACTGAATTAATATTGGCTTAAATCCAGACAGAATTTGAAACAATACAGTGCAGAAGCACTGTAGTGAAAGCTTACCTTTTCTTCAATCCAGGATTCAATTGAAGTTTTATTTGTCAAGATGACTTTCATCTATAATAAGTGTCAGATGAAAACAGCATTAACTCTCCACAGAAACCCATCAGCTAGGCAAACAAAGCTTCAGTTAACAAAGTACTTGCTTTGAAGAAATTGTTATATGCTTAATTAAAACATAAGATTGATTAATACTGCACAGATAACATGCTGACATCCCCCTTTAGAATTGTATACTTAAAAACTATCGCAGAATATTTCAGTTTAGGATTAAAATTTATATTTTTCTTTTCTCGCAAAGATCTCACACATTTGAAATGTGAGGGCATTTCATATATTGAATTATTCTTATTTTCTAGGGACAGAGACATTTAAGTCCAGAGATATTGAGTGATTTGCCTTTCTCCAAACAGAATTTATTGGAGAATTACTTAGAAAAGGAGTCCATCTAATTTCTCTGTCTGTTAGAATTTCAATCCCAAGTTTATGAAAAAAATGATTACAGTAACAATAGGGGAAGTGGGAGAAAGTGGTATGAAAAAAAAGATTTAATTACATAGCCACATAAACTCTAAGCAACTGCTCCTATCTCAATACTGAATTCTGTTCATGCTCCACAGCTAGTATTAACAACACATTAAACACAACTGACAGCTTTTCTCTTCCTTGTAAAGGAATCCGGATGCTCACCTGGATAATGAACAACATACCAACTGCAATAGTTGTTCCTAATGCTAGTCCTAAGGCAAATAAAGATGCAGCAAATGCGGACAGTCCAAAAGGAATAATAGGTCGAGGGTCTCTTTTGGCTGCACTCATGTCAATCTTTACAGAACTCCACCCAAAGGATATCTATGAAAGGAAAATATAATTATTCAGCTCTGGAATATTTCAGCTACTGAAACAAAATAAGTTACCAATAAGAAATAGGACTCTCAAGGTAATGCCTGACTTCTCATAGATTTATAGGAAGTGGAATAGTTACAGAAAAAAATGCTCAGAAAAGCATTCCTCTTCAGAAACACATTCTTGATAGATCTAGGCCTTTCCTAGATCAAAGGCTTAATCAGGCATGCATTTTCTGGCATACTTCACAACAAGTTAGGTCTAAAATATGCAGCAAAATCTACACTATGGCACATTAGCAAAAAAATTTCAGTACTTTCATACTGAAAATGTGTGCACAGCACGGTATCCATTTTCAATGGAAATGCTACAGGTTTTCTTCTGAAAACTTTTGCACGTAGCGGGTCACACCCAGCATAAATCATTTTCAGTTCCAGAAACAATTGACTTTTTTTTCCTTAAAGAAAGAAATACAATTCTAAACATGTGACAGGGAAAAGGAAATGAATAGCATCCACTTTGTGTTCCAGAAATAAACAGTGGCCAGATTGTGTGAAGCCAAACCACAGGAAAAGATTTCCCGTCTCTGTAAAAGTGCTACCCAAAAACCGTCTTCAGTTGATGCCAAGCTCTAGGAAAACTGCCAATGATTATGACAGGCAACAGGGGAAAAAAAAGAATATTAAAAAAATATGTCTATCTTTTTCTGAAACCTTCTCCAAATTAATGAACATGCTTCTGAAATCATGAAGAGCAGAACTGAAAGCACAGGTTAAAACAGTAGCAAATAATTCTACTTGCTTCTTTACTGGGAACAAAATCACTACTTCCCAAAAGAAATTACTCATTTGGCTTAAGGAATATTTTAAGCATTTAACTGTTTCCTTACTCTGTTATAAAGCTGAGTGTACATAGTCATAACAAAAACGAAAGAGGCATGAATGCATCCCAGTGGCGCTAGCAGGAGGAAGAGGGTGAAAGACGCGTGATTCTGGTATCCACAACAGTTGTTGATCCAAGGACAGTGATGATCCATCTTCATGACACACCTGGGAAAAACATTGATTCATATCAAGGACATCGATCAAGTCTTTCAAAAAGCTTAAAAGACACTTCACTATTTACAATTCTACCTTTGTTCATTTATTTAAGCTTATCTGAAATGTCTTTAAAGATCCTAGAATTACATGAGGAAGATCCCCATTTTATTATCCAAGCTCATAGCAAGAAACAGCCATGATGAAAAATTTCTGGTGAAATCTTTCTGGAGATCCCCTTATTTCTCCTCCCAGGTCAAAGAAAATACAGGAGAACCTAATCTCGTTATCTCTTGAGTCCTAATTGCACCTGATTTACCTAAATGAAAGGTACTAAAGAAACTAACAGAAATAACAAATTCATTGAGAACTACTTGCAGAAAGTGCATATACGACTTACAGGAGAAATAAAAAAAAAAAAAAAAAGTGTGATTTCATATACTGAAATTTGCCATAGTGTAAAGAATTGTCAGCAGCAGTTTAAGTAGTCTATTTTATTGAACGGCAACAGGCTAGAAACGTGTATTTAGCTATAGCTCAGGAGGCACAAACTTCAAATTATTCTAATGATCAATTTTATGAAGTTGTGCTATAAATTTTTCTATCTTAATTTTCAAAAAGTAAATTACTAAAAGAAGTTGCTATTACAAAGAGGATCATTAGGATCTGTTATCATTTTCAGTGACAATTCATTTCAGTGTTATTTTCAATGATAACTCCTTAGAACCACATAAAAGGAAACAGATTGCTCATCAACGGCAGGAGTCTAATTTAAAATCTCAGGATGATGCAGCTAAATTACACCACTGGTCTACAGTTTTAGTCTCTACTTCCCAAAAGCACAGATCCACAGACACATCTGTGGAGCTCACATTTATAGACACCCTTCCGATGTTGCACAATCCTTCAGATGAGGGCCTGTCCCGTTAACTCAAGCTAAACTCAACCACAGTCAGGCCTGCAGAATGCTTTTGCAATCAAAAGTGGCTTCATTTCAAGCTGTGCTAGATTCCAGTGCAGCTTTTTATAATAAAGCATCCTTTAGCTCACAAAAATCTGTTGGAAAATCAGCGCATAACATGGCATTAACTTTCTAAATTGAGCCCAGAGGCACCTCAGTTCACTTAACGTCTTCCTGCACCCTCCCCTCCCAATAAAAGCCCCCAGTTAATGCCAGATTAGAAGCTGCTTTAAATACAGATATAAGATCCTCAGTTCACTTAACATCTTCCTGCACCCTCCCCTCCCAATAAAAGCCCCCAGTTAATACCAGATTAAAAGCTGCTTTAAATACAGATATAAGGTAGTTTCAAACAGAGATGCTACCTGTTGCATTTTCGACAGTGGTGTGACCGTGGTGCCTTGTAAGACTGGCACACTTTACAGTATTGGAGATACATGCAATCCTGAGATTTTTCCTTTGAACACAAAAACAGGCATGTTAGGCAGAAACACATCACTCTACAAGCAGGACATATCTTAGCACTTCCTTAATCTAATGCATTCCTGGTGCACTTTGATGGGCAGTGATTCACACCCCTAGTCCATTTAACTGCAAGTAGCAGAAAGGAAAAAAATCCTCGGCATTTCTGGCTATCAACACAGCCAATTCTCACCGTTAAAAGAAAAACAAAATTCCTGAACGGGGAAGGGTGACTGTGCATAAACAAGCTTCGCTGTCGGCTTCTGTGAGCCAACAGCGCGGGGCACTCCGCTGTTTTTACTGGCAACAACCGCAGGGCGAACCGCGCGCGCCGGGGCCGGGCTCGGCACCCACGCTGCGGGAAGGAGCGGGGCGGGCGGCCCCGCGCGGGGCTATGGCGGCGGCCGCTGCCCAACACGGCCTGCTCCCGCCGCGGCCCTCCCCGCCGCCCTCACCGGCGCCCAGCCCAGCGGCACGTATCCGGGCCCGGCGAACATGGCGCTGAAGTAGTTGTAGAGGATCATGACGGTCCAGTTGAGCAGCACGAGGAAGTGGAGGCCGCCGCCGGCCGTGTCGAGCGGCCAGTACCAGAGCGCGGCGTCGGCGAGCGCCGTGCCGGAGCACACGGCCACCACGGCCAGCGCCACCAGCGGCCCCCAGTGGCAGAGGCGCCGCGCCCCGCGC
>VZSG01000577.1:286261-308998 GCA_013398315.1 Nothoprocta pentlandii | reverse complement strand
GCCCCCGGGCCCGCCGCGCGCTCCCCAGCGGGCCGCGCCGCAGGGCGCACGCGTTCGTGCAGCGGGGCCGCGTTGAAACGCGGGTAGCCGCGGGCAGTGTCGCCTGCCGGCCGCCCCCGAGGAGCCCTGGGGCCCCGGCGCTGCCCCGAGCAAGCGTCGCCCTCGGGCGCTCCCTGCTCCGGTCTGGAGGCCCCTTGGGCTCCTCTGACTTTCTTTATTCTCCAGCACTTGTGGCACAGAGAGAATCTGTGTGTGATTTCACCCAAATCGTTATTCTTGCTGTCTGCCACTAAGGCGACTGATTTGGATATTTGGCTCTGGTGACACATACGTAGGAAGAGCTTCAAAGGAGTCAGCGTTCATTTACTTTAATGTGTTTGTCAGTAGCCTGCAGCTTTTTGGTCTGATTCATGACCTGTTTCTGCAGCAGGGACAGGAGTTCCTGCCTGACTGCAAGGGCAGGTGCCTGGGAACGACGGTGTCTTGAGCCCTGCAGAAACTTCCAGGGCCTGTGAATCGGTGCCCTGATGTGGGGCTCCCAGCATGGGCAGAGGGAAGCTGAGAATAACCGGGTTTCTGAGCTGTTCCTCTTGTGGCTCAGCTTACTGTCTCTTCTGTACTCAAGTCATTAAGTGTATTTGTCTGTGCTTTGCAAACACATTTCCCAAAGCTCAGGGATACCTTGGAGACACCTGAGTTTTGAGTACCTCTGGAAGAGAAAACGAAAACCAGCAACAGTATACTTGTGTGTACGACCACAGATAAAGAAACAAGCAAAACCCCCTACACCACGCAGCTGCAACCAAGGAATGACTTCTCATGCTGCCCTCCAAAGCCAGAGGTAGTGACTGTAACTAGGCTTTGAGGCAATCAGTGTGAAGGAAGAAGCCTCACCTAAAACACCAGATCCCAGGGCAACAGTGGCTCGGGGTCTAAAGTACATGTGACATGAGTAAGTAGGGGAGTTTTGAGCGAAATACGTACTTGGTGTGGGGATATTATGTCTAGTTATGTTGTTAATTAAGTTAAATTCACTGGTAAAACAAGGTTCGATGATCAGTTGCAAGATGATTAAAGGGCAGGAAACTGCTTCCTCATAGGCTTACCACAGGTATTTTGCTGTTAGGTTTAAAAAGGGCATTGGGGGTTAATTCGGTTACAGCCTGTAGGTACTTAGGAGGGCAAAAGCTTTTTCTGTCTGGTAATATTTCTGTTTTGCAGGGAGGTTGTGGAGTATCCATCCTTAGAAGTATTAAAAAGCCACCTGGACAAGGCCCTGGGCAGCCCATTCTAGGTGACCCAACGTGAGCAGAGGGGCTGCTCACGAGCAGCAGCAGAGGGGCTGCTGCAATGAGAGCAGAAGGTCTCCAGAGGCCCCTTCCAGCCTCAGCCATTCGGGGATCCTGTAAGAGAGGTGTAGGGCTCTAGAGAAGAGAGATTCTGTGAGTTGGAGTGACTGGATTTTAAAGCTAGTGTAATTGAGGCTATACAGGTGTAATACTCAACCTTTATGTGGCCACTAGAGCAGGTTAATGAGGGCAAGCAGTAAACCTGTCTCCAGAGGAGTTGTTTGCTCTTCAATAGTGAATTTAAGGACCTTTTGTAAGAACAGGAAGACACATTATAAATGCAGTAACATCTCATCTTCTAGAGGTCTGTAATGCTGCACAGTGAGATGATTGAAAAAAGTAGAAACTTCTGTTTGGTAATTGTATCCAGTTTGTAAGCCATCGGTGTCTGTGCTTCAGTAGGAAAGGTGTTGTGCTCATCAGCAATGGATTTCCATAATGCTTTCCTTAAAATCAATTTCTTTATCCACTTGGGGAACTTTTCAATTTTAGATATGAGGTGAATAGAGTACTGTGTTTTGCAGTTATGTAAAATGCCAGTACCAAGTTTTGAAACTGTGATTCTTTTCTCTAGCTGTTAGAAGAGATTTTTAGGACTTGCTGTCTTCCTGAAAGAGAAAGAATGTGTTTTACTAATGGGATCAATATTGTGACATTGGGGTGAATGGCTTCAAGATATGGCAACAGCCAGACTTCTGAGATTCCATGGCAGGATTTGAGGATGGTGGTTTGCGGTTTGGAGTGGCCTGTGTTAAGGCTAGTGGTTGCTCTGCATACTTATAGAATGAAAGAAATGTTTCAGGTTTCAGGACTATTCTTACTTTAAACCAAAAAGCAGTCCTAGCTAAAAGAGGCATTTTGCAGCTTGTTGGGGAGAGAAAATATCAACAGCAAAGCCCTATGAATATGCTGAGCACTTTAAACAGAAGTATTTTAAATACATGTTTTTCCCCCCTGTTTCTTAATAGGAGAATTTGCAAGATCTTTGCTGCTTCATCACCAGAAGTTCCAGTTAGTTCTTGTGGAGATGGCTGGGAGTTCCTCAAAAGAAGATGTGATTCAAAGTGGGAGGGGGATGTGGAGATGTGCATGTGAGGTGGCATTTTCAGCAGCAGAGATTTCAGGGGTTGTTGATGGCCTCTTTCCCCAGCCTGGAAGAAGCAGGATGAAAGGTGTAAGAACTTGTGCTACTGCTGCATAAGACAAGGAGATCTCCTGAAGTCTAGTGACTGGTTTAATTTCTTCTGCTACGCAAGATGGACCCTACTGTAAGCTTCATGTTCAGTTGCATTGGAGAAACACTGGCGATTTGTGTTTCCAGCATTCCTGTGTTTACTGTTGTCAGGACTTGACGTGATTGTCTGTTCTAGGAGGATGGTGACTCGACAAACAATCGTATTGTCACAAGCCATAAATAGTTCAGCAAGGAACAAAACAAAAGCGCTCTCATGCTACAGAAACAATAAGCAGTAGGGGCAATAGACTGTCCTGGGAAGAAAGATCTTCTGTAAAGGCAGATGTCATCTGGAGACCTAAGGAAAGTGTTCTGAACTGAGAAACAGGTTTTAAATAGATGTTCCACGGTACTACTGCAGGTGTCTGTAAAGTGAAGATCACTGGCTGTGTGTTTGTTACTGATGTTGCTTGGTGTTGTAGAGAAGTATCTTCATTTTGTCATGTGTTCCCAGCTCAGGTGGTGATATTTAGCCTTTTCCCAGTTCTGCAGCTTCTGGGTGCTGAGGTTTTCAGACTACACAGTGGTAGATACAGTGGTATTTAATTTCATGCTTGGTGCTTCTATCTCCTGTTGGGCAATCAAAGCACTCTGGGCTGTATCTAACAGATTTAGCTGAGGAAAGTCCCATCTTTAGTTTCCCACTGTGCTTCTGTACAGGAGTTTACAATTTGCAGCAGACTCATTGTGGTATGTCCTTGCTACCAGATTTTACAGCCCCATAAATTACACCAAAATCAAATTGTCTGGGCTTTCCCTTATAGCTTTTGTGCCTCAAAGGAGGAAAACACACACATACTGTTTCATTTGTCTTAGCGTTGGACAGTAACTTCTCATAAAGTGTTAGGTGAACATGGAACCATTCCAAAGAGAAACAAAATGTGTCAGTGGCCCATGCACTGAAGCCTTCTGTCTCTCATTTTTAGCACATGCTGATAAAAAGTAATTCCACAAGCAGTGAAACTAATTGATCTTGTTTCAGTTTTGTTTGTGTGTTTCTTGGTTGGCTGTGAGCTCAGATCAGTGCTGTGCTGCCTTCCTACAATTGTAGGCAGACATCCGCCTTTTTGCAGCCCCGCTGTATTTATAAGGGGTTAAAACAGTGAAGAATGCAAGGGCAAAGCTGAAGGAAAATGCAGTAAAAGCTTGTTTCATTTAAGCAAGACCCCGACTGTAGAGAAGGGGTTTCTTTGTACTTCTCAATTAGAAATCTGCTTTTCTTCTCTGTTTTTAGATTTATCTACTTTCTGTCAATGGGCCAGTTAATATTAAAAATGTGCCATTTCCTTCAGGATATGCTCTATGGCAGCGTGGAGAGAAAAGTTCTCTTCTAAATTTAGAAAATTTTGATTTTTTTTTTTAAATACAGATCTGATGTTTGTTTAGAGAGAAGTAGTTATATTAAAAATTGTCATCCATATTATAGAAGTACTTCTAGAAAATGCCAGGTAGGTAGAGTGGAAAAACCTGAGTAAACCCAGAGGATGAAATTTACCTGTTAAAATGTGATGCTCTTTAATTGGCTGGTAACTTGTTCTTCCTGATCTGCCTAATTAATGACAAGCTTCACTTGGACTAACCTGTTCCACCCTCACCTGCAGACTGAGCAAGCTGCCCTGGTGCCAATTCACAAATCCTTATTTGAGGGGACAGCATAGCCTGGCATTCAGAAGGCCTCTCTTCTTCAGGGCAGCAGCGGGAACTCCACAACCTCCCCGGGCAGCCTGTTCCAGGGCTCTGTCATCCTCACAGTAAAGAAGTTCCTCCTCACCTGGAGATGGAACTGCCTGTGTTTCAGCTTAGACCCATTAACCCTTGTTCTGTCACTGGCCATGACTGAGAAGAGCTTGGCCTTTTCCTCCCTACATTCTCCCTTCATCTACTTTTACATATTAATCACATCAATGAAGAGAATCATAAGCTTAATACTTGGTCCGTTTGGCGTTTTTCTTTCCTGAAACATTGACTGGATCACTAGTGTAAAGAACTACAATGGAACAAATAATATTGCGGGTGTAAAATGCAGTGGTGGACTGTAATGGGCTCTAAAGTGTTCAACAGAAATGGTATTCACTGTATTGGAGGTAACAGTATTCAGTGAAGTGCTAGGTAGCACTTGTAATTCCAAATACACGCAGGGTTTGAACAGTATGAAAGGACTTTAAAAAAATTTTTGTGTCACTTTAAGGTATATAAAATTGTAATTCAATAAATCTTGTGAGAGTATCAGAAATCACTGTAACGAATCTATTTTCTGCTGACACATTCTGGACCATATTTTGAGGGCAATAAAACGGCATTGTGTATTTTATCTCTTACATTGTTTTTCCTTTGGTGCGTCAGCCTCATCTTGCCTGCTTGCAAATGAAGGGAGGAACATGTTTTGGGATGCAGGGTAGGGGAACTAAACTACCTGGGCATGGGAGTGGCAGCAATGAGGGTTAATTAATCTCATTTTAACCATGAGATTTTTTTTTCTGTCTTGATTGCCTGAGTGGGAAACAGAATAAAGTGAAACTAATGGAAAATTGAAGTGCTGCATGAGAAATGAGCTAATCCAGCTTTGGCACAGTAGCACGTGGTGGCGGTGTGCCTGCAGGATTTGCAGGAAGGGTGGCTCTTTTGTTGGCTTCACCTCTGTGTAAGGGATTGCATGATCAAATTTGGGGTCTCTTTGGAGGGAGCTGTGTTTGGGGAGGACTAGGATTCTAGTCATTCATTCCTGCTTATGTTGCAGAATTCCTGTTACTCAGAGTATTTCAGACTTTTCCAATATTTTATTCTGGCTCTTCTTGCCAGGTACAGCCATTCATTCACTGCTGTCACCCCCAAACACTTTGATTTGCACATGTGGAGTAGGATGGGGTTGGGGTGTGAGGCTGCCTCAGCGCTAGGTGAACCTGATCCTCCCTGTGAGCAGAGCTGCAGTGTCTGTAACTGAAGGAGGAGGACAGGTCCTGGTGTTAGTGTGTCCTTAACAGAGTGACAGGTCATTCCCTGGGAGGGTGACGGTGGAGAAGCAGGGGGTAAGTGGATAGGCCCGTCCAAATGTATTGCAGGATAGCGTGGAGTAACAGTAGGATTCAGCTGAATTGCATCCTTTTGTAGTGGGGATACTTCACCAGAAATGCTGTAGCAATATCATCTTTCTGAAGTAGTTTTGTTGCTTTTTAGGGATGTTAATGGTAGGGCACATCTCACATTATGCAGTGGAAGATTTTAACTTTGGTTGCCTACTTGGCACCTGCCAATTGCTGTGTAAGGAACTCAATTTACTTAAAGCATTTCATCCCATGAAAGACTGTGTATACAAAGGAGTTCATTTATGAATTCAGTAGTTTGTGATGTGCAGATGATCAGATGAGATCATTGGGTAGCCAGTCCATTTTGGTCTCTAAGAAGTGAACACATGGATATAAAGGGATCATATGGCAGAGAAACAAATTCAACTTAAAAAAATCCTTAAGCTTGAAGATACTCAGTCAAGTCCCTTGTGCCACTGGAGACTTGTCCCTCGTCATGTCTAAGGAGTAATGGCTGGGAATGCTGTAGAGCAATTCATGGTTATCTGCTTCATTAGGTGAACGGCTAGTATCTGTGCTGGTGGTTTCAAATGAGTGTGACCATCACGGTTGGTGTCCTAGAGTTTTGTTGGTAACTGCTTTGAGGCTACAGGTGGATTTCCAGGGCGAGGCTTTGGGGCCCTGCAGAAGGCAGAAGCAGTGCAAGTGGCAGTATTGCACACCCTGAATACTGCCCCTCGTAGCCCAGCGCTTAAGGGACTTTTTAATTATCTGGTGAATGAGGATTCCTCAGAGCCCCCTTTCATACTATACTCAATTGAAATGATTAAGCAGTTGGAATATTTGATAGATACAGTACTGCATTTCAGCTCTCATTTCATACTGACAGCTTTAATTTCTTACTGAAATGTCAGAATGAGCAGGGGTGGTTAGAGACAGGACCGAGCTCAGACACGCTTGCTGTTGGGAACCTGCACCTGGGGAGAGCCTGGCCTAGAGACTCTGCAGAACCCATCATGTTCAACTCTGAATAAGATGCTTGGTGCTTATAACTCATAACTGACTTTAACTTATTTTTTTTTCTATTTTTTTTTTTTTTTTTGAGGTAGGAGGCCCAGGGAGTGTAGACTTGGCATAAAGGAGGGGAATACAGACCTTTTATTCAGTGTCTGGGTTTGTTACAAGTACAGTGTTTGCCTTTATACAAATAAATATAATAGATCTTGTTTTTTAAACCATGAGTCTTTTTTTCCATTTGTCATAATGTATGCTGTTATACATCCTGTTCCTGCTGAACTCTTACAGTTTGAGCAACTATAGCTCCTTTCCTAATTCGTAAACTCCTCTATAGCAAAGCAGAATATTTCAAGCCTCCTTTGCTCTTATTCTTTTTTTTAAATATTGTTATGTATATCATAGTGCATGCTAATGTCATACAGAATAAATCCCTTGAGTCAGCTTTAACTGATAGGTATAAGCTTCTTTTGAAACAGTGCAGTTTTCTTTCATGGCAAGAGCACAATTATATTGGTATCTCCATAATTCTGTTTCAGATGAGAAGAAGCAGATGGTTGCAAGTGTTGAGAAACAGCTAGAAGAAGCAAGGGAACTGGTATGTCATGACCTTTCATGTTAACTGCCAATTTCTGGAAAAAAATAAATATCATTAATGGTAATATTTAGCATATATGCTAGCCTGGAAGTACTGTGTTAATATTTTAGAATATGAAATACACAAGAGTAATATATTTGATGTATCCCTTTGGATTAAGTGATTTAAGGTTGATACTATTGCGAGCTATTGCAGGCTGCTATGAATTTTGACTTAGTTTTTTTCGCTCTAGGATTTTCATTCAATTTCATACATATAGAGCTTTTCTTTTTCCTTATAGGATCCACTTTGCACTTAATCTATTTGATAGTCTTTTAGACTAATAGTTCATTCTTTCACTTATAGTAAATGAGTAAATTTGAGGTCGGAAGGAAGTGGTTGTATGGGGTATTGTTCTGAGAAAAATATGTATGTTAATCAAGCATTAGTGCTCTGCTGTGATAGAATAAAACTATATATGTTAAGTATTTGTGGCTTTTTCTGTTTTATTCCTTTACAAGCTGTCATGTACTTCATTTGGACTACAAAGTCTTGTGGAGTGTCTGAGCAAGGTTGTTTAGTCACAGTAGGGAATGATTTCCACCCCCCATCCCTCATAGCCAATATTTCTCTATAGTCCTCCTGGTCTGGAAACTTAGAGGTTTTTTAAACTATACAACTTGAATATTGACTAAACAAAAATATTGACACTTTTAAGTTTTTGACACAGGAAGTAAAAGGGCTCTCATATGTTTGTGGACACACCTGGAGCTTTTGTTTTAAAAATTAATTCAGTTTAGGCTTGCGGTCAGAGCACTGGAGAGCTGGGTCTCAGGATGACTCTGCTGCAGGTTCCTCAGTGACCTTGGCCAAGTGCCTAACTTTGCTGATTCACAATCCTCCGGGAGGAATATGATAAAATTACTCATATATCAATTACTCATATGTAAGAACATGCTGCACCTCATGAGGATGTTCTGAAGATATCTTATGGCTTGGAGATACTTCCATTTTCAAATAGTTGAAGGGGAATAGAAATAGAGAAAGACTTTTTTTCCTTCCCCATTTTTTTTCTTCCTTTCCACCTCAAAATTGCATGCAAGGTAGGTGCTCTGGTGAAAAAATGTTCAGATTTAGGTTTTTTTGATCTTAGTAAGATTGGAAGGACAGAAACTGAGTTAATGACTTATTAATAGTTATGCCAGAAGATGATAATCTAGATTTGTATTTATTATAGGATTAAAAGGTATAATCCCATATCAGCATTTTCCTTTTAATGATGAACTTAATGTACTGACTTTTCTTCATGCTTTTGTTTTAGATTTTGTTGCTAACGCTACTAGACAGGTGCTTCATGCAATTATTTGCTTTAAGCAATTACCTAACATGTTAATGATTAATGTCAAGGTTTGGGTTTCAAATCGATTTGAACAAACCTGCTAATAGGTTTGAAAAAACTGATTAAATATATCCTCCCTTTTAAACCAAAGACTGAAGCAGAAAACTGAAACAAACCAAATTCATTGCCACTGTTAGTTTTCATGTACTGACTTTTTTCAGGCACTATTGATGGGATTAGCCTATTTTGTTTTGTTTTCTACCTTGTTAGAAAATTATCATTTCATGTATTCTAAGTATTTTTGAAGAGATATTGACTGTTGATATTCACGTTGGCTTTTTATAATACTGTTTGCTTTGGGTAAGATCATTACTCTAATTCAACTAATATATACAGAGCTGACTCCAAAGCCTTTTTAGTCTTTTAAGGGACCTTTTCACAAGAGTTGTGTTGAATAAGAGCTGTAAAGAGAAATCCTGTCTACTCTGTGCAGTAGTAATTGAGTGTATTTCTATATGGAGAGACATTTAAGGATTTAATTTTAATATAGACATGTACGAATTTATGTTAGTGATTTTAAAGATGCTCAATGTAAACTCAGAGAAATTATTTGAAGTATAAAATTTAGAATGTGCTAGAATGTTCCAGAACACACCCAAAGGGGTTTGAGACTGCCACGAGCTGAGCAGTTTGCTGCTGATTATCCTCTTTTCTTTCTTCTTTTTTTTTTTTTTTTAAATGGTCTTTCTAAAGTTAAGAAATCTATCTCTTTTTGCAGAGAGAACAAAACTTTGCTTATTGTGGAGGCTGGTTGGGTTCTGGTGGAAAAGGGATTTTGTTTTGGAGTAAATTTCATAGTGGAGTGGTCTAATATTCATGACAGCTTAAAGTGTGAGGATGGAGGAGGGTACCCTAGGAAAGCTTCATGCTCAGAGTAGGAGTCAGATGTCGGATCAGGCCAAGTGTCTTAGGACTTTTTCCAGTGGGGCTTTGAAAACTTCCAAGGATGGAGAGTGTACAACCTGTCTGGGCAACCCCCCGCTTTGCTTGACTGTCCTCATCATATAAAAAAGTTTCTCCTAAGATTTACGTAGGATGCAATTTTGGATTTTTTGAAGGAATGTGGAATGCAGTTGAGTCTGTCAGCCGTATCAGGACAAGGTGAATACTGATGTTATTCAGAATAGAATTTGAAAGACCTTGAGATATTATTCAAGACATCCCTAATCCTCTGGAGACAATTCAGTTGTAGTCCAGAGCAATTTATATGTGGAAATGTTCCTGTGTGGGGGAGAGAATTATTCTGGAGTCTCAATGGGCAATATCAGCACTACCTCACCCTGTTATATATATTTTTTTTTTAATGGAAATATCTGTGGCTGCTCTGCTTTTGCTGTATTCAGTGCTAAGAGTGTAGTGGGTGTTGTCAGGAGCAATCTTACGTGGTTAAATCCATGAGGAATCTTGAGGACAAGGCCTAATTTATACATTTGGGTCAGAGTTAGGTGCCAAAATGCTCAGCCTCACCACACTGATGGCGTGTTTGAATATAAACAACAGCAGAACTTCGAGCATTTGAGGTTTTGAAGAAGACTTCAGCTTTCTTTCTGTTTAGAGATTGAAGTGCCAGGATTTTTCTAGCTTTTTGTTGAATCTAACTATATTCTTCTTGCCTGTGTATGACAAAATACAGTTTTATGAACAGAATAGGAGATCTGAAAGGGAAGATGCAGGCAATGAGTTTGTGATTATGTTGACATCTACCAGAAACATTCTTTTCAGCTTGACTTGGCCTGGAAATTTATCAGCCCAGGCACAAAACATATCTTTTTATTCTCATGATGACAAAAAAAGTGCTAAATTTTTTCAGCCCAGACTCGCAATTATTCATCTTTGTCTGAGGTGTTTCAAAGTACATGAAAAATGTTTTCCTTTGAATATACAGTCTCTGATACTGACTCTTGGAATGGGAATTCAGGATTTAACAGGCTGTGATCTGATTCCTGATACAAATTCTGGATTTGTGTGGGAGATGATTAAATTTTTATGTAACTGAAAAGAACTGAGACTTTTTTAATATATTCTGACCTTGCACATACCATTCTATGTATGCAAGAGAAATATTTTCTATTTTTATAGAAACATTTGAAATCAAATATACTGAAATGAAGTAGATAAGAATCAAGCCATTGATTCTAGCCACTAGCTCCAGTTGTAAAAATCCCTTTGGAAAATTGTCAGAGAAAAAGAATTAGTTTAGTGCATTTCAGTTCATTACCGATTATAAAATTAAACTCTGCTTTTCAGTTAATGACATTAAATACCATTTTATATATAATCAGAACAGATCAGGCTGAATGATTTTTGTTTCAGTATCTGGCAATTCTATTGATTAAATTTGGATGCTTTTCTGGCCCAAGACTGAAATTTTATAGTGTAAGTAGACAATTAATAAGCTGTAGCTGTCTTTTGTGAAGACCTGTAACTTATGGTGTGAGACTCAAATTGACGGGTATTTCTGCTCTAAATTTTTAATTTGTTTATTTTTAAATCTTTTTAAAGTAAAGTCTTAAAGATATTTTTAAACAGCAGGGAAGAATCCCTTGCCTAATGTGCAAACAGAGTCCCTGAGCAATCTTTAAACAGGAGGCCTCATGACCCGGTGGAGAGACAATTAGCAGGCAGAATCACACGGGCTTTTGGATTCTTTGATTTCCTGTGACTCTGTGCTGATTCAGTAGAACTAGAATTATTTTATTAAATATTGAAGGTGGTGTTAGATATATATATTTATTTATTTATCTCATTAAAGATACTTAAGTATATCTTTTCACCTAGAGGTTTCAGGAAAGCACACACCCTAGAAGGAGGTAGGCTATGTCCGGAATCCTATTCCTGTGCAGGAAGTTATTTAACCTCAGTTTTACTAGCTGCTTGTAATAAAATGTATTCGTCAGTGTTTGGAATTGAAATGTTTGGGTTTGAATATTGGGTTTGAATAGTCATTCTGACTATTAGTATTAATAATTGTGTCATTTGTATATTTCATAGGATGGCAATAGTATATGTACATACACACCCTCACACGTTTTAATTTATAAATTTGATGACATTTCTATATCAAAGGTCAAACTGCAGTATTCTTAATAAACAAAGAATATTTTTTGGTATTTGTAGACAATTGCTGAATTATAATCCTTACCTTTATAATCATTTTGAGATATGTATATCTTCCTTATTTTCACTTGCCAGCTTGAGCAGATGGAACTTGAAGTTCGAGAGATCCCACCTCAAAGCCGGGGAATGTACAGCAGTCGTATGAGAAGCTACAAACAAGAAATGGGAAAACTTGAAGCTGATTTTGTGAGTTTTTAACTATCACATAAAGAAGGTGTTATTTTTTTTAATTCTTTTTTTTAATTGAGAAGGTAGTTTTTGATTATTATGAGAGAGTTCTGCATGTATCTTGCTTCATTTATGGATAGATGAATGAAAACTTAACTGGGTTAAGGTTTTTTTGCAGCAGAATCTCACTCAGACTCAGCTTGGTAGCCTTGGGTCTGTGCCATCAGATGCTGTGTTAATGCCCTAGCAAAATTAGCCAATATCTTAACTCTACTTCTAAAGGAATGACTGGTGGATCATCACAATTAATATTTTATATATAACATATGTATACCTTTAGTATAGAATAGCATTCCATTTAACATAGCTTATAGTAATGCAGGCAGTAACATGAAAAGCAGTACAATCTCCAGTCCATGAAATTTTTAAATGAAGTTTGTCTCATGTGCACTTCATTTCTTAGTCTCTGTGATTTCTTTTCCATTGCCCTTGGATTCTTCTTGGCTTTTATACAAATTGGTTATAAACACTATGTTTTTCAAATAATAGATGCAAACTAGCAAGATTGTCTTGTCTAGAGGCTTCTGCTACAACTATCAGGCCTTTCTTGTGACTAGGATTTGCGGTGAATAGATCTATATAGAAACAAAACTGTTTTCTCTAAAATCATGAAAAGGTTCAAAGGGATTGCAAAGTGTAGGAAAATGCGACAGCAGTTAATTGGCAGCAGCTCAGTTCCATCAGGATGGGGAGAGAGAAATAACTGTTGGCAGTGTTTGCCATTCACTAGGGAGCTGTGAATTGCCTTGAATTGCTGGCAGCAGTTTATTCCTTCAGGGGAGGGGAGTGAATGTTTATACCTGCAGCCAAGAAATCCAGCTGACTGTCACTCCTCTGTGCCTCTGCCAAGTTGAAGAGTCATACAAAAATGTATTAGCTAAAAGGTGGTTTGCACTTTTGTAAAGTTTGAGAAATGCTACAGTAAAAAAGACTTAAATCATGAATTTGAGACAATTTTGTGTATTTCACATGTAGGAAACGTGCATGGAAATTGCCCATACCCTGTTGGGTAAGTAGCAGCTTCCAAGGGAGTGCAGTCCCTAGACCAGAAATGAGTGCTGTTTACCTCTCAGATGTGTCCTGACCATGGAAGAAATGTCTAAGCAGCTGGAATTATGTGACTGAAAGAACAGAAGTTTGTGCTTGGAGTGAGAGAGAGAGAGAGGAAAAAATTGTGGACAGAGGCAGGAGCAGATCCTAATAATGAGAAAAGCCCCCCCAAAATGCAAGCGTGGCATTCAGCAAGAGATGAAGAAAAAAAAAGTGGAGTGATGGAGCAAAGTACTGAAAAAAACCCCAACATCTATGCTTGGAAAAGTTTCAATTCTCCAGAAAATACCATATTGTTATAATTAAATTCCCTCTGTAATTCCAGTTTTTAGGTACTGACATTTTTCTAAGTTTGTATGCGTGGGTTTGAGAACCTTTTTGGATTACTTTGCAGCTGAATAGCAACTTGCTGGAAACTTATATAGCAAAATGATTCATTTGTGAGTTCAAAGAAGGAAGAGGAGGAGATGGTGAAGGAGAAGAAACGTTATTTTGACTCTGAGCTGCTCTGGCAGCAGAGGTAGGAAGGTAAGAAGTTGAAAACGTTTGCCAAAATGAAAATGCTTTTGAGTGTTCTGTCTGAATATTGTCCTGAGGGAGTTGTGACCTGCTTGATTATAAGCAAAAGCTTTAAGAGTTTAAGAGCTTTAGCAGGCCTTTAGAGAGAGAAAATCTAAGTATTGTTAATAGAAATTCACTTTTACAGGTGAAGGGAAAATTTTAACTGAGAGCGATCCTGGCAGTTTCAGATCAGAATGACCTTACAGGTTTGCTGCTCAAAATTCTCAGCTCTCTTCCAAACTACATGGTAATGTGAGCCTGCAAAGTTATATGCTGATCTTGATAAATGGAATTGGAAACACAGCTGGATTCCATTGTATTTGGCTGGCTCTTCCTGTGTGAAGCAACATCTGCTCTGAGGAGAAGGTAGTTCTCAGTTTGAAGTGTGTTTCATTTTAAAGAGGCAATCGACATCAAACAAATTGCAAAAATTATATGGATCAGTGTATAGTGAGCCTGTGGGTGTTTTTTGTTTGTTTATTTTTTTAGAAAGTCATATTTCAAGCCTGAAGTGAATGCAATAACTGGGACTGGTAGTTTGCTTTTATGTTCATCATAACGAACATAAGTTTGTTTTCATGCGGTCCCTGTAAACTTGCCCTCACCCAAGCAGTTACAGGAGACAACAGTACAGTGATAATTCATCAGGAGAAAGAAATATGAAGTTTGTCTTTATATGAAGGATGGACAACATTAAAGTTTAAGTTGTGACATGTAATACCACTATGAGGTTATTTGATTTGTGCCAGTATGCATACAAATGACAGAACACTGCACTATAAATTTGATCCTTTTTACTACATCCTGTGACTTTTGGGCATCTAAATGTGCAGGGTTCCTTGTACATGATTTTCTTTTATGTCAAAAGTAAATTCTGATAAGTATATATTAGAGCTTAGCTGAGTTGTGCTTTCAAAAGTTACTCCAAAACCAGCTTGTGCTTCTGTAATTAACTTTCTAATCAAACAGGAACAAGTTGCAAACAGATTTTTTTTCCCCCTCCTCATCTCTTAAGCTGGTTATCTAGAGTCCTGCACACAGTTCTTTATCAGTACTCTGCAGTCCACAGAGGTGTGCCTAGGGGCAGCGACATCGATGCCATTGTATTGCACAGGGGTAACCCAGTAATTGCATGAAATGGTATTTGAGGAGAAAAAGCCACTCTTCTCCTTCTTGGTCTCCTCTCTTGGCTATTGGGAATGGGAAAAAAAATAAACAGCTTAGTTTGGTTATTAAAAAAACTCTGATATAACTCTGGTGTCACAATATTGTGAATGTCTGTGGTGAAACAAAACCAGTGTATTACTCTACAAATTAAGCCAGACACTAAGCCATGGTTCCTGATGCCTGCACTTGTGTTGCACAGTTTTGTATCTGGGGAGAGGGTACTCATTTAGTGAGTAATTCATATGATTTGTGCAATAAATGGAACAGTGACAGTGCCAGGTGAGAGCAAAGAGCTGTATGGTCCAATCCCAAATGCAATTGTCTGGGGAGCAGTATTAGAACAGCACAAACATGAAATGATACTTTGCAAGAATTTCCATTCAGCAAGATTATGCATGCTGGAAAGCTAAATTTCAGGATTGTTTACAATGTGTAATAAACTTTATTTGTCAAAATAGAATAAAACTGTTATGTTGTCTTTTTTATACTGTCAGATGTAGCAAATCGTAGTTTTATTACCTCATTTTGAACGAATGTATTTTGTTCCTGCATTTTTAGAGTGGAGTGTTGTTCTTGGTGCAGACCTTGAGCGGGTACAAGGCTTGTGAAGTGGTGCTGATTTGCAGGCCCTGTGGTGATGGCTCTATCTTGTGGCCCAAAGAGGAGTTGCAGAGACTCCTCCGTGCTCTTTTCTGGGCTCAATCAGCTCCTGGGACTAATGTGCTGCTGAAGCTGCAAGCAAGCTTTCTATGTGCATTTTTTTCTTCTACATCTAATCCGGCATCTTCCCGTAATTTAATTTATATATATATAAGTATATATGTATTTCTCAGCTATGTGACTGACTTTGGAGTGAGTAGTGATTTAAAAAAAAATCTAGTTTTTCTTGTAATCTTTTACATAAATGACCTGTTTAATGGTCTCTGTCTTCCCCCCCGCTCCAGCCCTTTCCAAATAGAACCTTTCTGGTCAAGTATTACTGAAAACAGCCCATGGTTCTTTAAACACAGAGGATCTGCAGAAGGGATAAAAGGCTATTGATATTTTATCAATGTACTTATGTCTGCTATTTTGTCAGTCGAGTTTTGGGAAAAGACTTTGTAGGCTAGTATTGACCATAATTTATTTTTTTAATACCAGATATTGCAGTGGCTTATGTCTCATGTCACATATTTTCAGCCTCTGTTGATTATTCCAGAAAAGAAATCTGTTTTTTTTTAGTTTTTCAGATAAGGCTAAAATGAAACCTAGTCTCAGCCTTACCTCAGTGGCCAAACTAGTCATGCTGTAAAATGGAATATTTTCTTCATATTTTTTGAATACTAGAATGGTGTTCGTTGAAAGCTTAAAGAACTGCTCATTCACTATTTACTTGCTTAGGAAATGCAGATTTTATAGAAACAGTGTTGCCATTTGAAGCCAGAAATGGTAGTGAGAATATATAATATACAGGCTCTTCTGAATAGTCCAGTTATTTTACAGATTTCTTTCCCAGTCTTTTCAAAAACAGAATAGCCCTACTGATTGAGATGGAAAGACCAACTTAACACAGTATTTTGGTAGCAACCACTGGGGCATGCATTTAAAAAGACAAAACAACAAAGAAACCCACCACTACCAACAACAAAAAAAACGATCCAAATATCAAGGCAGACTATCTAGCCAGCAATTTAGCATTTGAGCCAGGAGCTTGTAACTAGATCTGCCTGCTTCATAGCCTTGATAACCTTCTCTTTGGCAGATTTGTCCAGATAGTTAGTATTTAACCCCATTTTACTTAAGACATGTCAACGCGTTGAGGGATAATGAGATCCCCGTTTTGACTATGCATTATGTATATAGACAGTTTTAAGCCTGTAGTAGGTAATTTTGCTGGCAAACTCCATTGTCTTCAGCCCACATTGTTTTCAGTTTCTTTCTTGTTTCCATGGCTTGTTGGACTTGTGATATTGGAGATATTATTTGATGCTTTGGAATTAAGCTATTTTCAATTTCTAAATGGGAAAAAGCTGATGCAGGAAGGCACATTCCTTCTGTGTGTGTGTGTGTGGTTTTTTTTTTTTTTTGTGGCAGCATTCATGCCTAAACTGTGTGCTTTTCTTTTTTTCCTTTCTGTTTGTTTATAATGGAAGATTAGAGATAGTGTAACTTCCATCGCCTTCAGAAAACTTGGCCTTTTTGTCTCAAGAAAACTTGTGTAATTTTGTGTGCAAGTATGGTGAGGAAAGGAACTTTGTTCCACCATAAAATTTACTAGTTGTGACATGCTTTTCCTTAGAGGAAAGCATGAAAGATGAGAGTTAACATGCTTAATTTATAATTAACCTAAGGGGTTATGATCAGCTTAATTGAGATTCCTTCGGGGCTAGATCAGTGAAGCACATCTTATTTCTTGGTTTTATAATTCTATAGGAATTGTTTACAAAGAATCCTTCAATGTTTGACCAGTAGGATGCATCTCATAATGTGATTTGTGAAGAGATAATATGCTGGGCGATGGCAACCAGGCAGAAAATCTTAATTGTAGATAAATGGAATTTCTTAACCAGATTTTTTTTCTCAATGTTGTTACCTTGGTCCTCCTGTGGAGTTCTGTAAAACTCTCTTCAGAGATGTTGCCAGTGCTGTTTGTTGTTCCTTGAGCAGGTCAGTGACTGCTGTGAAGGAGATGATGGAATCATTTTAAGGATTTCTGTGGAGACTTGGGCCAGACTTGGCCCACTGATTACAAATAAAGGTCCTGTCAGAAAACATCCCATTAAGTCTGGTAGTTGTTGAATTTGAGGAGAGGACTGCAAGGGAAAGGCCTACTGCTTCATGGGAAGCATTCGTGCCTCTCCTTCTGCCTATGAGCAGAGGATACTTCTGTACTAGACAAAGCTAAAAAGAGGACTTTGGCAAAAATCCCCCTATAAGATATCGCTTGTTATAAGATATGTTACAGGAATTCTTCATAATTTGGACTCTGGTATAGGAACACTTAACTTTTCGAGTTGCTCTCACCCAGCATCGAGATGTCTGTGTGCCAGCCTTCATGAGACTTTCCCAGCGAGAAGACTTTCCTTTCACTTCTATTTACACATAATTTGTTCTAAAGTTTAAACTTCCGCTTCTCAAAGTCAAATTAAATCCATTTTCTGGTCTTCCCTGTCAATGTCAAGAGAAGCAACGTCCCCTCAAAGCACTTATAGGCAGCCAGTAGCTCAAGTAGCGTTGTGTACAGAAACTGAATTCTGCCGGTTGTGGGATGCTGATGGAGGGAAAGGAAAGCTTTAATGTTTCCTTCTTCCTCAGTGGTTTCTTATTTTTAGTCAAATGATACTCCCCTACCTGTCACGCAGAAAGGAGCAGCCTGTCGTTGTCCCGCTTTTGATAGCGGCAGTAATAAAGATTCCGTGGTTGGAACTTGGCTGTCAGCTGTGATGAGGAATAAAGCCGGAGAGAGGACATCTCACTCGCCCGTCATTGCACGGGCTCACCGGCGCTCGCACGAGCACGAGCTGGGCTTGGTTTCTAGCATGAGTTAGAAAAACACAAAGATCTCAAAAACAGAAGCAGACAAGTTGAGCGAAACCCGCCTCGTTTTTACACGCCTGCTTTGCAGATTAGAACTGCGCGCAGGTTCCTTAGCGTGGTATTTCTCTCTCTTTTTTTCCTTTTTTTCCTCAGCTAGAGCAAGGCTAATTCGTGTTTGACTGCAAAATGGGGAAAGACATGTGCTACTGATAAGGCGCAAGATAGGGAGATGATAAGGTTTTGACACTGGGAGGATTAATTATAGACCTTTTCAGGTTTCTCGGTTAGTTTGCTCAGGCAGAGGCACTAGATGGCAGTGTTTGTTTGCAAAGCAGCATTTGTGCGTTTTTCTCCTTTTTTCTTCCCCCCCCTCCCCTTTTTTTTTCTTTGGTAGTAACTGAAATTACTGTTTCATGAATAAAATATTTCTGGTGGGATTTGCATTTCTATATTGGCTGAAGATACTGTGTTGAATGTTTTATTAACCAGCCCACTGCAACTGTCAGCCTATTAAAGAGATCCAATGGACCCTGTTTAGCTAAATAAACTAAATAAATCCAATTCGTCAAATTGTGTTCCTGGCTGTTTATTTTCCATTCTTTTGATGTACAGTTTATTTTAAGTTAAAGCCACATAGTTTTAAAAATTAATGGGAAAACAGAATTTAGTGTTTGAAACATGAGGAGACTAATTGCTATGGTCAAAAATAGCTTTCTTTTATGGTGAAGTTGCAGTCTGGAAAATGGTGAACATTTTATTAGTAACTGATTGACTGTCCCACATCAAGAATTAGTTTGGTAAACAAGTAGTTAATGATATTTTTGTCCTGTTCGTTGGGTTCTGTTGCTTTCCGAAGATTAAACTTGAAAGACAAGCACTGCTTTGCTGCTAAAAATATTTATTTTTACACAACTTTGAGTGGTTATGCTTCATCTTGGTATTTCCTGAATCAAGATTTTTTTCCTGATATTATATGTATTAAATGCTTGTTGCAATTCCTCATTCATCATAGGCAAATATTAGAGCCTAGAAAATGTCTTTACATAACCCTTTTTTTTTTGTAAGTCTGGTCATTAAACGCTGTCAAGCATTACAAATATATTTATTTGTTATATTCTAGTAGTACAAATAACATTTTAGTCTCTTTGTTTACTAAAAGACATTTCCTATAGACTAGCGGTAAATTTAATGTTGTTAGCATAGTAAAAATTCTTGTCAGTGCAAATATTTTCTACATTTGTTAGTAAGAGAAATGATGGAAGTGATTATAGAGAGCTGCCTTAGTGATCGTGTATTGACATTCATGTTTCCCAAGAAACTAAACTTCCAGTATGTTTTATGTAGGTTTATTTTGACAATTTGGGATTTCCAAAAGTGGAATACTTGAATTGGCAGTGTTGTTAATTTTAAGTGGGTTGGTTTTTGTTTGTGGGGTTTTTTTTTTTTTGGCCTTTTCTCTTAAGAAATATACTGTAGAGAATTAAAAGACCTTTGTAAAGAACAAATTTCAGAGTCTTAGAGATGGTTAAAGCAAAACATAGATTAAGGTCATTTAATCTTTTTATTGCAATTTATTTATTTTTTTACTCATCTCCCAAACTCTATCCTTAAAACAAAGTAGGTGGCTACTCAACACTGAAGGTGTTTCCATAGACTGTAGTTTTCCCGTGTAGGCAGGCTTTTGTTTGTCCTGAAAAATATTAAACCTTTAAATATTTACATTCTAGTATTTATGAGTTGGAAATACTTAAAATGCTACTTAATTACTAAAATAGTAAGAGTTAACTTGTTTTCTTCTTGACAAAATCTTCACATCTTGTGTTGCATAGTGATTCTTTTTAACACACTGGTGTCAAACACAGAAGGAACTTTATGCTGATTTAAAACTGACTTGCACAGATAAGGGAAGGTGGCCTTTTATAAAAGTGGAGATGTTGTTTTGTTTCTGGTTTAAAGTTTGGTGAAGAATAAATGTAGATTGAAGCATGTTATTTTTTTCGTCCTTTTCTAATGCCCTTTACTGTCTGAGGTATGTAGCAAAAGCATCAAAATACGTGTTCTTTTGTTTGGTAAATTTTATTTGTATTCTGCAGTCATTTAGTAGTCAGTCCCACACTCAGTTCCTTTCCCTTTACAAGCTGCTGTACAAATGAAAACAAGAAGTAATCCTTGGTCGCCAGCTCTTTTAAGCTAATTCTTGGAGAGGAAATGCCTAAAAAAAGCTAGGCAAGAGTCTTTAACATGTGCATTTGATAATTTAGTGCTCATATACATTTATGAAAAGTGGATTGAATAACGCACTTCTCATACTGTCTTTATAAATTGTTCTTAGTGTGACAGAGCTGGGAAAATAAACCTGCTCCAGTATTTAATAATCATTAAAGAGGTTTCACTCCTAAAAGAGGTGGTCAATACAAAGGGAATTAGAATAGAAATATACAGAGCAGATAATAAAAAGGAACATTGCTTCTGGGGTCAGCATTAGATTATAGTCCTTTACCTTTACCTTTTGTGGTGTCAAGAATTAAACCCAGCAAAGAAGCTTTTTTGCTGACTCAATATTTGGTGCCTAGTGTGGAAGAAGAAACTTGTGGGGTGGGGGTTCTGCTTGTTTTCTGTTGAGTAGTGCTTGCTTTTACTTTGTTTCTCATTTTTCTAATATATATATATTTTTTTTTCAGAGAAATTGAAACTAGCATGAATAAGAGTAGTGTTTGCCATGCTACTCTCCTGGTCAATGTGGAAATACAGTAGCTAGACTTTTGGGAAAGACTGAATTGCAATTTCTAACCTTATACCTGTTCACTAGAGACTCAAATGCAAAAATCTGCCACGTTGAGGTGAAGACTATTTAGTGGACCTGGGATTGGACCTTAGTGGAAAAGGCCCCTGTATTATAAGCACAGCACCCTCCTTTCCACCAGTCTATGAGTAGAAGGCTTTGAGTTGTTATTAAATCAGTCTGGCCTTTTTTAAGGCATGGCACTGACCAAGAAAAAGTGGCATTTAATATTTATTTTTTTAACTTAATTTTTGATTTAATATTTGATTTAAGAGGAAAACTTGTTCTGAAGTTTGAAAAGTGACTTAATTGATGAAAGTGATTGTTTTTTTGAGGATCATACAAGTGTAATTGTAGTTTTGGCACAGGGATCCTTTTTAATTGTATTTAGACAGTATCTATCCCGAAAGGGTTTCTCGTCCATGAGAATGGTTCTTTAGTACTGTGATAATGAACATTAAATAAAGTGTTGTGCAAAAAAAAAGACATTAAAATGTTGATGCATTGCTTGTGAGTATATTTTTTTCTTTAGGAAAGTGTGCCTCTTTTTTAAACTACAGATTTTCAATGTTTATAATTTCTAATATCTTTTTAAAGAGTGAGAAATAGACAGCTAGGGTTAGCTTGTCTGACAGTAAAAACTAATAATAGCAAGGAGTTCTTAATGATAGCTTGAAAATAGTTTATTAAAAACATGGTATATGGCAACTCTGTTTTTTGTATTGTTTTGTAGTATAACACTGTTAATACCTGTAAAGGACCATATGATTTCCCTCCCCTTTCTGCTGAGTCTCAGGAGAAATTAGACCCTCTGTGTTCATGAGAGTTGCGTGAGCGTCCCACAAAGTCAGTCAGCCAATTAAATCAAGATAAAAAGTTAGAGAGAGGTCAGGATTAAGTTAGGGTTGCTAACCTGACTCCCTCTCCTCGCCTTCAGAAGCCCTCAGTGTTCCTTCTGTCATTTCCTCGTCTTCTGGCACGATGTCCTCCTCTTAGATCTTTATTTCAGTTGAAGACAACTGGGCTGCAGCTTTCAAATGTGTTATTAAGGTCTCCTTTTCCCATTCCCATGCTATGTCTGCAGCCTTTAGCAATGCAGACAGCATGCAGCACTTCTGCCATGTTGAAATCCTGGTTTAAAATGCATGAATTTTATAGAAGATACAAGGAAAAATTGTTACTTTTTCTTAATTTTACTTTTCTTTTTCTGAGGCAAACTTTACAAATTTACTCTTGATATGTAGCTAAAAAGTACTTTGCTAATAAGGACGCCTGTTGAGTTACCTTTTATCACAACCTAGCATCAGCTTGCAAACTATTTGTATATTAAAAGAAAATGTCTTAGTGGGGTCTTTCCCCCTTCATGAAGCTTCATGTATAGTGGTGTCTTTGTTTGGCAGTACTGTGATTTTTTTGAAGCCAATTCCTCTGTTCTCCTGACTTTACTGTATATGTGTGTGAGCAGGATTGCTCTTTGAGGAAAGCAAGTTGGAAGCTTCATTTGAGGTGTGCCCCAAACACACTCCAGCACTAATGGGAGAAGAAGGGTCTGAACCAGTGATTGGTCCTTCAGACCGCCTTGAGCCTTGTGTGTAAGGTGAGGTTGGTTGATTCAGAGACAAAACTAAATTTTTTTAAAAACTAAATTCGTCTCCAGCAGGTCGAGGGAGGTGATCATCCCCCTGTACACAGCCCTGGTGAGGCCACATCTGGAGTACTG
>VZSG01000577.1:256899-285911 GCA_013398315.1 Nothoprocta pentlandii | reverse complement strand
ATCTTTAAAACCCGCTTGGATGCAGCCCTGTGCCACGTGCTCTAGGTGACCCTGCGTGTGCAGGGGGGTTGGACTCGATGACCTCTGAGGTCCCTTCCAACCTCAAGCATTCTATGATTCTATGATTCTAAATTTATTTTAGAGAATCCTAGAAATAGCATGTTTAGAGATGTATTTGTCTCAGCAGCAACTGTTTTGATCTGCTGATTAAAACCTGTTGTACAGAACCACTTGCTAAAGTAGATAAAGCTTCAGCAGCCCCTTCCACAAATAGACACAGTGTTTTCCAGTATTCAGAAATTCAGGCTAATATTCACTGATTCACTGGAAGAACTCCAAAATCTGTTATCTATTCTTATGTTGTTAAATGTATTATTTTGGAGAAGAATATCCTTTTAGGCCCATCCTCCTTTTTTCCTCTCCCTGCCAGGATGCCTGGCTTCATAGCCTGAAATCTGGTTACTAGTAGTTTTTCACTGCCTTCAATTTTGCAGATCATCTTTTCATCTTGATCACTATGTAAAGATTATTTACGACAGATCATGTATCTGTTCTTTCACTCACTTTTTATTTAAACAGAAAAAAAACAAAGCTTCTTGGTCTCCGTCATTTCCAAAGCACTTTAAAGGTCTTCAGTGTCAATTCTATGATATCAAACAAGGATTAGTGACTGATATTTTAGCTATTCCATATCTAAGTCCTAAGCTATACCATCTGTACTTATGATTTTTACTGCAAAAGTGACATGAATTAGCAAAACCTCCTGTTATCTGAGCAAGAGGAAATCCACATCAAATCCTTGTAGGTATGTTCAGCAAACCTAATTTTTTTTTTTTTATAAATCAATATCCTTCCTCCTGCCACGTAAGTTTTATGGCATGATTAAGAGATTTTGACATGCAATAGTTGTTTATGTCTATAGTATTAAATAATAGTGTCAACTTGGGTTACATAATAATTAAATTTTTCTCCACATCTTGTACTGAGTTATAGAGTAGGACTTGTTGAAGAAAATTCCTTTTCCAGAAAGGAAATATCCTGTCAATGACCGGTCTATTCTTCAGTTTTCCACCGCCTTTAAGCTTCTCTGTGTTACTCGATGTTATTTGTCCTAGATTTGGCCTGGGAAGGACTGTTTGAAATATTCTAGACTATTGACTTTATCCTTGCTTTCAGATAAATGAGTTTGTCTTCTAAAGAGCGATTGCAATCTGTCTGGAATGCCTCATTTTTAAGGGACTGTGTATGGCTGTGTAGTAAGGGAGGAAAAAGACTTCTTGAAAGTAGGCTGTGCTGCCCTCTGGGCTCTTTTTTGATATTATAACTTAAAAAAAAAATGGAAGCAGGATAATGTTTATCTCAAGGGAAACGAACCAGACATCTATTGCAGAAAGTGGAAATAAATGTATTGCATTGCTCGACTGCAGAGTTATTCAAAGTTTCTCGTGCACCACATTTTTCCCTATTTAATATGTTCCAGACCACTTCAGAAGAAAAAATCCTTGTGTGTTTAAATACAAGTGGACAAGGTGTTTATTTTTGCATGTTTTTTTTTCTTTTCCTTTTTGATGGTTTGTTTTTGTTTTGTTTTCCGTTAAATGAAGTGCTTTGCCCTTCCCCAAACAGTCAAAATGTAATTCAAGTTCTCAAAGAATTATAGTATGTCTGTAAACTTCACTGTTGGACACACAACTTCAGAAATAACCATATGAAGAAAAATGTGTGATGCACTTATTGACAGAGAAAAACCAATATATCCAATTTGATTCAGGAAGCTGAAAAACATTTTAATAACTTTTTGACATTTTCCTGTAGTCCTTATTTACCTTATCAATAGTTATGGTGACATATGATTGTCAACTTTTTATATTAAACCAAACTAATAAATTAAACATGTTGTGTTTATACCTGATGAAAGCTGACGTTTTGGAAAGGTGTTAAAATATACTGACAGGTCTTGTTCATAAACTCCTTTGGTATAAATATGTAGATGACATCTTTAGATATTGTTTGTACATAGGCTGATAGGCAGGAAGCGTTGACAACGTAACAAATGCAAATGTCAACCCCACAATTTAACCTTTCTGTGTAGGAAAAGATGTTAGTTTTAAGTTACATGTATCTTTTAACTTTATTTTCAAAGTTTTTTTTGAGCCTGTTATCATTGCTGTTTCATGTGCCACTGAAAGTAACACTGCAATAAGAAAGATTTGCACTTAAGAGCTTTTCTCTGTGGTGTTCCTACTTAAATGACTACAGATGAGAGTATGTTTTTTCTTCTAATTCTTTTTATTTTTCATGTTCGTCTAGTCTCTTCTGAACCTCTCTGTAGTATCACCTGCTCATTCCTGACTGGCTGATGGTTCAGGGCTTGTAAGGGTGACTCAAGGGCAGTAAAACAATAAAAATATCTTTAAAATGTGATTCCTCATGTTAGAGCAGTTTATTGTTGCAACGGACATGTGGCCTTGGCTCTAACACGGGTCAGGGTTGCTTAGTGTACAAAATATTTCTAATTTATATGACCCCGGTTTCCTCAGTGGTGACGTAAATCCAGAGTGTTATCTAGTCAACCTTTTTTCCTGCATCCTCTGCAGGCTGCAGTTACTAAGAACTGTGTAAAAAGTTATCCCCAGCTTCCAGTGAGACAGAGCCCGCAGGCTCCTCCAGCCTTTCTTCCAGTCCACGCAGGGCCTGACCAGATCCAGGCCCCATTCCAGCCCTGGCCCCACCACCCCATAATGGTGCCATCTCCAGCCCCACCTGTACCCTGTCCCTGCCAGAGCCCTAATCCAAATTCTGACCCTTGGGTGACTGCCCTGCCCACTCCAGCTTTGGCCTGGGTGATGGGACAGTGGCTGGGTGGGACAGGCCCTGGTAGTGAGGTCCTGCTGCTACCCAGAGCTTTCTTGGTCACTTCCCTGTGGTATGTGTCTTTTTATTATAGAGCTCTGCCTGTACCTGTGGGGTCTCTCTTGCCATTGGGAGTTTGGGAGAGAGCACATCCTATATGGGCTTTGTGCTTTTTCTTCTTGCACCTTCTCAAATCCTTGGCTCCTGTTCAAAATCCTTGTACAGCTCAGCTGCACCAGGCTCGTGAAATGCTGTGAATGAATCTTAACATGTGAATGAATCTTAACTTGATGTTAGTGGGAGTTATGAAATTGTCCCAAGTATCGCGACTGACCTGCAAGTTTCTTGTAGTTCTAGACATGAGAAAGATAAAGGACTTTCTTATTTATGTAGTGCTTTTGGATCGTGCACCTCAGCATATCAACCTGTTGTATCATGGCTGTGTAAGCAACAGACTTGTAGAGTTCCCACCAAAGCCTGTAGCCTCCCCAAGTTGTTTTTTACGTCCTTTCCTTAATTGTGTAAGGACCTTAAGGAAGAACAGCTTGTTGCACTTCACACCATCCTCCTTCTGTCATCTCAACTCTTCTCACTTTCTTTTGGTGACTAATTTCAGAACTAAGATAAACTTTTCTACCATGTTGTTGTTTCTTCATGCACATCTCCTTCATCAGTAGTGGAAATGCACTGGTAGGTATTTCATGACACATTTCTTAAGCTGGGATCGCAGAGATCTGGGAATACAGAGTAATTTGCATGTTGTCCATATGATAGCCAAGGATGTGCCTTCAGATCTAAGCGAAGATGATCCACCCTTTTCATTTACTTTGTCTATAATGTACTATGAGAGAGAAGTTGAGCAGGTTAGGAAGTTCAGGAGGTTCTGTGTTCATGGCACTTGGACTGTTGACGTTAAAGCTGTTGCTGTTGTAGGGATTTACAATACTAGTTGTGGGAAGTTACTATTTTTATTTATTTTGCTTTTCCCTTGTTTTAAATAACTTAAAAGATGTCCACTGTTGCAACCGGAACTCTGTTATAAATAAAAATGAAAATATACCAACTGTTTTGGTCTTCTGTAAGTTCCTGCAGAGAAAGTTAATGAAACACAAAGTAATGAGGAACTGGTGCAGGCTTATAAAATTTAATAGATTTGGAAGGCTCTAGATGCATTAAAAATAACTCTTTTCCAGAATAATTAACTACTTGGTATTGAATGAATCAGCTAAATAATGCAATCCTATTTAGCACTGTAGAAAATTTGGTAGCATCTTAACGAACACCAACCTTCTGAGCTGAAATGTTTCTGCTAGCAAACTGATTTTGGTATTATGTATTACTTAAGGCTAGTTACCAAGAGTATTCTGATTTTATAGTTTGTTGGTTAGACAGTTTGGGGCTGTAGATCTTTAGCATTGCGTAACTGGCAGGAAACTATCCGGAAGCATGAAAGGTGATTGTACTGTATCAAGTAGTTGCGTTGACATTTTAAAACAGTTGGAGAAAATTGATAAGACTTCATTTAAATAAAATTATATCATATTGGATACTTACATCATGTTGCCTACTATGATACCAAGCAATTCCCAATGATGCAGTAAGCATATTTCACATGAGTCTTGTTCCATATCTTTCCCTGTGGGAATCATTGAACTGATCTGGGGCAAAGCTCTTCCGTGTGCTGTTTAACCACCATTGACTTAGTTTTCTGTCTTACCTTGCCAGGTGGCTTCTTCTGCTGCACTTCCTTTATATTGTCTGTAAATTGCTACCTTGTGTCGTAGAATAGACCTAATTTTGATAATTTTATCCTGAAAAATATCCCTTTCATTTTTAAACCATTATCTTGGAATTTAGCTTTGAGATTGTCAATTACTTTGGCAGGGCTTGGGCAGGGTGGCTTTAGCATATTTTTGGAAATTGCCATCAATTAACATTGTAGTTCTTTAGTCTTATTTAGAAGGTTTTCTGCACAGTTTAATACCAGCTTTCTTTTTCTTCCCCTAGGTTTTTTTGTTGTTGCCCATTTCCTGCTTAACAGAATGTTTGTTTAAAAAGATATAAGTGCAGTGAATTTCCTGAAAGTTGCTCATTGGGGAAATTGAAATGAAATTTTAAAATATCATTAGGAATGCTAACAATAAATTCTTTCATTTGCTGTAGGCATCTTTAGGTTGGAATGACTAGAAGAGGTTCTGGTTAATTAGAAGTAATTTGTTAGAAACCTGGATCCTCTTTTTTTATTTCCTAGATTAAAACTCAGTTCCCAGCTGGATGCTTATAAGTGCAGGAAATGTAATTGTGAGATGATTAATTGCAAAAAGATGGATAATTGGAGTTCATATGATATGTCAAATATGGCTAAACCAAAAGGTTGTCTGCATGTTGAATGAGACTGGCAGAAAACTAGATTGCAGAATATTGAGCAAGGAGTGTTTTTAGTGAGCAATCATCACAGGTTGCTGCAAAAGGACTGGCCAGACATTGGCTGTGAAGAGGTATCCTTCCCAGCCCGTTCCTATTATTCAAGTTTTTTAATTGGTGTGGTTTTGTTTTTGTCTTTTTCCCTTTATTGATGTTTATGTGAACTGGAAATTCAGAAACATTCAATTCAGAAGCACTGTAAACATTACACATCTAATGCTGACGCTGAGAGACAAAGATTCCTCCTCCTCTCCGCTACGAAAGGTTCAGCCCACTGTGGAAGAAGAGCTAAACAGTCCAAGCGGACTTGAAAATTTGAGTCTCTTGTGTTAATCCCACCCTATTGTCTTGCCTCACTACCACTATAGCTTCTTTCTTTTTTTTTTTTCTGTAGACTTTTTTTAGTTGTAGCATTTTTTTCAACTGTACTGTAATAAAAATAATTTAAAAGGTGATACATGCAATATAAACTGCATTAGTGGCATTTTGCTTTCATTATCCCTCTAAGATATTTAACAAAACAGTGCCTGGTGTTTTAAATTACTTCTGTTTTATTTTAAAATATGAACTTGTGTTTGAATAGCCTATTGTTCTGTTAGCTACTACAATGCACTTCAAACCACACAGTGTTGTTCTATTCACTGCATTTTGTGATCATATGAAATATTTGTTTCCCCCTCAACCTATAAACTTCATATCTCGATAAGGAGTTTCTAACCCTTGGAAATACTGCTTTACAAATTCAGCTAATGACCCAAATACAGCTTGTTTGTTGTGTGTGAGTTGTATTAAAATAACGCGCTGTATGTGTATTGTCATTAATGATATGCTCATTTTGATAATGGAGCTGCAGTCTCTTAGTATGTAGTCCTTGGGGAGATGCTGCATTTTTTTAACTAAGTATTGTTCTGGCTCCTCTCCTTGATTGGCCCAGAAATAGCAATCAGCTGGGGAGCAGGATGACATGCCTCTTAGCGATCCCTTTTATCTTTGAGATGAGTATCAACATTGTATGCTTCCTAATGGAAGTGTAATTTAATGAAATCTATTGGGTAAACATACTTCAGATGTTCAAAGGAGGTGACAAAATTTTTGCTGGCAGCCAGGACCTGGCTGGTTTCCAGCTTGCCTTTAGCTGCTATGCATATAGCATTGACAGAGGCACTTAAAATAGGAACACAAAGTATTGTTTCTATTGTGTTTTGGGTTGCGGGTTTTTTTTATTTGTGTGTGTGTGTGTGTGTGTGTCCCTCATATTTTCTTTCATTGTATTTTTGCGGTATTTGTACTAGTGCCCTTTGACATATAGCCTTTCCTTGTAAAATGCTATGTAAGGTCAGGTTTTCCCTCTTCCCCCAAACTGCAGATAACGCAGTGCTGAGCTCCAGGGACATCACTGGCACAAAACGTGCTGCATATTGGGAAGCTGTGTGTGTGTAGGGCAGGAATCTAGTTTGCCGTTGGTCAGTAGCTCTGGGAAGGAAAGCAAGTTCCTCTGTAGACTGATAAAATAAAACATCCTGTTTTAAAGATTATGGCACAGCACTTGTTTTATCAATAATAATTGCTGATGCGGGCCTGCACTTTATTATGTTTTATGACAGATGGCTGGGAGGGAAGGAAAGCTGCTCAGACTTCCACCTCTTCAGCTAGAAGCAAGATCACTAAAAGGAGCCGCTTGTCCCTCTTACCACTGTTTCCCCCTTGTTGCACCACGCAGCACTTTGCCTGTGCTCCCTACCTTTCCTGGCGGCAAAGTTGGCAGAAAGGCTTCAAGATGAGAGGAGAAGCATTGCGGCTTTAAGTGCATGTTTAGCTAGACAGCTGATGGATCTTACTGCGTGGATGATAATGGACTGGTAAACTGCAGGAGAGTGTTGGAGAGGAAATACATTAACGTTTAGACATGTTTGAATGGGATCAATGTGTATTTGAAACAAGTTTTCTTCTTTACGTGGTTTGGGCAGGGGCCTGGTGCAGTTTTTGACTACGGACTTCCACAATAGGCAGAATTGGGAGACAAGGAACATGCCCAGGAAAAACAATGTGGCTTATCACATCTTGTCCCTTCTGCTATTCTTTCAGGTATTTTGGCTTAAATCAGTGTTTCTTATTCAGACCCAGTTTATTTCCTGCTTGATCCCACATGGAGATCTCAAACCCAGGTGTATTATGTCTCACTGCTGCGTGTGTGGCATAACATAACTGATCATTATGGTTTTATTGCAAGAACAAGCAAGTCCCCTGGGATGGCAAGGTACTGCTCTGCCATGGGGAACTCGTCCCAAATGCTCCAGCCTTGGGAGCAAAAGCAAGAGCTAAATAACTGACTTTTTGAAATGTTGTCAGGCTTGTGCTCTAAGTGAGGACCAAAAGCAAGGATCAAAATTAAGGTGTGAAATGGAGCGAAACACAACCTATTTAAAAAAGAGATGAAACAAAATGTTAGATTAAGGTGAAAAAATGTCCATGTGCCTTCAAATTCTCTAACTGTATGCTATAATGAAGATACAAAGTTGTAATTGTGTTGAGCTGCCTTCATTCAAAGCATCTTCTTTTCCTCAGCCAAACTATGTACTACTTCATTGCTTTTTATATATCATAAACTTTATGATGATGCCTCAAATTTATGCAAGATCTGGGTATGTACTTTTTGTGTCTGTGGACACACATATAATGTTGTGCTATAGCACAGTGGAACATGGAGTGCATTGATGCTAGCTTGGCTTGTGGCAGCTATGGAGTGCTATATATATAACTTAAGACTCTCTTTATATATAAACACATTTAAGTTAATTTTGTCCTTGCATTGCCTTGAGAGTCTGGTGAGGAAAGGCAGGAAATAGCTGAAATAACAGGCAACAAGTAAGTTTACAACTTTATATTTTTTGAACCCCCAAAATAATCAAAAGGTTTTACTAAGCTTTTAACTCAACTAAATTAATCCATACATGGTTCAAACAAAAATGTTTTCCATAAAAAACCCTGTGAAATGTCCTTGCTTTAAATCTGCTTATTTTGGAAGTATGGACTATGAAAACCTGCTTGGAGGAGGTAGCTCTATACTTATGTGCACCACTTAGCCTTGTAAATTGATACCTCAGTGACCATTTTTGTGAAAACACCTTGAAATGCTATCTCAGTATCTTAATGTGGTTCTCTTGCTCTGCAGTGTTTTCTTTGGGTACGAATAAATGCAGTGCTATAGCAGTTAGAGCAGTTGTTTTGTATAACCTACCTGAATGTGCATGCAGCTTTTTAAATTCAGGGAAAATCAAACTACATCTCAAGCTTAGAAATACCAAATCTGCAATGATGTGATCATATTTACTGCAATATTCCATGGTGAAAGGAAACTTTAGGGAAGAGCTCCAAGTGTTGGATGTCTTTCACATGATTATCAGCTGCAAGTCCAAGGGAAGTGAGCTGCAGCTGTGTCTTGGTGAGATAATATTTATTAGTGCCCTATCTCCCCTTTGCTTTTAGTGGAAGATGCTGATTTAAACTTTTTTCATCTTGGTATTTTTCTGGGTTTCTCTTCCACCAAGAACATAATTAGATGGTAGCCTGCTTTTTCTGTTTTCTTTTTCTCCATCTGATTCTTCCTGATCTGTTTCCACCCCTGTGTCAGTCCTTTCTGTAGCTGCTTCACAGCTCAGCACAGAAGCTGGAGGTGCTGCTGAGACCGTCATCAAAAACTGCCTTCTCCGTAGGTCTGTAGGAAGATGCAGAAGCGTTGCCTCTGACTGCTGCCGTTGCCGTCCTTACCTTTGTTCTCCCTGTGGTTTTACCTATGATTTTTCAGAAAGGACCCTGGAGTCAGTGCTCAGTTCCTTGATGGTTTTCAAAGCTTGGGTCTCTCTTAAAAATTCTAGTCTGACGCCTTTTTGCTGGGCGGGATTTTCAAATTCTCATGAATAGCCTATAAAGAAAAGCTTCCAGGGAAGACACGCACCTCACTTCATAGATCAGGAGCCCTTGGTTTTCTGTATAAGTACTTTTCAAATTCCATCCTTTGACAAGGTCTTGCCTCAAGAAAGATGTTTTAGTCTGATCAAGGCAACATTTGAATGGCTTTTGTTCGGAAAGAAACTCTCTTTTTTTCTGGTATCCATATTCCAAAGTAGTATCACGAGTAGTTGAAGAAAGTTTCTTGGCAGTGGGGGTGACAGAGCACTGGAACAGGTTGCCAAAAGAGGCGGTGGATTCTCCTTCTCTGGAGCTATTCAAAACCCTCTTGGACGTAATCCTGTGCCACATGCTCTAGGTGACCCTGCGTGTGCAGGGGGGTTGGACTAGATGATTTCTAAAGGTCCCTTCCAACCTTAAACATTCTATGATTATTAAGAACTGAGAAAAGCATTAATGGCAATTCTTCAAGTCAATTGCCTTTGTTTGGTGAATACATCACTTCTTAAAACGGAAGGGGTTCTGTTTTTATGCAAAACTAATAAGTCTGTTTATTTCAAAAACTGAAGTTGGAGATACTACTATTTGGAGACTTTAATTGACATGTTTTCTTTTATATGAAGTTCTAGTATGATTGAGCGACCAGTATGTCCAGAGGCCTTTTGGGCCTGTAGGCCTTCCAGCTAAAATAATAAAAATGAAAACTTGTTGCAAAGCTGATCCTTAAATCTTTACAGGAAGGGGCAGTATTTATCTTAAAGATTTAAAGAAATCTTGGATCTTGCAAAGACACATGAAATGCGTGAACATGTTGAATGCAACCTTGAGAAAGCCTTTCTTTATCAAAGAAGAATCACACAGGACAATTTCTGCAGAGTGAGCGCCACATTTTTTCCTAGACTTAAAAAATGTTGTGAATTAAACTAGAGATCTGTGGATGCAAAATATTGAAGGACCAGACTTGAAAGTAGCGGAATAGGATGCTGCTGCCATGATCTACCTCATACAATGACCTGGTTTTCCTAGCCTTTTGTCATGCTTACAAGGGATCAGGGATGTAGTTTGCCTGGTAACTGACAGCAGCAAATAATACTAAGTAATTTTGGTTCATATTAACAGATTCCTTTGCTAATTTGTTTCATCCTATGCAACATTATTCTCTTGTGGATAGAATGGGAGCTTCTATCATATTCTTAGTATTAAAGGCTCCTGTTCAGTAATTTATTGGAGTTATGAGGTGATGTACTCTGCATTGAATTGATTCTTCCTTTGTCTTAAAGCTGTTATCTACTTAGATTTGTACAGATGTCTACTGTTATACAAGGGATGAGAATATCTGTGCCCAAAGACATCATTTTAGGAAGTACTTCCTTATGCTTGTAACTTGTATTTTGATTTCTTCTGCGAATGTGTGTGTTTTCCTATGCACATGAATATCATCTATTCTCCATCTGGACAAACTTTTCCTTGTAGGCTCTAAAATATGTTGGCATAGGGCTTTCATAAATCCAGTAAGTGCAATTAATCATTTATCTGCTAGGTGTCAGCAAAGGTTCTCTTTAAGATAAATTAAAATCATACATTTTCACAGCAGATCTTTAGACTGTGTGGCTCTCATCTATTTGGATGGTGAGAAGAAATTTTTATGGATATATTGAGGGAAATACGCACTGTGTAGTGTCTAGAAGATACAGCTGCACTTCATACCCTTCATTTAATTAATTCACTCCATTGCATTTTGCTTGATGTATGCAACTTTGAACCTCTCTTTAATTAAGCAAAATTAACAAGTTTGCTGTGTGTGGATGAGATTCCGTAGATTTCCTTTCAGCAAAGGTTTTTCAATAAATTAAACTATTGTGGCATAAGAGAGAAGGCACTTTGATGGATTAGGTCAAAAATAGGAAATTAAGGAGAAGAAAAAAAGGTCAGTTTTCACAGTGGAGGTTCATCAGTGGAGCCCCACAGTTTCCTGTACTAAAATTAGCATTGTTCAACATATTAATAAATGGTCTTTATTAAGACCATTAATAAATAAACGTTAACAAATCTTCCAGATGGAAGTGAGGCTACTACCATAAGAATATTTTTGAAAAAACAACAAAATAGATAACAAACAACACCAAAAAAAAAAAGAGCACTTAAAATATTTGCAACCAGTGAACTATGAAAAAATGTGTTGAAAGAATTCCTTTTTTTTTTTTTTAAATCTCTTTGCAGATATTTGAAGATAAAACTCCATTTTAAAGATGCATGCTTTTTACACGTTCTCCTGCTTGGTCTCATTTGCTTTCCATTAAATAAAATATTATAAAAAATAAGAATCAATAGTAGTCATTGTGATAATTATTACTATACTGTTTTAGATATAAGTTGTTTGAAAGTGCTTCCAGTAAGTTGGAAGTGCAACTTTTTTGTCTGAAATAATTTTAATATTGAGTCTTGAGTGTGACAGATTAAGTTAATACGGAGTCTTGAGTATTGAGGGTGATATGGAGTGCTGAGTGTGACAGGTTAAGTCAGACTGGTAAGTTCTGAATAGTCCTGTGTAACTACACAGCCTGATAATTTTGCCTTAGCTGTCCTATAAATGAAGGGAAGCGTTGTCTAATATTACTGTGTTACTTATCATTCAATGCCATCCTCAGGCTGGGGTCTGTGGCAGATGCTGTAAAGGTAGAACGAGGCCCTCCCTGCCTAAAGAAAATATCTGACCTTTACATTGGCTTCTCTAGTGAAGAATACACCCACGTTGGTGATACCAGTTTTTATATAGAGTTGTTTGACCTCTTTTTAAAAGAGACAGTATTTTGTTTTCCTGTGCTACACTCCTAACTATGGTTTAAAAACTTTAAAAGTGAAGTACTTGTTCTTCAGACTTCTGGCGCATGCTCCTCTATTAATTGCTGTGTAGAATCAAAGAGTTTATTGATGCAGCCACATAGCTGGTGTTCCTGTGTTCCCTGCTCATTCAGTAGGAAAATATGACAGGAATGCTGTCACGGTAAAATGAGAAAAGTTTGGTATTTCCCCCAAATCAATAGCCTCATTAAAAGGAACTTTAGCAATTGAGATTTGGAGGAAAGTGTTTTTGTTAACTGCTATCAGGCCAGAAAAGTCACTTTCTTGTATTCTCTGCTTAAAAGGTAATAAATCAGTTGAAGCTCTTCCATCTCTGCCCAACCCTTGTTCACCAGAGTTTTTCCTGCTGTGTCAGTTTTCTAAATACAGCTTTTGACTTGAATTTTCAACTTTCTTTACCTGTGCTTTGGACTCTGCTGAATTCATCACAGAAGAGTCATATTCCTACAAATAAAATATAAAGCCTTCAGGTCTAGAATCATACAATCACAGAATGGTTAAGGTTGGAAGGGACCTCTAGAGATCATCTAGTCCAACAGTTTTTTGATTTATTTACAATTTTTGATTATAATTAGTGTTAAAATCATTTTCACTTTATCAGTTGCCTTGAAGATCTTAAGGGAAGGTGGGTGGTTGTGATTGTTTCTTATGCTGTAGATTTGTGATCACCATGTACATGATGTAAATGATGGAATAACACAATGCTATATAGTATTAGGGGACAGTATTCACATAGTTAAAGATTATTTGATTTTTACTTGGTTTTGTGCACCTTTTCTATTAGCTTAGTTATTAGTGATTGTCCAACAAGGTGTTATCTTTTGGTATAAGTTTGCTGGTTGTCTATTTTGTGTATGATTGTTATTGTTTTCTAGGATTGTAATTTCTAATATAAGAAGTTAGAATCATGAAGAAAAGACTGCAGCTTCTTTTATCAACTGGCCAAAAAACTGCAATGAAAGTGTGCAAGCTCTTAACTGAGTTTAAAAAAAAAGAAGAAAAAAAAAGGGGAAATAAAAGAATATTCAAACAGTGGGGTTAAAAACTTATTTAGACAAATTTCATTCTAATTAGCTTGCAAGTGAAAGTTTCTTTTTTGAGGACTGTAACCCATGAAAGAAAAATAACTCCGAGTTCAAATGCTAAGGTCTCTCTAGCATGCTACCAAGTTTCAGAGAGAAAGTGTTCTCAAGGTCTTTTCATGAATGGTATGTTAGGGAATGGGGTCACTCTACAAGGAATAATTACAGAGTGATCAGAAGATTTCTTTGAAAAGATTGTGCTAGACCTTCTGTGTGATTTGTGGAAGAACAGAAATCAGTTTTGCTCCTAGGATGGGCTGACAAAATATATTGTATTTTTGCAGCTACTTCTATCTCTGCCCCAGAAGATGCCTGCCTCACCTTGGCAGTGCACTCAGTCTCTGCAGGGTCATTGCCTAGAAACCACATCTTGGAGGTGTTAGAAGTACAACACAGCGCTGCGCCGTTTGACCATCTGCAAGAGTTTGCTTTTGAGCTCTAATGAGTCTTTGCTCATCTTCTGTCTTAGCATTGCCAGTTGTTAGAGGTACAACAAAAAGGAATTTATTATTTATGTGCTCTTACAAACTTATTTGTATTATTTTGTGCTGGTGTATTTTATTTGTACTCAGCCTGTTCTGTTTGCTTCACAGCACAGACTTGCTATGAAGAATTAATTTGAGGAATACTTTTTTTGCCCTTTGTAAACTGTGCTCAGGATCTGTGATCTACAGTAATTCTTATTCACTTGGAATATAGTAATTTGTTCCTGTCAGCACAGGGGCTGGTTTGTTGTTTTAAATTGCTGACTTTTGTTTTTGCTGGCATGCTCCCCAATACAAATTGAGCATCTGACAAAAGTCTGTATCATGGCTCAATCTAGATACGTGCCCTCTGTTGCCTAACTGAACAACTTGGGGTCCCCAAGATACAAGTTGACTGAATTCCAAGATTTTAGCAGCACTTGTTAGTGCTGATAACAGAGGTAATCCATATTCCTCAGGTCTGTAAATCAAACAAAGAAGAAATGTGTATGTGCACCGTTCTCTTGAAGATAGTAGATGGTAGTTTCTTCATAACAATTGGAAATATCCAACCCTGGAGAACAACAGTAATCTGACGCAAGGGATGCTCCCGTGTGAAATCAGAGAGATTGGGCGAGTCTGAGAAAAATCAAGAATGCTTTCACTCCTCCCTTAGCAGATAGTGCCCAAGTAAATTACTCTGTCAGTCTGATTGGTGGCTCTTTTTGGAAATTTATGTTCTGGGTTTTCGTCACTTTTAACCTAATTCAGATTATTATGGATCAACATTTCCATACAGTGGAGTAGGAAATGCTACTACTAGGCTTTGGCAGTATTTTCCAGGCTGATATAGGTCATGCAGGATCCTTAGAGGATGTCTATGAAAATCTTGTTTGGGTTTTCATGGATAGGATATACAGTCAGAATAAATGGTGCTTGTATTTACGAAGACATGTACTGATTTCTAATGGCCACTCTGATAGTTCTTCCAGGCTAAAATAAGAAGCCAAAATATCCTCTTTCTATTGAGACTGTTATATCAATAACATGAAATCCAATGATCTAGTAAGCACTTAAAAAACATAAAAAAGTTTTAAAGTGCGAGAGTCAGACATTTCTGATTCTCTAGGTCCTTGGCATTTTCCCCCTCGGATGTGCATATTCCCCAGCTCATCTGCAGGCATCTTCACATCCCACACACAGTTATGTGTGAATTGCTTATGTTTTGGAGTTACAGCTCAGGTGTCACTCTGGTTTCCGCCAGGACAAGTTGTTTTTCTTCAACTGACAGCCAGACAAGCCGTGTGTTTTAGTCACGAAGACTTCTTTCCTGTTGCTGTGTGTTACTCTTGCAGTTTCTTTATGGGCAAGCTGTATTTATTTTGGTACTTGGACTTTCTCAGGATATGTTGTATATTTAATCAGTGTTGTTTTAAATGAAGATTTTTTTGTAGACATCTCTATTAGCTAATACCGTACCCATTTACTTAACAATATTTCCTAAAAGACCCTACCCCTTGCATATTTCTCAAATCTCTATAGGTTTACTGATCTATTTGATTCAAACTCTGTAACCATACCTTTTTTATGCCATGCAAAATCTAGATAATTTTATTAAATGAAAGCATAGTGGGTTTATAATAGAGCCTGTTAAAGATCAGCTGGAACTGTTTTCATTTGTTCTTGATCTTTCAGAATAAAACACATCCTATGTATTGGATTCCTTCTTTCTTTTTGTTGAACTTTTCCTGTCACTTTTGGAAATGTGTTTTAACGAAATACCTCTAGTGTTCCAACTGATGTTCAATAAATTTTTAGAACAAGAGTATATTGATAGATTTTTCATTTTTCTGCTGTCAATAATTGACCTTCTATGGTCAGAGTCTTCTAATATCTTAGGTCATGCAAAATAATGTCCACATTGGTCAAACAAAGTTTAAGCTGTCATCTGGCAATCATCTGAACTCTTACACGGGGGTCACTCCTTCAGCCATCTTAGAAATTCTTGTGATCTTGGTTGTAAGGGATGCTGTTCTCCTGCAGTAAAGTGGAGCTGCTCATGGTAGCAGTGAGTGATGTGGTTCAGAGTCCAGTGGCAATGAAACCAGAATGGACACCATGGGATGGCTGCTGATGTTTGTTCTGGAGCATTTGGTAATGGGTGAGAGCTGAGAGGACGGCTGGAGGAGACCCAAACATCGAGCAGAGGGAAGGGATCACTAGGATGAAGACAATCAGCAGATAAGAGACCAACCAAAGGACTGGAGAACAGGGAACAATGTACGATGATTCATCACACTGCTTGAGGAAAGAGCTAACTATGCTGAGGAAGCAGGTGATAAATTGGGGGAAGAAGGTACAAACTGTGAAAGGTCTAGGGTGGAAGATGGGTGAGTGATAGAGGAGAAAGAACGACATGAATGTGAACTTTTGTGAGTTCATTTTTAGGTGGAAATTTCAACCTGAGATTATTATATAAATTGAGCCAGTCCCTGAAGAGTTAGGAATCAGAAGCCAAATAAGATCAATAGAAATGTGTAAGTGTTGTTGGAGAATGCATAAGAACAGGCACAAAACAGAAATGTATATTGTATATAACAATATATACTGAAAAATGAGTTGCTGCCTATGCCAGTGTTTCTCGTTATTGCATTTGGTGTCTCGGTCCACTTGGAAGGAGAATCTATGATTATGCCACAGATAAAGGGAAGGCATAACAAGTTAGCTGAAGTCTGTCTGTCAGACACTCCGACACTTTAAATATTAAAGGTTTTGTATGGGTATGATGCCTTTCTGTTATACTGTGCTGAGATGCTTAGGGCTCACGTTTTGAAGAATTAAACCCAAGAGGCGCTTTTGGAGTGGGAATTTTTGTTTGTTTGTTTTTTGTTACAGGGATGCATAATAGTTTTTCATCCATTTTGTACCCTAGAAGAAAGGAATATTGGTTATAAATATTTGGACAGGATGGGGGAGACAAAGGGATTCAAATGAAGAGGCAGGATAAAAAGCAGGAGGACTCTAGATAGATAAATTATAGGTAGTGGATTAGTGGATTAGTTATTGACTTTTATCTCCTAGTGTAAAGCAAGAACTGCTAATCATCAGCTTGTGATAAAATGAGAAAAAGCCATGGCCAAGCTATGGGCTAGCGTTTTATCATATTGCTATTGATTTAACACAGCATGAAACAACTGGTTCTGTCCCAGTAGTGCCTGGCTGCTGCTTGGGAGGGAGCTATGGAGGTACAAATTTACTCCTCCTTCAATCTGCTGCAAAGTTCAAAGCCTAATTGTGACCATTTAACTACTAAAATCATTTAACTCAGGCAATTTTTCTCTTTTTTTTTTTTTAAACAAGATATTGTGTCTGTGACTAAGCACACATAAACTAGAAAGAAGAAAAGGAAGTCCAGATAGATGATGTTAGCGCACAAATAATAAAGTTATAAAGCATGGAAAATAAGATCCCAAAAGCCATTTTATTGAGCAATGCTACCCAGAGAATATTTCTCTTTTGAACTTTTGTTAATCACTTGTATTACCTAATGTGCTAATGGTATAAAAATCTTGTGCATTGAAATGCACAAAATGCCCATGCTGTGGGTATGTTTGTATACCACTTGCCTTAATTAAGCTATTTTCTTATTTATTTAAATATTCTCATCCAATTTTATTTTATATTTGATAATGAAGTCAGAAATTGTTTGCTGCTATTGCAATAGACCATGTTTATTTTGTATTTTTTTTTCTGAATCAGTGTTCCTGTAACTTAATTAAAATGGTTCTATATGTTAGTTTTAGGAGTTAGGATTGTGTGTATTTGTATCTATATCCAGATATCTGTGTAGATATGTATTTCTGAGAGACTGGATATGCTCAGTGAAAGAAGGTCACTGCGTAAAAATACCATTTTACGCAATGAAAACTATTTTCAGAAGGGCCTGTTAAAGTTTCTTTATTCTAATATAGGTCCTATCAGAGTGGCACAATTTTAGATGGGATAATTCAGCTGCCTTGGAAAACAGTTCATTCATCTTCCTTGCCCTCATTCTAACAGTCTTCTGTTAAGATGAAATGAGATCTGTGATTATCCTTTTATTTTATGTATATATTAATTTTTATTCTTGGAGTTCAGAATGGACAAAACATATAGTTTATTAATAGAGCTCAGCAAAATTGTGCTTTTAACTGAAAAGCTTAAAAGGCTAAAAAATAAGAGCGTTCCTAGTTTATAACCTACAGTTAGGTATCCGGGGAGTGGGAGAGCTGAAAGGGATGACGGCGACGTTCAAGAGCAGCAAGTGCTTCAGCCCCACTGCAGCTTTCTATTGCGGCTGCCTGTTTCTGTGCTTCCTTCCTGGGAGAGAACAGGCTGATAAAGACAACCAAGCCAATGGAGGAAGGAAATAACGCTGGGACACGTTTATTTGGGAAGGGAAGGAGGTGGTGGACCATACCAGCAGATGTCCTGTTGCTGCTAGCAATGGGAACCTAGGCTCTAGATGGAAATATTGGCTGAAACAAAGGCATTTTAATGATGCTTCTCATTTTGGTTGATCTGTTAGCTTTCTCATCCTTTAACGTGGCAGGAGCTAATTAGTTTTATGCTTCCCTAAGGCGTCTATCTCTCTGCCTCACTGTCTTTGGGAATGCTCTGTTTAAAGGTTAGTCCTTGTAGTGTAAATATCTTATACTCTACTTGGATGAAAATGTCTCTGTATTTTCATATTCCCAGTTCACCTGTCTGTTGGGCCAAGACACCGGAGTTTGTTTTCATTTGCTGAGATTTAGGAAACATTTATGTTAATTAGAACCTCCCACATAATATGAAGTCTTTGGAGCAGAAGATGGTCTGAAGTATTTGATCTTGATGTGTAGTCGCTACTTGTCCTTTAAAAAGCATTTGACTGCAGTCTAAAGTTATTCATATCTGGCAGAGTCTCCTGGAGAAGAGCAGCCTAGTAACTTTAGTGAATATCTTCAAAGATCCAGTGTGTGTCTTTTGTCTATTTAGTTTAGGAGGGAGATCTTTAGGATTTGATGAAGGATTGCTGCTTAAGATATTGACAATCTTGAACACTTCTGCAGTGCTGCCTGAGTGCAAGTTGAGGACCAATTCATGTCAGAGACACTGGCTTAGTGTTGGCTGTTCCTGCTCTTTTTGCCACGCTTTTTCATTGCTGTCACAGCCTAGTGCCCTTAGTGCCTGCAAGCCAGTGTTTGCTGTATGTGTCAAGTTAAAGGCCACTCATAAAACCCAACCCTGGGACCTGATTTAACAAGCTAGGCTGTCTGGCAAGTCTTACAACATCCACATGCTGCTCATTTGGAAGCAAGACGCTTTTCCAGAAGGTGAATCTAAGGAGGAAGGAACTCAAGTGGTCTCGTATGCTATTTAGAGGAGCCTCCATTGACTGAATAAGTTGGTTAATTTAGCTGATGAAATAGGTGTGTAAAGGTAAGTCTTATAATGAAATCTGGTAGATTAGAAAATGGTCATTTGAGGAAATCAATAGAAAGGAGCTGTACAAAATATTGAAATAAGAATACTGAAAAGCATATTATAGGAAGAAGCTATATAGGTAGTAGTAGATAGCTATTAGGTGCAAGCTGGAGGTGCAAAAGCATATATTGGCTTATAGAGAAGTTTCTTTTACCTTTGTAATAATATTGAGATTCCCATCATGCCTCAGCAAATACCTTGTGTATTTTGTTAGGATCATTACACACATGTAAAAGTGCAGGACAAACTGCTATGTACAACACCCCAAAGGCAAAAGATCCTCTGAGAAACTGATTTTTGATGGAAAAATAAAGTAATATATAAGCAGAGACCAAGCTCTAGTAACAGGATTTGGTGATTCAAACAAGATTATGAATAGTGATTCCTTAAATAAAATTTAACAAAGGTATAATCACTAGGCTTCTGTGAATTATTCACTGTTGCATTCAGAGAGTGTTATCAGAGCCCAAGCAATGCCTGTCTGTCAGGCTTGCATTTGTAACTCCAGTACTTAATTATTTAACTTTTTTTGTAGGCTCCATTCAGTTCAATACCAGAAGTTCAATACTGTAAGTGATGGTAGTGACTTTTTTGAGCATTGTCTATGAAAGAGAGGGAGAGCTTTTCTGGTTTCAGACCTCTGGATTTTATTTTCTTGTGTTCTTTTGCCTTTGTTTCTGTTTGTTTTTCCATGTTTAAGTTATTAACTCTAAAAGGTAGAACTCACCTGAATATTGGCTGTTTTTGTAAATAGAGATGTCTTTTCTTAGTAGCAATCATCTTTGTTAGTAACAATTCCCTCACAGGTCATCTGTTTCTGGCCCAACTACAACACATACAATCCAGGAAGCTGTTTAAGCAACAGCCATAGTGGTGACATACATGGTCCACTGGTCATGAGTTTGAGATAGTTTTGTTGGCAGAAGCTGCACGTTCACTACCAACATAATATGATGCATCCTCATGGGGACTGGCTTGACCTCCCTCCCTGCCCTCACCCACTAATGAAACTGAAAGTGTGTTTGATGATGATGATTATTGAAGAGAAGATTTGTAGACCCATGACTTCTGTTTAAAATGGGTGATACCATCTCAGCACTAATTTCACATTAGCGCTGATGGTTTGGGTTCCCTCTGCTCTTGTAGGAGGCCAACAACATTTGGAAAAGTGTTGGAATACAATTTTTTAAGTATGCATTTTCTTTCACACTTGCTTGCAGTCTTTTTGCGCACATGAGAAGAGAGAAGGCAAGCCTGGGAATGGCCTAGATGTTGGCATTTACCAGGAAGGAGTCTTTTAGACTGTTTCATAGGGTTTGCAGAATAGTTTATTTTCATTGGCCAAAGCTGTGTCATCTGTGATCTTTAATTTTTGCATGGAAATGCTTGAAAGTCCAGCATTGCATTGTGTCATGTAGTAGTGCTATATAATCAGTTTCTTGCTTCTTATTGCAGTCTGAAGTGTCTTAATCTGTTGTTTGCAGAGCACAGTTACAGTGAAATGTAAAAGTTTTGAAAATTGAGGTTGGAACACAATTTCCTAAACAATTTCTATGATTTTATTTCTTGACAAAGTGTTGTTGTGCTACTGTTTAAATAAAAGCTTTAAAGACGATTAAGGGTCACATTTTTAATATATGCTTATTAAGGTTTTTTATTTTTAATCAGAACAAAATACTTAAAAGCATACATACATATATCTCTTCAGAAAGGTAGAAGCAAAAGTCTAGACTGCAGTATTAAGCAATCCGAAGAACAAGCCACTTTTTTTTCCACCTTTCACTCCAGTGCTCAATAGTAAAACTGACTACTTTGTAAAGAAAAGGAAATAAAATAGAATTTTCTCCTACAAATTACTTCTGCTTATGCTAATCTCAGATATTTATTTGCATATCTACATTTATTTATTTAGAACAGAGCCAAAATCTGAAATGGATGCCTGAATTTTTTTCAACTATTTATATGCACTAGAATATACTTATGGATTTTGTATGAAAACAAATATTTGTGCATATATGAGGTTTCTCTTTGTTTATATTTGTTTTAAAAAAGAAAAAAATCTGTTGAATTCATCCTTAAAACATTGAGGCTGAAAATGGCAAGATTGGGATGAAAGGGTTAACTGCAGCATTGCTCTGAAACTTTGCAAGTTTGGTTATCTGTTCATGGGACTGCTTAGCATTTAGGAGGAAAGCGATTCTTTGGTTCAGGTATAAAAATATGTGATACTTTATTTCAATTATTTAGCTGATTGCTGCAAGTACGCTGGAATGAGGGGGCATTGGCTAGTTCTGGCCTTTACTAATGGGAGCACTGCAGAATGTGAATGAGTAATTAAAGTATAGAATGCGGAAAATTAGGCCAAAATTGAATAGAAGTGAATAAATATGTGTTCTGTTATACAGATGTTGGAGTCAGATTATTTGGGATACCTCTTTCTATCTGCATCTTATTTGGTTACCATGTAAAAATCAGTCATGTACCATGCAGATTGTTTCTCTTCCCGTTGCCTTTTCTGTTTTTATGTTGTGATGTAGCTGTATAGGTAGTAATTTAGCAAAATATCCTGTCTGCCAGGTGTGGGAACTAGCTGATTGTATTGTAATACCAGATCATTACTTAATTCATATGCAACCTAGCCCAGCACATGGAAAGCATTATAAATCTATTTACAGTGTGGCTGGTCTGATGATAACATTGTATTAAATTCCCAGGTGAGGCAATTTAAGCAATTGCTTTGCCATGTGTAGGCCATGGAAATTAACTTCTCATATGCTTTAGTAATAGGCAAACTTCATTGTTATGCTCAGATTAGTGGTATAGCAGAATTCTTACAGTCTGGTTACATGTGCCCTGCTTCAGATGTAGAATCATACAGGGGGGTGGGACTGCAGATCACAGTTCTTAATTAGTTTAAGCTGAGTTAATTCATTTCAATTCTAATTTAGCTGTGCTTGCCCACGAACATATTCAGTTCTATTGGGAAATGTTAAGGCTTGGGTCAAGTAGACAGATTGTTTAAAGCCAAATTGCCAGACAGAACTGAGCAAGTGTATCTGTTTGAACAGGGCTTTAAGAAAATCACCCAATCAGTATGCAAAAATCCTGTTCATAAACCAAGTGAGATCTGCCTGGAATCAGAAATTCTTCCTTGTTGGAAGGCCTGGATATCATAGTACATTTAAACAGCTCCTGAAACTTTCTCTGCCTTGAAGTTGTTGGGGAAAGTAGCTTAACCATTTTGTGCATTTGTGTGCCCGTGTGTGTACTACTTTTGAATGCAAACAGGTTTACTGAGTTAAAAACACCAGTGTGCTTAGGACTTTTTGTGTACATACCTTTGCAAGAAACTGAAATACAAGATATAGTTCCATATATGTCAGACCTTTATGTACAAAAAACTGTATAGAGAAACTCTCAAACCTATACTGAGCTGCCCAGAAAATGCATTGCATTACAAACTCTGTAAAGCTTCTGTCTTTTCTAGAAGCATACATATAAAGTACCAGTAGACAGTGGTAACTGACAACTAAGACTAAAAATGTTGACAATTTCTTGATTTGCCTGGTTAGCTTATGTATAGAAGTCATTAACTATTTATAAAATGCATTATGAATTGGGTTCCTTCAAACTGTAGCAGTGTGTGTGACATTTCCAGCTCAAACTATCATTCTTGCACTTGGCTAAAGTACATATTTATAAACAGCTGATAGTTATGAACTAAAAAAAAATCTAAAAAAACTTAATTTTGAGTTCAGATGAACTATTCTGTTATCACTAATTTTGATAGCTGCATTTGAAAGTATTAGCAATGTTGCTTTAATAAAAAAAAAGAATAGCTACTGAGAGTACCAATATATTGATATTTTGGACAAATCCTGAAAGAACAAATGAACATTTTAGTTCAAAGGCCTTTTCTTTTATATTATTGATTCATTTGGTGGTGAAACTGTGATCAAAAGTAGTATCAAATTATTTATTGATTCTTGCAAAGAGTTACATCTAATTGTAGTCAAGGGGTTATTTCTTTTAATATAATTGCTGATTTTCAAATCATGACAGATTATTGCAATAAAAGAGCAATGATACAAATATACTTATTAAGTTCAGTGATGATGATATAAAGGATTTTAAAAAGCCTTTAAAAATGGTATTGCTGCTAGAGATTTTTTCTTCCCATAAAGGATACTCTTAGTCTTTTTCTTGCGTGCAGTCTCTTATGAATGAAAATATCAGCCAGTTAAATCATTTCAAATAAATGATGTGTAGGCAAGGACCTTCTCAGTCTGTACACGTAATTAGACAACTTGTTCACTGGAGAACAAGCTCATAAAGCATTGTGTTCCCCATTTCAGTCTAATAATGACAAATATGTTTAACATTACCAAAATCAATGACACTGTGTCGTGTTGTGAAACGGAGAGAGACTGTACAGTTGAACTGTTGGACCTCAAAGGGGAGATTGGATCTTAATTGAAAAAAAAATAAAGATTAGATATTTATTGGCATGTATTTGTAATTTTTTTCCTTTGCTTGATGTTTATCAAATAAAAATAGGAAAATAATATAATTGAACAATCTCTGCCAATTTGTTGGCTTTTTGGTGAAAAAAGAGAAAAACAAAACCTATCTCCATATGATATTCTTGCATACTGTGGAGTGTTTTAGTCCCCCATAGTGATGAAATGAATAATTTAAGCAAGCAGCTCTGATACCACAGCCTGTTTAAAGGTTCTCATTTCCTTTAATGCTGTAGACTACTTTTGCTTGGTTAGTATGAAACTGTGACAGCTGAGATCTCCAAAAGATTTGGCACAATTCAGCTCGTGTAGTAAGTCCCTGGTATGCTTTGTCCTTGCTCTGTACATCTGTAGCTTTAGTATATAATCTAGTGCTGAGCACTAGCAACTAAATCGCGTGTTGGTGGTAAGCACTGGAACAGTGAGGATGGTAATAAAGGGCATACTTGAACTGCAGAAGATAAAAGGCTGAATTGTGTTGCTCTGAGATGAGCACTACCAAGCTAACTCAACTGCTAGTTTTCTAGTGGAAATGGTGATCTGCTTTCAGCCTGCTCATCGCAACAGTAATAAATTTCCACATGCTCAGTGTAATTTCCAGTGAGTTATGTTCTGTGCCATAGACGTAAGCATGTTTTTTGGCATGATTGTCCATATAGGGAAGGTTGTTTCCACAGAGCCATAAGGGCAATTCCAATGAATAAAGAAAGGCCTTAGTCCTGGTGCTTGCTTGAGTTTCTTCCTGTTAAGAAGACTTTTCATCATCATCCTCAAAAAACAAAGCAAACAAAAATATTAAATGTCCTTCTTCTCTTTTAATGGTGCACATAAGTCGAGTTATCTGGCTAAAAAAATGTTATTTGGCTAACATAGAAACTGCAAGCTGAGCTATGGTCTGTTTATGAACTTCCCTGTTGTCCTGTTGACCAGTGCGCTGCTTGGGCAATTTTCAGTGGCTTCCTTTCAGCTATTCAGTACTTGATCTAATTTAGAATCGACAGCTCTCAGAAAGTCCGGGACTCATAAACTATGAATATTGACTGTCTCGTAACAATCCAATGGATGATTGTCTGTCTCAGTTTGTGGTGTTTCCCCAAACCACTGTAAACTGATGTTGTACTGTACTGTTGTTCTGTCCCCTTTCTTTTCCACTTGGATTTCTGGTCCTTTTCCTCAACGCCTCTATAGCATTAACACCAAAAAAAGATTTGTTTATTTTATGCACATGTAGTTTTAAGTTTTGTCAAACGTGTTGTGCAGAGTTGTCTTTTTGGTGTAGGAGAAGCTCAGTCTTCCTTTCCTATTTATGAGCATTGCTGTAGTGTTGGTCTGAGTTCTTAGCCCAGCAAGTATTCTTCAGATGAATGCATTTTGGTCCCCCACATGCATTGCTTCAGTGCTTCTGGTGTTAGTGTATGTAGCCTCTTAAGGTTGCCTACTTATTAGTCCTGAGATCATGTTATCTCGAGCTTTATTTAGGCCACTTTCATCAGTAAAATGTTGAGGATGTGACTCTCTTAGAAATCACAGCAAACATGCTGAGGTTTTGCCATGATGATTTATCGATGTATGTCAGTTGAAAAACTTTCTAATAACTTTTGCTTGCAGATTTTTTTTAATTTTTTTTTTTTTTTTTTTTATCAAGTAGGTATCCATTAGGGGGCTCCCGAGGTTTAAGATGATCATCCTTGATACCAATGGCTTCGGAGCTTTACTTCCTAACCCTTTCTTCTTTTTGTTTTACAGAAAAGGTCACGGATCGCCTACAGTGATGAGGTGCGGAATGAGCTCCTAGGGGATGACGGGAATTCCTCAGAGAACCAGGTAGGATGCTAATCAAGAAGCCCTAGTGGGTGGCTGGAGGGTGAAGGAGGTCACTGGCACACTGGGCTTCTCAAGCTGCTCCTTAACAGCATTAGCAACAACTCATGTGGAAGTGATACTGTTTAATGCAAAGCTGGGGTCTTAATCAACTTCAAAATGTTTCTTGGAGATCTTACATTTAACCCTTTAACTTGTGATCACTGTCTGCTATCTTAAAAAAAATCTTTTCTTCTCTTTTCTTTATTATTTAGTACTTAAAAAATAACTTGAAACGCGCTGTTTGCCGACAAAGCCAAGGTCCTCACCTCAAACACATGTAAAAGGAATAAAAAAGTACATAATGCTGCTTTGATAATAATGCAGTATAATTAAATCAACACTGGCAGGCAAAACAAATGAAAGTGCACTCTTAGAATTAGGCAGTACCCCACTCGGTTTCCTTGTGTGATTCCTTCCCTAAACAGATTTTCTCCTCTTGTGGTAAAAACACAAGTTGTACTAATAAAAGTAAGCTTTCATAACACGTGTTGTGCTAGAATGTACAGTGCTGTCCACTCCTTTTAATGAAGGAAAGCCTCATAATCCTGAAGGTTTTTCAAAACTTACATCCCTATTGTTGTTCTGAACATTACAGTGAGCATCCTGCTAGACTCCTGAAAATTATAGAGAGGACATTATATTCAGGGGACTCTGACCCGTGTAATATTTCTTTTGGTAATAAAGCCTGTTTTACAAGTTCTGAAAACAGTTTCTGGTGGTCTTTTATTTTTGCTTTGTCTGTTGTCTTGAAAATAAATAGTTTTCTTTATCTTAGCAATAATTAAAGCTATGTTTTAGAAGTATGTTGAAAGTTTGCTAAAATATGAGACTTTCTCTGCTGGAGAGATAGAATTTAAAATACTTTGGTGGCATAACTGAAGCTTGAGAAATGCAGTATTAAATATGGGAAGAGTCGCATTCTGAACAGAAGTCGCACTCTGAAATGTTTAGTATCTTCTATCTTTGGTGTAAATTTCACTACGGATAGAAAAAAGTAAGACTCCAAGACTTATCCCAGTACAATTAATTTTAAAACAAAGACCCCTTAAGTCCTAATCTTATATAGCATTTTAAATGTGCCGTACAATTAAGTTTTAAATCCTGTGATGGGCTTTAATGCATATATTAATGAAATTATATGCAATGTACAATTTATCTGTAAATGTAAGACTCTGTAGTGTATAGCAGCTCTAAAGTCCGTGCAAAGAAGTAGATATAAAAGATGATGATCATCTTATATATTATAGGAAGGAGTTTTGCAAAATTTGAAAAGAGGAAGACTTTTTGTATCCCCAAATAATTTATTTATGGCAAGGATAGTTTTAAGGAAAAGACTTCACATTTTGCATATCATGAACATTTGCATATCATGAACATTTCACATTTTGCATATCATGAACATAAATTCGGTCCTCTAAAAGTGTTAAGATTCTTGTTTTACTTCTTTTAAGATGCTACTGTTTTTATGTTTCAAGAAAAATCTGTGCAATTTCTGACATAAAGGGACAACTGTGATAAGCAATAGAATATATTATTCAGAAGGATGGGATAAAATTTAATTTTCATTTTTTTAAAGAATGTCTAAATAACTGGTTCACATATGCGCCTTTTGTGAGTTATGAACTCTTACAGTTGATTAAGAAAGGTGTTTTTTTCTCAAGGAATCACACAATACTTTGTTGTTTGTTAGCATGATTTCTTTTTCTAAATGACTGCTTCTTAAATGAAGGAAAATTTTGGGTGGGAAAGAAGTTTTATGTCTTTTAGGTAATCAAAATCCTTTGTTATAACCCATGTTGGTATTTTACACCCATACCTTATTCTGAATCTAGGAATGTTATGAAGTATCACTATAATTTCTTTAAACTATATGAAGGCCTGCTGTGTAGTATGTTATTCCAGTAGTAAACCTCTCCATCTTTTTCATATGAAACATCATGATTTGCATTTGAATTTGTCTTCTACACACATACTTACGTGTACAAGCAGTCACTTCACAGAGTTCCGACTGAAGTTGAACTTACCAGTGGGTGCAGTTGTCTGGATTATGTGTAAGGTTTGGGTACTTAAACAAAGATCATATTATATCTGTCTGTTTAATTTAGTAACCTACTGTCTACCATGCTTTCACTCCTATACTTTTTATATCAATAGAAAACTTGAACTGGACAAAGCAAGTATGAGCAAATATTACTTATAGTCGCATCAAATGTTGGAAGATATTTCCAACATTTTGCTTGCTTTAGTTTTGTTTGATGGTGATCTATATATAAATATGTAGATGAATTGACCCCTACGCAGCTCTTACAGAACTTCTGTTTCTCGCTCAGCTTGGGCTAGGTTAAATGAGTTAAAGATAATGCCGTTCTGATTCAGTTGCCAACTTGGAGGAGAAATGAGAAGAGAGTTTCCTCGTGATGAAGAAATCATTCGCCAGCTAAGAATTGCTTCTGTAGCAAATCAGAATGATTTGTAAAATCTATCGATAAAAATGTTAAATATCTAGTTAGACATGGGAGTTAACCCAGCAAAACAAAGATAAGAATTATACATGCTTAGGTGTTTTAGGTATGGTCTCTGTGACCGTAGTAAACATTTTTTAACTTCTTTTCTGGAATGAGAAGATAAAAACTTGATATACTTGCCAGTATGACTATATTAAATCACTAATAATAAATGGTTCAGTATGTGAAAAATATACAGTTTGGGTCTGTTGTTGATTCAGCTTTCAACTGTATTTTTTTAATTGAGTTTCAAAGGTACAATTACAGTGAAATACACAAAGAAGTTAAAAGTTGTACTGTATACAAGATTCCACTTGTACTACCAAGTAGAAAGATATAAGAACAATTAGCAAAGTGAAGAATTAGCAAATTATGCTTACTACCTTTCCTGTTCTTTTTCTCTCACCACTATGCTTCAGTGAGTAATTATCATGATGTTTAGGTGATGTCTTAGGGTAGATTTGCCCTATCTAACTAATTGTAGTCTTTTAGAAAGTATGTGCAGGGTTAAACCAGAAATCCTCCTTCTGTACCAAAATAGTCCCAGGTATGTGCTTCAGAAAAGTGGCTAATACTGTACTCAATACTGTTCCTTTCTCTTCTCAACTACGTTCATTAATCTGCTTAACTAAATTCACACTAGAAGCTTAAATTGCGTGTCTGCACACACACTATATATGTGATTTTGTGGTGACCAAATATTTTGTGGCTTCTTAATTTCTGACTACAAAGTTCTTGATAATATTAGATTTGGGCTTGCTGTGCATAAAGTGTGTCAAACTTCAGCTCCAGACCAGGGGGTGAAGTTGGTCAATTTAATTCCCCAAGATCTAAAGAAGGTCGGTATCATTTCATATAGCCCTGGCAGAGCAGATCATTACCAGACACAAATCTGTTCGTTACATGCCGAGGGTTTATAGCAAAATAAATAGACTGTCATCATAAGTTCAGAAAATTGTGTGTTCGACCCACGATAATGTGTAAAGGGCGTTTAATAGAGTTCAGCATTTATTCGTTATCTATATG